>JAKSZT010054416.1:6386978-6871471 GCA_026826555.1 Tolypeutes matacus | reverse complement strand
TTCCTTCCTTCCTTCCTTCCTTCCTTCCTTCCTTCCTTCCTTCCTTCCTTCCTTCCTTCCTTCCTTCCTTCCTTCCTTCCTTCCTTTTTTCCTTCCTTTCTATCTTTCTTTTCTTCCTTTCCATTCCCCTCTCAACTAGAAAGGAACCAACCCTTTCTATTATTTTTTGAGGGGATTATACACAGTGTCTTAATCAGCTAAAGGAGTGTTAATGCGAAGTACCAAAAATCTGTTGGCATTTATAAAAGGTATTTATTTGGGGTAGAAGTGTATAGTCACATGGCCATAAAGCGTAAGTTACTTCCCTCACCAAAGTCTGTTGCCACGTGTTGGAGCAAGTTGACTGCCGTTCTCTGCAAGGGTTCAGGCTTCCTCTTCCTCCTAAGGCTCCCTGGCCCCAGCTCCTTCCAATATCAGCTATAGGCTGGGATAAGTCTCGTCTCTCTCCCGGGGCTCATTTCTCTCCAGACTCAGCTGCTCTGTTCTCTCCACAAGGTCAGCTGGAGATTATCAGGCTCTCTCTCTTTCCAAGGCCTCTGCTATGTCTGTGGAGCCATCTCTATTCCTCCATGTTCTTCTCCTGTGTGTTTATTTCCCAGGGTTCCAGAATAAAAACTCTGACTCTCTCCTCTGCCATGTAGTTTCCTACTGACATGGCCATCAAAGTCCTAATCATAACTTAATCAAGTAAAAGTAGAACCTTTGAAGTTAATACAATCTATATATGCCCAGAAGAACAGACCAGTTTACAAACATAATCCAATATCTATTTTTGGAATTCATAAACAATATCAAATGGCTACACCCAGCATCACATTGTTCTTCCTGAATTTTTTATTTTTATTTTTTCTATGTGGAACTTTCTCTGTTCTTCCCTGAGCTTACAAGACTTGTGGCATATCCAAAATTGTGGAAAGGATAAAAAGGGATCTTTTTGTTTGTTTTTGGTGAAGGGTTTATTGTTCTGTATACTCAATACAGTACATAATGTCTCAGAAAATAGGTCTTAGTAAGCCTCTCACCAACCTTATATCAAAACTGGAATGGGCATTGGATAATTGCATAATATTCTTAAACAACAAGACTGTCAATCCATCTTATTTTCTCCCTAAAGTGGTTTTTGTACTTAAAAATTTACCCATTCTAAATTATCTACCTAATTAATAACCTTGGGCAAAGCATTTACTGACTTATATTCTTAGCTAGAAAACAGGAAAAATAACAAATGTTTGTGTTTCTTAAAAAATTAAAACAATATATGTATAGCAGCAAATGATATATGTTATACATACCATTGATGTGTGATAAATGATGAATAGGTGAATTGTTGTATTGAATGCACATAATTCTAGACTGCTTATGGCTTATCCAGAGCTAGCCGAAAATGAAATGCTCACAAACATTTCTAATATGATAAAGCATGATTTTGTTTTTTGAAGTATATAAAATTTGTTGTTTGTTCATACTCAGAAATTACAAATAAATTTTCACAAAGAGTGGTTTTTTCAATAAACTCTTTTAGGAACTTTAATGTGATATCTCTAAAAATTTACTACACGAGTGGCTTTTTCTGAAAAATTTGTTTCTCTTATCATTTTCAATATAATCGGAATTTCTGTATTGAAATGACTAATTTTACATTTGATAAATGAAGACATCAAAATAATATAAGATATTAAAAATATCATGTAGTATATATAATATATATAAGACATAAGATATTAATCTTTCATTCATAGGGACAAGGATCATCTAATTCTTACTATATGGATCAAATATATTTCTGAAAAGATGACTGTAAATCATAATTTCCTTTTTACTTTTTTACTAACTTAATAAATATTGTTATTAAATTTATTTTGTATTTTGAAAAATGTCTTTAATGAATTGCGAAATTTAGAAAAAATTGTCTGCATATTTTAGGTTGCCACCATATATTGGCTTCATAGATTACAAATTAAATATAGCATTTATGAAGATACAAAATCTCATGTTCTCAATCATTACATTGTTATAATATCTACTAAGAACCAAAATTAATGTTTGTTATTTTGTATAATATATCCCAAATCCCATTAATTAGGTTGATGGTATTTTATATCTTTCAAATGAAATAAGGAAACATAGAATTAAGTAACTTTAAACGGAACTTTGAACACAATAAGTCTGACTAAATTGTCTCTTGTTATGTTATACTCCCATCCTTCATATCTTCATTTAAAGTTATATACAATTTATATAAAGATATAAAAATTAAAATAATCCCTAACATTTCATTACAGAAAAACAAAAATGAAATGTTATACTAGCCTAATAATAATTGTTGTGTTATTATGCTTATTCTCTGTATATGACATCTCACCAAAGGATATATTGAAAATATGGATTGGATAGGGTTAAAAATGAACATTCTGTACTTAACACAAGGGCAATCAAGATGTTTTTCGAAAAGAAAGGGGCACATTATCAAATGTCATATATATAAAGAATATATTTATTTTCATTGATAATATTTCTGACATAAACCTTTACATAAGCAGTAATACATCAATAAGAATCTTAGAATAATGCAAACACAGGAAAATATATTCATTGCCATTTGTTTTTTGCAATGTACACTTTCAGGTTTTATTCAAGTAACTAAAGTAAGGATATTTGAAAAATAATTATTTTCATGTGGTTTAATATATTTGCAAACCAGGTTTCTATCATCATTTTAATTTCTATTGTTTCTCTAAATGGAAAGTACTTCTTACAGAGCTAGTGGAAACCAAATTCTTCTGCATAATCAGAGGAGCAAAACCTTTTGGTATGCATAGACCACTTTCAACTTAGCACAAAATATGAATGCTGTTAAGCATCAGATGTTCAATTGTAACTGAGGAAGGAAAGAAAGAAAAGAGGGAAGGAAGGAAATTTCCTTTGAAACAGAGTAACACTCAAGCATATCTAAAAGGAACTTTAGAAACAAAAATCATGGTTCGTTTTAAATCTGAGCATTTTCACCAAATAATTTTACTCTCTCCATTGGGATTCCAGCATTTTAACAGTGGGAAACAAATGTCCTTTTTGCCATCTGTTCAATCCATATAACTACTTTAAATTTGAATCTCAGTCCTTCTTGCATGTTTTCTTTTTTCTTTCAGCTTTATGTTCAATGTATTGCTTTGACATATCAATAAAAAGTTCAACATAAAGCCCTGGGAGTTCAATCATTTGGTCTCCCAAATCCTCCACTTCCATGGAGTTGGAGAGAGGAAATGTTATTTGGAGATCTGAGAAAGCTGCTCAGTGAATTTATTCAACAATCTCCCTTTACCAATCATCTGACTTTGTTAAAAGTTAAATAAAAAATAGATAAATCCTCTCTCTGCCTCAAAATATTCCATTTCGTAAGCAGATGATGCCTAAAGGCACAAAACATCATTCAATGAAACTGACGTGCAAAGGTATGCAATGGAAAGTGGGTTCATCAAACTCTTTAAATTAACCACACTTGTATAACCTTTTAGGCCTTTACCTTTAAAGGCTAAAGGTTTATTGATTTATTTAGTTACTTAGTTGGTTATTGCTATTATCATTTTGTTTTGTCCAATAATATAGTCACTAGCCACATGTGGGCATTTATTTTTATTTATTTATTTATTTTTAAAGATATTTAGATTACACAAATGTTACACAAAAAATATAGGGACCCCATATGCCCCATTCCCCATACCTCCTACACCCTCCCACAGAAACAACATCCTTCATCAGTGTGGTACATTCATTTCAATTGATAAACGCATCCTGAGGCATTGCTACTGAGCATGGACTATAGTTCACATTGTAGTTTACACTCTCTACCACACAATTCTGCAGGTTATGATAAGATATATAATGACCTATATTTGTCATCCCAATGTCATTCAGGACGATTTCCAAGTCCCCAAAAAGCCCCCGTATGACACCTGTTTTTCCCTCTCCCTGCCCCCAGACCCTCCAGTGGCCATTGCCTGCACATCAATGTTGTAATTTCTTCCATTGCTAGAATCACAATAAGTCTATAGTAGAATACCAGTAAGTCTACTTTTGTCCATACTTCATCCCCCAATCCTGAGGATTCTGGGATGGTGATGTCCACTCCACCTCTAATTGAGAGGGGACATGTGGTCATTTAAATTTAAAGAAATTAAAATTAAATGAAATTCAAAATTCAGTTCCTTGTAGAACTAACCATATTTTAGGTGCTGAATCATTACACGTGGCTTGGGTATACTTTATGGGCAGTACAGACATGGAACTTTTCCCTAATAAAGTTCTGTTGGGCAGCATTGTTCTAGAATTTACTGACTAGTGATTCAGCTAATTTTAGATAAACACTTTTCTCACTATCTCAGGATGGCTCTTCCTGCAGATCCCATTAGCCATATAGGCTGAATTTCAGATTAATTTGCTCTAAAATTTATTTTTGGCTTTTTTTTTTTTTTTTTTTTTTTTTTTTTTTTAGACCCTCTTATATGTTCTCTTTTCCCAGCAACTTAGAAATTTTGACTTTAATCAAAAGCACCTAAATCTTCACCACCTTCTGCACAAGACATTGTTATAGCTAAGTATTCAGACTGGGGTCGGTGCGTGTGTGTGAAGTAAAGACTCTGCTATTTTGTTCTTCTGAAGGGAAAATTTAAGCTGAATAGAATGTATTTGTGGACATAAAAGAGATACTGTTCACATTCATTTCTTTGCCATTGCCTGTCCACTTGCTCCTAGTATACATGAGCTGTATTTCAGATGGCTCATGATAGAGGTTTAAAAGCTTTGAGTCTGTTGATGCAGCCTTATTTTAGTGATAAAAATAAGCCTTAATATTTTTTCCTTGCTTTATCTCTTTTTACGTGGGCAGCTGATAAATTCCAGAATTCCTATGGGATGCTCTAATGGAGTAGCAGGTTGAGCTGCCAGCAGTGTCAGTATTACAAGATAAAAACATAATGCAAGGAATCTATATATCAAATGTCGTGTTGCAAATGAAACACTATCTCCTCCATGAAAAATCAACTTCTCAGCCTGTATTTTTAAACAGTTTTACTCTGATTCCACAATGTTGGTAAACAGCAAAGATAACCCACTCCTTCTACCTTGAGCCTGGATGGAAAATGTCTCTCAGCATTGTTTTATGAAAGTGATATTGAGTCATTGGTTGTAAAGAGGAAAAATACTTGATGAAATGATTGTCACGCTGACAGCCTTGGGCCCTGAATTGACAAAAATGATCTAAGAATTGGTAACTTTAAAGATCAAGAAGACCATAAGGCATGGGTGCCTGAATGCTTTCAACTACAGCAGATGGCAAGTGTATTATGTATTATTAAGCCAGACCCAGTGGTGCTGAAACTTGATTGATTAAGGAGTTACTTACAGTATCATAGACATGCTAACATTCTGGAGAATCTTAATGCAGTGACTTTTGGAGAAATGTACCAGTGAGTCTGCCTGTTTCAGTGCAGCACATTGAGATTTTGATTTAAAACCAGTTTTTTCTTTAACCTTTCCTTTAAATTCACTGAATAAAATGGAAATAAAGACTCTGCTAACAAAGTTAAGATAACTTGCAAATCAAACAGTGGCATTTCTATTTCCTTAACCTTGCTTTGTGGGTTGTTGCTTTTCCCTCTAAATAGACTTTGACTTACTGATAAGATTCTTGACCTAACAATTGCCAGACTTGAAAACTATCATTCATAAAAGAATAAAAACAAAAGTAAAATCTGTTAGTGAAAAGAAGAAAAAGATTAGGAAAAAAAATGATGGGTATGGTTGAGTGGAGTTTCAGAGAGGAGACTTTTAGTCCTTCTTGTTTAAATGCTTTGTTGGGGTTAAAATGAGTCAAGAGGTAAGTGAAAAAGCTCACAAAATAGAAATAGAAAAAGATAGCTCAATTAACCAGGATAGGAATAAAATCATAAGATCTGGATGAAGCAGGTACAGCAATAGGTATCAAAGTAAGAAAAGATCTTCAGAGTGAAGCACTGCAAAATTTAGAGCCAGTTGTCATGCCAAGTGTGCAACATCTAGGCATGTTTCTCCATATACACTGTCCTGCCATTAGGAGCTTACCAATCTCATTGAGGCTTCTAAATCCAATGTTGTCTTTCTACAGGTCTTAATTTTTTTGATCCGTAGACTCCTTTCAGAGGCTGATGAAATCAAGTGCCCTCTTTCCTGAGACATGAACTAGTTATCATATACATCTAAATGCTTAATTTCCTATTCTTCTGTAGCATCTGTAGTTTGTCTTCCAGCCATTGGTACTCTAATTACAGTGAGCAATATTTCAGTAGTGGATGTATCAGTTCTTTCTGTTGGCCAAATAATTTATTTTGAGGGTAATAGGCCTGCATGTAAACTCAACTGGTAGCTCTAGATTTGCCGTCTTGAGCAACACGTAACAGGTCACTTCCATTTGTGGTCCTCCTCCCAGAAGAAAATGAAACTTGTACACAGTGTACTTGCTTCTCTGGAATAAATTCTTCACATTTTTCAAATAGTTAAAATGAAAGTTCCAGAAAAGAAAGACCCCAATCTTTAAATTGACATTCAGAACTTTTCAAATTCCAGCTAGCATTAATAATTCTATTGTAGCTTGTCTGTACTGCTCACCCTAAAAACTCAATTTCAGACAGATTGGCCTTCCATATGCTGTGCACTCTCCCAACTTTATGCTTATGTCCTTACTCCTGACTAGGACCCCTGCTTTTCCAAATCCTACCTGCTCTTCAGAATAATGATAACACATGTTTCAGTGTCATGTGCACAAAAGTTTGACATGTGTTAGAGATTTAGTCTTAAAATAAAATTTGTGTGTAATATTACTATTGCCAATCTTACAAACAGGATGCATGTTGCACAGATTGCTTAAGGCACATAATGAAGAGGTGATGAGGCTGAGATCAAACTCAGGCATTTTTACTTTTAACTGCCTTGCTATTGTCAAACCCCATTCATGTGCTCCATGGTTTAGAAACAAAACAAAATATTTTTCTGGCATCTCTACCACTCTTTGGGAGCAATAATCAAGGTTATGAGATCTCTAGATAAGCCAAACTTTGGGCATGCCATTGGAAAAATACATCCACAAAATTGCTCTATTAAAAGGAAGAGTTCATAGATTTAACATGGAAAAGACAGCCAAAATTTTAGAACTTGGAGTTTTCTAATCATGTGTCAAAATAGAAGAACTGAGTGTAGAAACAACTAAGAAATTAGATTCAGCACCTGCAAGAATGACAGAAAAAATGGCAAATGGGTAAAAGAAGAACATCTCTGAAGAAAATCAAATATACAAATCTAGCTGGACTTTCATTTAAGGATCAACATGTTCAAAAGGGAGCAAATAGAAATGGTAAGGTTGAATAATAAAATTAAATTATTTGTTTTGTATTGTTAACTTGTCTATTGGTAGTTTGGGCATTCATTGAAAGCAGGTCAACTAAATTAAAATTCTTTATACCTATGATAGTAAATGGAAGAGAACCAAATATATATAAAGGATACTTTATAGATATTTGTACAACAAGGAAAAGAATGAATAGGTAAAGTGGATTCAATTCACAAGATCCTTGGATAATTCTATAAAAGGAAACTATAAACTGTCTTGACTTGCTCACCTGTTAAAATACTTCCTTCAAGCATGAGGTATGAATTTCCTGTCATGAGGAAAGAATGGTACCACAAAGCTATTCTGTTCCTACAAGATAATTAATTTAAATGGTAAAAACAGAAGAAAATAGAGCATGGGATGTTCTTTAAAATTTCTATATTGAATAAAAACTTTGTGCAGGCTTGCTACTTTATAATACCCCTGTCTGAAAATGGAGTAAATGGAACAGCATCAGCAAAAATAATGGAGTAGGGATCTCCATGTGTCCACCTCCACCCCCCCAGAGAAACACCAAATAAAACAGCAAAACCATCAGATTCAACTTTGTCAGATCAGAACTCTGGAAAATAGTCAAGGGTTTTCTGTAACAAAAAGAACGCTAAATCAGTAAAGGAGATAAAAGTTACCTACATAGTTCTGAGGAACAACTGCAGGTAATATTTTATTAAAACTTAATGATGGCAAGACTAGAAAATAAAAAGATTTGCCCAACTCCTTTCTGATTGAGGTCTGTTTCTTAGAGGTATAACTTGTTTAAAAAAAAAAAAAAGCATATTCATTATTTCCAGTTCTTGCAGGAAGAAAGGATTCTTGCATAATTTTTGGCAAACATTTTTCTATATCAACCACAATGTAGTCAAGCTGTCAAGGAGAAGAGTATGTGAGATGCTCATATCTAATACTAAGGAACCTGAAGATTTAATGTCTCAATGACATGAGAAGACTTCTGATTCCTCTGAGCCAATCAATATTCAAAGTTCCATGAATTCAAAGTCTTTCCCTTAACTGAAGAATAGAGCAACATAAAAGTTGTTGGTAAATATGGTTGATTTAGTTACGTACTCCACAGAAAGGAATCCCTGTTCCTCTAAGTGTGAAACCATTTGTAAATAACATTTTCTGAATACCTTAAGATGAATCAAGATGTGGACTCATTTGTGAATAGGACTTTCAAAGGTCCTATCCAGGTGTGGCCACCTAAATCAGGGTGGGGCTTAATCTTTATCACTGGAGACTTTATAGAGAGAAGGCCACAAGGGGAGAAGTCAGAAGCCAGAGGAGCCGGCAGCCAGAGTTGACAAAAACTGGAAGAAGAGACACAAAGAAAGAGAGATCTCCACATAAATATACAAGCCAAGGAACCCCAAGGATTGCTGTAAATCAGCAGCCAGATTGCTACAGACTTTGGGAGAAAGCAGGGCCTCACTGACACTTTGATTTTGGACTTGTAGCCTTCCAAACCATGATCCAATAAACTACTGTTGTTGAGCTAACCCATTATGTGGTATTTGTCCTATCAGACTGTCAAACTATGACACTGAGTCATTATCATGTGCCCTGTATGAATTTACAGATGATGAACAGGCAGCCATGGCCACATTTTAATTTGAGGGTCACAGGGATGAACCTGTTTCATAATTTCTCAAAAGGTAGATTACAGAGTAGTTTATTTGTGAAAACTTTTCCCAGTGTGACTAAATTTAGGATTCTCTGAGTCCTAGAAATGTCTTCATTTTTTACCCTTGAGTTACATATATATTATTTGTGATCACCTTTCTGAACTTTTTTAAAACAGGTTCAGGATAACACATTTACTTTCCCTATTTTTATTCTTGAACCTGAAATGCATTTAATTAGATTAATAAAATTTCTTGGTTGATGGCATATTAGACTTTTTAAAATTACTGTTTGTTTATTTATTCATAATGAATCTCATGAATACACAATCCAATCTGAGAACTATAATGCTGATAATAAATTTTAACATCCTATGGGCTCTTTCTCTACCTTTCCTTCTTTCCTCTCACCATCAGGATGAACATTGTCCAAATTTTTAAAATATTTGTTTTTGTTCTTCACTTTTCATCACATGTATAAATCATATAATATACATTATCTCCAATATATTGGTGTATTAGTCAGCCAAAGGGGTGCTGATGCAAAGTACCAGAAATCTGTTGGCTTTTAAAAAGGGTGTTTACTTTGGATAAAAAGCTCAGAGTTAAAAAGCCCTAAAGAGTCCAGCTCATGATTGATTTCTCAGCCAAAGTCATTTGCCATGTGTTGAAGCAAGATGGTGGGTGATGTCTGCTGTGGTTCAGTCTTCTTTCTTCCTCTTAAAGCTCCGTGTTACCAGCTTCTTCTGATCTCAGCTGTAGGCTGGCACAATGATCATCTCTCAGGGCTTCTCAGGTCCTCTGTTTGCTTCACACGGTTAGCTGTAAACTATCAGGTGATTGGCTCATCTCTCCCTGGGGCTCCAGCGTCAAAACCAAGTTGTCTCCTCTGCCGTGTCTTTTTCTGTGTGTCTACTTCTATGTATGTCTCTTTATTGAGTTTCCATTTACATAGCCCACAAAGGGGGTGGGGATTCAGGCTGAGTTACACTCTACTGACAAGGTCAGATCAAAGCTGTAATCTTAAGATAATTTAATCAAAGTCATCTCAGCTGAATCTAATACAATCAAAGGGTATCACACCCAGAAGAACAGACCAGTTTACAAACACAATCTCTCTTTTTGGAATCCATAAATAATCTCAAACTGCCACAATTGGTATTGTCAGATTCCTATTTGTGTGTGTCTGCATTCTGCATTTCTTAGATGAAGTTCATTATTTTTTCAAAAGCACATTGGACCATTTGTGATTCTTCTTCCACTAAATGCCAGTTGAAGTCATTTGCCAATTTTCCTGTTGGGTCATTTATGCACATATTTTTGCCACACTTCATTTATCACTCCTTTTGGTGAACAGAAGTTTTTAATTTTAATGTAATCATGATAAATCTTTTCTTTTATAGTAAGTTTTATGTTGTAAATAAGAAATCCTTCTCTACCACAAGGACTAAAATATTTTTACTATATGTTTTACTTAAGTTGAAAACTTTGTTTCATTTAATTCATTAATTTGTCAAGATTTGAGTATCCATAAAATGTATCTATAAAACTTTCTAAGCCTAGTGTTTTCTTTTTAGAGCTATTTTTAACTATTGTTTTTTTGCTTGTCATAAGAATATTCAGTCCTTTTATTCCTTCTATGTACTTTACGTTTTCCTATTTTCATATTTCAAGGAATTTTCACATTACCCCAAAGATTTTTTAATTTATTGGCATAATGGTACTGCTAGTATCCTCTATTTTTAAATTCTTCCTTATCAAGATTTATATCCCTTTTTTTTTTCATTTTATTATTTATTTATACCTTTACTCTTTTTTAACCAAATATAGCAGACAGCAAATTTTACCTTCTGTTATACCAGAAAGAAATAATCTGCATTTCTACAAGGTAACCAATATGCACAACTTTTTTCAACACTTTGAAGTATGCTACTTAGACGTGTCTTCTCTGCAAAACTGCTCCTTCTTACTTCTGCTCTGAACTCTGCCTCCTTGTTCATAATATAGGTCAAAGCAGTATGCCTAGGTGAGGAATGTGCTTTTTCTAAAACCCAAGAAGGCATAATAGAGACCATGTTCCTTGTTTTGTGGTGGGATGTGTATGATGAAATAATGCATTCTTTACTTTGAAGGTAAGGTCTCAATGTACTCCTGGACCATTTCACTCATGTAGCAGATCCCCGATTCTTCATAGAATTTTATCTACCACCTTGTGGAGTTCATGTTCCTTACCAAGGCCTCCAATACACTTGACAATCCTTGCTATTCTTGCCTGATTAGCAGATGTCATTGATATAGTAGATACATGTTATGTTATTTGGGAGTCCAGGGGAAAAAAAATTGGATTTCTTCAAACTCAGTAATTACAGAGATCAGAAGGCTTAATATAACCTTAAGAAAAGAGTGTAAAGGTATAATATTGTCCTTTCCAAGTGACTGGGAACTGTTTCTGATTTTCCCTTCTCATAGGAATGGAAAAGAATGCATTCACCAGAACAATGGTCACATACTGTGTTTTAATCTGCTTTAGCAAAGCTACCACTTCTGACACAGTTGACTGCAATTGGAGCTATTACTTGGTTGAAGTTGTTGTAGTGTAAATTTATTCTCAAAAATCTCTCTGGCTTTCATAGGGGTCAAACAGGTAACATAAATGGGGATGTTATGGAGCCCAAGACCCTTAAATCTTTTAGGTCTTTAAAGGTGGTGCTAATCTCTGTCATTTCCCACTTCCACCACACAATGCTGTATTTGGTGGATGATCTTGTCCAGGAGATGGGATAGGAGAAAGTAGTTTTTAGAGGCTTCCATTATGTCTTTTCCTCTGTGATAGTACTTATCCCTAGTTGACCTATCTTTGCTTGTAGGCTGTCCCAGCATGATGACAAGACCTTGGGCAATATGGCTCCCTTCATCCAAAAACAATTCATAGGAAGGGCTAACAGCCAAAGACTTTCTAGCAGACAGCACTCCCAGTCGCTGGGGAAATTAGTCCTTCAGTGCTGAAGAGGAATATGAATGACAGAGAACAGAATCTACTATATCTTGTTTGAATAGACTATTCTAGAGTGGCTCTATTATTAGAATACCCCAGTATAAATTTTGCTGGTTTATATGTCTGCCACCTGTGGCAAAGGGGCCCACATATTTAAAGCAAGTGTCAAGTAAAGCAGTTTTTTAGGCTTTCCCCCAAGATATTCCACTCCTACAACCTGTGGGAAGATGGAAGGAGAGTAACTCCATAAGCAAGGAAGAGATTGGCATGAAAGGGAAGAAAAAATAATGCATCACACAAGCTGAATTAAAGAGAAATATTATTTTTCTCTCTCCTTATATTTCTCTTTCTTCTTTCTAGAATAAGGATGTATAATACAGTGGCAAAGTCAAGAAAATATTAGTCAAAGTATCACAATGAGAAGAATCCTGAATGCCCAAATTAATTAAAAAAAAAAAAAAAGTAAAGAAAAGAAATGTGGAAGATTTGGGGCAAAACTGAGATATCAAGGAAGTACTCTGCTCTTATATAGAAGGGGGTTGCAGGGTGTAAAGGTAAAAGAAAAAAGAAAAAAGCATTAACACAAAACAGACCTAATTGTATGATTTAGACTTGGTATTCTGCATACCTAGGCCTGTGATGGCCTAGATTTTGCTGTGGAGGTATTTTGTAGATGAGATTAGCATCTACAATTAGTTGACTTCAAGTAAAGTACCCTTAATAATGTGGGTGGACTTCATCCAATTAGCTGGGGGCCTTAAATACAAACAGCTGAGGTTTGCGGAAGAAAAAGTAAGTCTGCCTTAAGACTATACCCTCCGCTTTTCCCTGTAATTCCAGCCTACCAGCTTCCCATAAGAAATTTGGACTCAAGACTTCAACATCACTCTTAATGGAATTTCCAGCTTCTGGCCTGCCCTGTGGAATTTGAACCAGCCCCCACAATGTATGAGACAATTCCCCCCCCCACACACACACACACACAAACATAAACACATACATATATCCTGTGAGTTCTATATCTCTGGAAAAAGCTGGTTAATATATATCACATTCCATAAAATGATGTGAGAGATTTTTTTGAAAATCAGATTTATGATTGGAAGCACTTATTAGTACAATGGATTTTTTGAAAAGGAAAATGTTAGAATTAAATTTCTAATGTTCAAAATGATTTTAAGGGCAAAGAAAAAGAGAGAAGGTACATTCTGCATGGACATTTTTCTCTTTCTCCAAGGGCAAATAATGTTCATATCGTATATAAAATGATTAAGTGCACTTCATTTTTAAAGCCCCATGCCAGAGGCGCTAGTACATATTTTCTAGTCTGTATAAATCAAAGAAGAGAGTCAATTTTGTTAATATTGTTCCCTTTGAAATTGTAACCCATATAAAACCTGGCTAGAGTTAAAGTCCCCTTGTTTACGTTCTTTATTTCATGCAAGACTCTCATTTTAAATATACTTATTATAAAGTAACATTTCTTTAGAAGGATAGTCAATAGTTTATAGAAAAGACATCTGAGTAATATTTAAAATTTACAACAGTATATTATTCTGTTTTTAAATACTTCCTATTTAATATTATGTTTTGAATTCATTTACACTGAGGCCTTTTTTGAAGGGCAGATACTACTTAGTTACCCAATCCAAAATCATCCTTAGACGAAATATGACATAAGCCATATTTTCTTAATCCTTACAAAAAGTTTTCAGCATGTGTCCTAACTACCAAAATTTGGTGTGCTGGCCTCAGCATCCATCTCACTCTGGCTAAGCCACCTATTTCAACACTGATCTTTGGCCTAGTTAATAAACAGCTTTCTATCCCTTGCACAGAAACTTCCCCAGAGCTCAAAGCCACATCTGTGGCCACCACCCACATTGTCACACAGTGGTCCCAAATGATAAGCTAACCATCCCCTCCACTCCTGGGCACCCAGTCCCTTTCCCTGTTCATGCATGTCTGCTTTAAACTAACCCATTCTTTTATTTTCTTCAAGGAGGTACTGAGAATTGAACCCAGGACCTTGTACATGGGAAGGTGGTACTCAACCATTTGAGCTACATCCACTCCCCTAAACTAACCCATCCTTGACTCCCATGGGAAATCTACTAATCTCCACCCCTAGACCACAATAAAGGCACAGCCCATGGGACCCACTTGCTCTGCTTGTGTGTTTTCTACATGATGGTTGAGCCACTTGAGCCCATTGCACTTTTCCTTAACTCCCTGTGGTACCTCTCTCTCCTTGGGACCTGTGAATAACAAACTATCTTTCCTCAAGCGTTTTGTCTTGGTCTCCCATTGTGATGTACCTCACCTCCACCCAAACCTAAATTTAAAATCCAACTTAACTAAATCAAAACAGCATGTTAATTGGTGAAAATAAAGAATGGTATAAACTATTCAATTTACAACACTGCTCCTCTTGTTAAAAAACATTGTCATATATAAAATGGTTTAAAAATAATTAAGTGACTAAAAATTAAGTGTTTTGAGGGATTGTGGGGAGATGGCCCTCATGTTAGGCGAGAAGGCTTAGATCTCACTAAAACAACAGAGAAAAAGCCAGAGGCTGCCTTGGGGACCTGCTTTGTGGTACAGCAAACCAGTACACTGCTTCACAACTCCCAGAGGAGTGGGGGTAAGAGAGACAAAGAAGCCAAAACAACCAACTATGAGTTATTAAACCTCTCAGCTGTTGGGAAGGGCTTCCCTCCCCAACCCCCCAAGATATTAAGCGAGGACAAAACTCTTGGAGAATTGTATCTAATTGAGCATAGAGCAGATATCTACCTCCACAGGAAGGTATCCTGTGTCATCTAGGAGGGTACTGGAGAGGCAGGGGAACCAAGGGAAAATTGTGGGTTGCTTACCTCGGTGTTTGGAAGCAGCACACATACCTGGCCTTCAGGGTGAATAGACTAGGTGGAGCTCCTGGCCCCCTGCTCCAAACAGGAGTGTGACAGCAGATTCCTGCAAGGAAGAGGGGTCTGGGAGGGTGAAGAGTGATTTCTTTAAGATGAGTTTAGCCAGGTGGGCTGCCCTTGGATATCAGAAGGGACCCCGACATGACAGGGAGAGGGGAGGGGGATCACCTCAGGTAGGTGGTCATGTCCAGCCACTTAGGTAAAGAGAGGAATTACATCAGAGAGGAGGCAGAGGCAGGCAGCTGATCAGCACCACTTTAGGTGAACTGCAGGGAATCTAACCTGCCTGAGGGAAAAAGGGCCGACAGCCTTCTGAAAGGCTCTTTAACCCAAGAAGGCAGAATAGCTCTGTGAGAGAATTCCTGCCTAGCATATATGAGGTCCCTGATTCAATTTCTGGCTCTTTCTTGAGAAGTTATCCACCAAGTTATCAGGCATCCTGTTGAAACTTTATGATAGGGAACATATAGACATTCTCTTTGTATTAGCTTTTCTTGAAAAAAAAGGGGGGGGGGGAATCCCATTTTTAAAATTTCCCTTATTATATTCACTAAAATGCAGTTTAAAATCTGCAAAGGACAGGTTGCAGGGTGAGTGATTGATGAACACCAGCAGCTGAGAAGATCCTTAGGAGTCTAAGAGAGAAGGAGGTTTTTCTGTGTTAATTTTTTTTTCTGTCTCCTTTTTTTAAATGAGTCAGTGCTGTCTTGTTTCTTGATTGTTCTATATCCCCTTCCTTTGTTTCTCTGCTTGTTTGCTTTTCTTTTTTCTCTTTTTTCTTTTGTTTACTGATTTATTCTACCTATGCTATTTTTTTCTCTCCTTCCTTTTTATGTCTCATTTTCTGTTGTTCTTTCATTCCACATGTTTTATTTTGTCTCCAATTTTTCTTGTTTTTATTTCTCTCTCCTTTTTTCTATGTTTACTTTCTTTCTTTACTTTTTTCTTTCTTTTCTCTTTTCTTTTCTCTTTTCTTTTCCCTTATTCTCACCATTTCCAGCCTTCTAATTCATTTTATATATTTTTCTCTATTCTGTTTCTTGTTTTGTCATTTCTATTTCACTTTTCTAATCTTATTCCTCTGTGCTTCTTACTCATGTTAATTTTTCAATTTTCTAAGTCTTTTATCGTTGCTTTCCTACTTTTTACTACTATTACCATTACTATTCATTTTCTCTTCATATCTCTTTCTTTTTCTCTGGTCCTGCTATTTTTTCTTTCAAAGGAACATAGACAACAACAAGGAGATAAAATAAGAGGAACGAAATGAAACCTTACCACACACACAACAACAACAACAAAATAAAACCATAGAATAGAGAGAGAAGCTAATCAACTGAATAAAAGCATCAAGATAAACAGATGCCTCGACACCAAGAAAAAATTACAAGCCATACTAAGAAACAGGAAAACATGACCCAGTTCAATGAACAAACTAAAAACAAGGCGATATGCAGAACATGGAACAACTAATCAGAGATGTCCAAACACATATCATGAATCAACTTACTGAAGTGAGGAAGAGATTAAGGATATTAAGAAGACACTGGGAGAACTTACTGAAGAAATTGTGAACATACACAAAAAGATAATGGATATGATGGTGATGAATGGCACAATCCAAGAAATAAAAAAGACACTGGAGGCACACAATGGCAGATTTGAGCAGGCAGAGGAAAGAATCAGCGATGTAGAAGACAGTACATCTGAAATCAAACAGTGGAACAGATAGATAAAAAAGACAGAAAAAATTCAAAAGGGACTAAAGGATTTGAATAACAACACAAAATGCACAAACACACACAGTATAGGTAACCCAGAGGGATAATAAAAGGGAAAGGGGACAGAAGGAGTATTGGAGGAAATAATAGCTGAAAACTTCCCAACCCCATTGAGGGAAATAAACATACCTGTCCAGGAAGCTCACCACACCCCAAACAGTATATACCCTAACAGGCCTAAGCCAAGACACATACTTGTCAACTTGTCGAATGCTCAAGACAGAGAGAACACTGAAAGCAGCAAGAGAAAAGAGAGCCATCACATACAAGGAAGCTTGACAAGATTAAGTGTTGAGTATTGCAGGAGAGAAGCAAGATGGCAGTGACTTAAGTGGATGCTCACCATCTCTCTCACAAAAGATGGCTGATTGGGAACAGGATCCTGCCTGAGTGAGATGTTCTGGGAGCCCATGGATTGGGAGACTTTGAGTCATCTATCTGGAGGGAGCTGGACAGAGAAATAGATTGCTCAAGACAAAACCATGAGTTTTCAGCCCCTTGCCTGGAAATTGTGGATGGTTAAGCCTCACCCTCTGGGCAAAGGGCCAGGGTGAGCCCTGACTCCTACCAGCCACCCAGCGAGAAGGAGTATTCTCCGAAAGTTGGAGGGTTCTGGCAAAGGGCAGAGAGGGGTTTCCTTTCTGTGGGTTTGGTTGCCTGGACCCCCTTTGAGCTTTGAGGAGCACACCAGCCAGCTCAAGGTGGCACCAGGCAAAGGGGAGAGGTGAATCTGCTGAGGAAGCCTGACTTACTTAACTGCCCTGGGATACAGAGGCTTGGCCTAAGAAAGGGCAGAGTCAGCCAATTTAATAGTTCTGCAGTGAGGACTTTCAGAATTTCAACTCCCCTAAGGGAGTCAGGCAGCAGGAAGTGTTTAATACATTTCCAAGAGCCTATTTAAGGTCTCCTGGGAGGAGGGGGGTCTAGAAGAGGGTTGAGAATCATTTCTGTGCTGTCAACCCAGTCATCAGGGTCACATTTGAATTTCAAAAGGGAGCTCAACCTGACCAGGAGACAGGAGGGGGGATCTACTCATGCACCCTGCTCAATCCTGCCGCCCTAGAAGAGTCAAACCTGCCCAAGGGAAAGTGACTGAATAGCTTTCTGAAGAGCTTACTGAACCAATTAGAAAGGTAGCTCAGTGGAGGAGTTTCTACCTTGAATATACGAGGTCATTCCCAGCTCCTCTGTGAGTAGCTATCCACTGGGATATCTAACATCCAGCTGATACTCCAGGACAGGGAATACAAATTTTTTTACTAACTTCTTCTGGGTCCTTATTTAAAAAAAAAAAAAAAAAAAAGGTTATTTAAAAAATATATATTTTTAACATAGTTTACTCTCTAAAACCTGCCTCAAACCCTGCAGAGAGAAGACTGCAGGGTAACTGATTGATGAACACAGGCAGACTGAGAAGCTCCACAAGGGCCCAAGAAGGAATGATGTTCTTCCTTAGCTTTGTTTGACTGCTTGCTTGTGTGTTTGTTTGTTTTTCTTTCCTCTTTCTTTCCTTGCCCCACCCCCACTTTTTAAAAAAAATTACATGCTGCTAGCATGTTTCTTCTTTGTTGTGCTTCTTCTTCCTTTATTTCCCATTTTCTGTGTATACTGATTTTGTCTACTAACACTATCTCTTTTCCTTCCTTCATCTTTCTATCTTCTGCTTTCTATTGTGTTTCTTACATTCCACCTTTCTTTATTTAATCCTCAACTTTTCTGGTTTCTATTTCTGTCTTGTTTATTCTGTTTTCTTTTTTATTAACTTTTTTCTTTCTGTCTTTTCTCTTTCTTTCTCTCCTCATCATTTGGGCCTTTTATATCATTCTATATATTTTTCTTTATTCCTTTTCCCATTTCATTGTAGGTACTTCACTTTTTTATTCCTATTACTCGACACTGCTTACATGAGTTAAATATTCATTTAACTAGTAATATATGGCCCCTCTTCTAACTTTTATTATTATTGTTAGTATTACCCCTTTTTTTTTATTACCTCTTTCACTTTCTCTGGCCCTAATCTTTTTCCTTCAAGGGAACATAGAAAACAGCAAGGAAATAGAACAAGAAGAACAAAGTGTCAAAGAGAAAACTTACACACACAAAACCAGCAACTAAATAAAACTCTAGAGCAGAGAGAGAAACTAATCAACTGAATAAACCCATCAAGATAAAAAGATGACCAGAGGGCAACAAAAAATTAAAAATCATACTAAGAAACAGAAAGACATGGACCAGTCAAATAAACAAACTAAAAACCAAGAAGAGGATTCACAATATTGAAGTGATCCAACAAATATAATGGACCAACTTAGGAAGTGAAGAAAGAGATTAAGAATATTAAGAAGACACTGGGATAACATACTGAAGAAATTGTAAACATACATAAAAAAATGACGGATATGATGGTGATGAATGGCACAACCCAAGAAATCAAAAAGACAATGGAATCATAGCAGTAGATTTGAACAGGCAGAAGAAAGAATTAGTGATGTGGAATACAGTATCTGAAATCAAACAGATAGTAGAACAGATAGATAAAAAGATAGAAAAAATCCAGTAGGAACATAGGGATTTAAATGACAACACAAAATATACAAACATATGCATTATAGATATCCCAGAGGGAAGAGAAGGGAAAGGGAACAGAAGGAGTGTTGAAGGAAATAATGGCTGAAAACTTCCCAACCTTATTGAAGGAAATGGACGTATATATCCAGGAAGCATAGTGCTCCCTAAACAGTATAAATCCCAAAAGGCCTACTCCAAGACATGTATTAGTCAAAATGTCCAATGCTCAAGACAAACAGAAAATACTCAAGGCAGCAAGAGAAAAGAGAACCATCACTTACAAGGGAAGCTCAATAAGATTAAGTGCAGATTTCCCGTCTGAAACCATGGAAGCAAGAAGGCAGTGGTATGACATAGTCAAGGTACTAAAAGAAAAAAATTTCCAGCCAAGAATTCTCTATCCAGCAAAGTTGGCATTCAAAAATGATGGGGAGTTCAAAATATTCACCGATAAACAGAAATTAAGAGAATAAGCCAATAAGAAACCTGCCCTTCAAGAAATACTAAAGGAAGTTCTGCAGGTTGAAAGGATAAAACAAGTGAGAGAGAGTTGGAGGAGAGTGTAAGAACAACTAAAAAGACAAAAAGAGAAATAAAAACAACATATGACATATGTAAACCCAAAGAAAATATGGCAGATGTAAGAAATTCCTTGACAGTAATAACACTGAGTGTTAATGGATTAAACTCACCAGTCAAGAGACACAGACTGGCAGAATGGATAAAGAAATATGATCCATCAATATGTTGTATACAAGAAACCCACCTTAGACCTAGAAATTCAAGGAAGCTGAAAGTGAATGGCTGGAAAACAATTTTACAAGCAAACAGTAACCAAAAAAGGGCAAGAATAACTATACTAATATCAGAAAAAATAGACTTTAAATGCAAAACCACTGTAATAGAAAGATGGACAATATATATTAGTAAAAGGGGTACTCTTCCAAGAAGAAAGAACAATCATAAACATTTATGCACCTAATCAGGATGCCTCAAAAATACATGAGGCAAACACTGAAAGACTAAGTGGAGAAATAGATGACTCTACAATTATAGTGGGGGACTTTAATACACCATTATCACCATTAGACAGAACATCTCAACAGAGAATCAATAAAGAAACTAAGACCTTGAATAATACATTAGAAGATCTGGACCTAATAAACCTATACAGAACGTTACTCCCAAACACAGTGGGATATACATTCTTCTCAAGTGCACATGGATCATACTCCAAGATAGACCACATGCTAGGCTACAGAACAACGCTCAATGAATTCAGAAAGACTGAGATTATACAAAGTAATTTCTCTGACCACAAGGGAATGAATTTTTGAAATCAGTAAGGGCCAGAGAACCAGATTAGGCACAAAGATATGGAGGTTAAACAGCACACTTTTATACAAACAGTGGGTCAAGGAGGAAATCTCAAAAGAAATCAGTAACTATCTTGAAACAAATGAAAACGACACCTATGGGATGCAGCAAAAGCTGTACTGAGATGGAAGTTCATAGCCATAAATACATATATCAAAAAAGAAGAAAAACCTAAAATTGAAGACCTAACTGCACACCTGAAGGAATTAGAAAAGCAACAAAAAACTAATCCCAAAAGAAGTAGAAAGAAGGAAATAAAGATTAAAGCAGAACTAAATGAAATAGAAAAAAAGAAAGCCCTAGAAAAAATAAACAAAACCAAAAGCTGGTCCTTCGAGAAGATCAATAAAATTGACAAACACTTAGCCAGATTAACAAAGAAGAAAAGAGAGCAGATGCAAATGCACAAAATAAGAAATAAGGAAGGGGATATCACCACTGACCCCACAGAAATGAAGAGTATCATAAGAGGATACTTTGAAAAATTATATGCCAACAAGAATGATAAATTATAGGAAATGGACAAATTACTAGACATTCACAAGCAGCCTACATTGATGAAAGAAGAAATTGATCAACTCAACAGTCCAATTACAAGTAAAGAGATAGACTCAGGCATCACAAATGTCCCATCTAAGAAGAGCCCAGGACTAGACGGCTTCACGGGTGAATTCTATCAAACATTCCGGAAATAAATAACACCAATCCTGCTTAAGCTCTTCCAAAAAATAGAATTAGAAGGAACATTGCCTAACTCATTCTATGATGCCAACATTACCGTAATACCAAAACCATACAAAGATGCTACAAGAAAGGAAAATTACAGACCAATCTCTTTAATGAATCTAGATGCTAAAATCCTCAACAAAATACTTGCTAATCACATTCAACAGCATATCAAATGAATTATACACCATTACCAAGTGGGTTTCATCCTGGGTATGCAAGGATGGTGTTCAACATAAGAAAATCAATGAATGCAATACACCACATAAACAGATTGAAAGGAAAAAATCATATGATCATATCCATAGATTCAGAAAAAGCATTCAACAAAATACAGCACCATTTCCTGATAAAAACACTGAAAAAGATAGGAACAGAAGGAAACTTTCTGAACATGATAAAGGGTATATAAAAAAAAACCCACAGGTAACATCATATTCAATGGTGAAGTACTAAAAGCTTTCCCTCTAAGATCAGGAACAAGACAAGGATGCCCACTATCACCCCTCTTATTTAACATTGTCTTAGAAGTACTTGCTTGAGCACTGAGGCAAGAAAAAGATATAAAAGGATCCATATTGGAAAGGAAGAAGTAAAAATTTCATTCTTTGCAGATGACATGATCCTATACATAGAAAACCCTGAGAAATCGACAACAAAGCTTCTAGAGCTTGAGTTCAGTAAAGTCGCAGGCTTTAATATCAATTCTCAGAAATCAGTAGTGTTTCTGTACACCAACAAGGAGCAATCTGAGGTGGAAATCAACAACAACAACAAAAATACCATTTAAAACAGTAACTTAAAGAATCAAATACCTAGGAATAAATTTAACTGAAGATGTAAAGACTTATATACAGAAAACTACACAACACTGTTAAAGGAAATCAAAGAAGACTTAAATAAATGCAAGAATATTCCCTGTTCATGGATAAGAAGACTAAACATCGTTAAAATGTCTATCCTACCCAAACTAATCTACAGATTTAATGCAATTCCAATAAAAATCAACACGGCATTTTTTAATGAATTGGAAAAACTAACTACAAAATTTATTTGGAAGGGTAAGAGGTTCTGAATCGCCAAGGACATATTGAAAAAGAAAAATGAAATTGGAGGTATCACACTACCTGACTTTAAAACATACTACAAATTACAGTGGTCAAAACTGCATGGTATTGGCACAAGGATAGACATACTGACCAATGGAACCAAACTGAGAGTTCCAATATAGATCCTTGCACATACAGTCATCTGATATTTCACAAGGCCACCAAGCCCACTCAGTTGGGAGAGAATGGCCTCTTCAACAAATGGTGCTTGGATAACTGGATATCCATATCCAAAAGAATGAGAAAGGAACACCATCTCACATCTTATACAAAAATCAACTCAAGATGGATCAAAGATCTAAATATAAGAACCAAGACCATAAAGACTTTGAAAGATAATGTAGGGAAGCATCTATAGGACCTTGTAATAGGAAATGGTTTCATGAACTTCACAGCCAAAGCACGAGCAGCAAGAGAAAAAAAATTGAAAAATGGGATCTCCTCAAAATTAAAAACTTCTGCACCTCTAAGGATGTTATTAAGAAAATAAAAAGGCTACCTACCCAATGGGAAAAAATATTTGGCAACCATATATCTGATAGGAGCCTAATATCCTGCATATATAAAGAAATCCTATACCTCGAACATAAAAAGACAACTCATTTAAAAAATGGCCAAGTGACCTGAAAAGACTCTTCTCCAAGGAAGAAATACAAATGGCTAAAAAGCACATGGAAAGATTATCAATATCACTAGCTATTAGGGAAATGGAAATCAAAACTACAATGAGATACCATCTTACACCCATTAGAATGGTGGCTGTTAAAAAAATAGTGGACTATAAGTGTTGGAGAGGATGTGGAGTAATGGGAACCCTCATCCACTGAATGAGGGTCAATCCACCCTCATTCTACATTCACAATGTAGAATGGCCCAGCCATTTTGGAGGACAGTTTGGCAGTTCCTCAAAAAAGTAACTATAGAACTTCTGTATGATATAGCAATTCAACTGCTGGTATATACCCAGAAGAAGTGAAAGCAAAGACACAAACAGATATATGCACACCAATGTTCATAGCGGCACTATTCACTGTAGCAGTTTGGCAGTTTGATGTAATTATGAATTCCAAAAATAGATATTGGATTATGCTTGTATCCTGGTCTGCTAATCTGGGCATGATTAAGTTATGATTAGGGCATTAACTGGGCCATGTCAGTAGGGTATTGAGCCCCGCCCCTTGGTGGGTGGGTAAATAAAATCTAAAAGGCGTGACAAAGAACAAATTTGGAGTAGTTTTGATGTTGGAGTTCTGGTGAGGAAGGAGAAGGCCCTGGGATAGGATGAGCCATTCACCTGAGAGTTTACAGCTGGCCTTGTAGAGAGAGGAAAGCCTAGAGAGCCTATAGTCTACAGCTGACCTTGTGGAAGAAACAGAGGAGCTAAGGCCAGAGAGAAATGGAGCTCCAGGAAGAGAGGAACCCAAGAAGCCTGAACCATGGCAAACGTCAGCAGCTGTCTTTCTCCAACATGTGGTAATGGACTTTGGTGAGGGAAGAAACTTATGCTTTATGGATCAGTAACTGTAAGCTTCTACCCCAAATAAATACCCTTTATAAAAACCATTTCTAGTATTTTATATCAGCACCCCTTTGGCTGACTAATACATTCACTATTGACAAAAGTTGGAAACAACCCAGGTGCCATCAACAGATTAATGGATAAACAAAATGTGGTACATACACACAATGGAATATTATTCAGTTGTAATACGGAATAAAGTGCTAACACACGGGATAACATGGATGAATCTTGAGGGCCTTAGGTTGAGTGAAGCAAGCCATGCATTGATGAATGAACAGTACATGACCTCACTGATATGAATTAAGGAAATTGAGCAGTCTCAGAGAGCTATTGTCTGGGAGATAGGTTTACAAGAAATAGAAAGAGAAGAGAAAGTTGTGAGCCATCACCCATATAGACGTAACATGGTAAGGTGAAAGAGTGTAGTTGCATATTGAAAAGATAGGACAGGAGGGTAGTGATATTATTGGGTTGGGTGGTGCAAGATTGGGAAGCGTGGGATAGAAAGTCCAAGGTACAGGGGAGAGTGTTGGGAGAGGGATCAGGTGAACCCTGGGGATTTGCGAGTATGTGGTTGAAAGTACAAAGTTGGGAATAGTCTTGTAACAATATGACAGGGAAGGGTTGCTGGTCTGGGGTGTTGCATGGGGGGGGCATTTGGGATGGGGTGCACCTGGAGTGGGCTTCTGGGGAGTGTGTGAGTGATCATTCTGTCATGATGTGTTGTGTCGGTGGGTGGAGACCCACATAATGAGTGGGAGGGAGTTGGACTCCCATCCTCGGGAGGACCAATTTGTTCAGAAGTGGACAGGCAGGAGTCTCTCGAGAGCGAGTGCAGTTCCTAATGGGGGAGGACAGACCAGTGTGTCAAGACCTCAGTCTTGTTGCATGTAACTATGAATCTTGTCATCCGATTCAAGTCAGGGTATTGCCATGGGCCCTAGGGGAACAGGGAGAGAATAATAGAAGAGATCAAACAGGGGTATTTAGTTGTCAGTGGAATTGATCTGCATGGTTTTGCAGTGATGGAAACAGGACATGGTAAATATCATCAAAATTTATAAAAGTGTACAGTCTAAAATGTAAACCATAGTGTAAACCGTTGATCATGTTTAGTAGCTATATTTCACTATTTGTATATCAGTTTTAACAAAGCTACCATCCACATGTAAAAAGGTATTAACATGGGGGGAGGAAAGGGGAGGACTTTGGGTATATGAGAGTCTCCTGTATTCTGTGTGTGACTTTATTGTGACCCAAAACTTCTTTGAAAACAAAATAAAAAATAGTGAGACACTGGGGAATGAGTGGGGGAAGGTGCCATGGTACAGAGAGGACACCAGATATTGCAGTTATAAAAGGCAAAATGTCAAAAAAAATTTTAATTTTTAAACTGTTTTCCATTTTTTTATATCCCAATCTTTTAATTTAATTTAATTTTTAATTTTTAAAAGTTTTTATGTATTTTATCCTTTATATTTAAACTTATCATTATTATTTCATTTTTCTATTAATTGTATTCGGCTATTGTAGTGACCTCATCTTTGGAAAGACTTTGGACCACAGAAAGGCTACAATTGGGGTGGGGGAGGATCGTTGGTGTGGGGTGTCAGGGATGGTGGATACATGGTAGGAAGTTCACCTGAGCATACAAATAAGGTGTATAAAAATGTTCAAATGTTCATGGGGCATTGTCACCGTGGATGGAGACCCACACAATAAATGAGAGAATACTGAATTCCCATCCTAAAGAGCTCAGCCACATTCTCTAAGGGATCAGCAACAGTTCCCCAAGTGTAGGGGCAGTGACTGGCAAAAGAGGATGATCCACTGATGGGCCCTTGATATTGATGATTAGGCTTATGAGTCTTTGCTCTTGAAATTGAAACTTAGCCTATTGTTATGGGGTGCCTAAGGGTTGCCTCCTGACAGCCTCCTTGTGGCTCAAATGTGGCCTCTTTCTAAGACAATCTCAGCATATGAATGCATCACTTTCCCCCCAGCATGGGACATGACTCCCGGGAATGAGCGTCCCTGCCACCGAAGGATTGCTACCAAGTACCAACTAGCAATGCAACTGGAAAAAGATCTCAAATAAAAGGGGGAAAGTGTAAAGAAAATGAGTTTATATGGCTAAGAGACTTCAAAGTGAGTCAAGAGGTCTTCCCAGAGGTAACGCTTATGCACATTTCAGCAGGATATCATAGACTGCCAAACTGGATACTACCCCAAATAGTGTGGCTCCTGAGGGCTCTAGAGACACCCAGGTCCCATGGTCAGGGTGGATGGCTCCGGAGTTTGGTGCCTTCTCAGTGGGACCTATTTTGGAGTTTGTGCTCTTGAGAGTGACAGAGTTGGACTCAATTATGTCTTCCCTGCACATGACTCATCTGTCTCTTCTATTTAAACCTATACTTGGTGCTGGAGTTTGTAGGTGTACATCCAGAGACTTGAGGCTTTGGGCTGTCCATGTGCCAGCTGGGCCCAGAACCTCGGTGGAGCTGCAACACCTACTGTAAAGCTCATTAGGCTCACCCAAGACAACTGGCAGGGAGGTGTTGATGGACAATGGCCATCCCAGGGAATGGAGAGAGTCTGCAGCTGCAGGCAATTTAGTCCCATCCATCTTCCCCATGGGATATAAGTCCCCTTGCAATTGGAGGTGGAGTGGACATCACCATCCCAGACTCCTCAGGATGGGAGGAAGAGCTATGGACTAAGGTGGACTTACTGGTATTCTATTATAGACATATCTGATGTGGAGCCAGTGACCACTGGAGTCTCTGGGGGCAGGGAAAGGGAAAAACAGTTGTAATATGGGGGCTTTTTCCAGACTTGGGAACCGTCCTGAGTAATATTGCAATGACAGATATAGGCCATTTTATATCATCACATAACATGCAGAACTGTGTGGAGAGAATGTAGACTACATTGTGAACTATGGTCCATGCTTAATGGCAAAGCCCCAGGATGTGTTTATCAATTGCAATGAATGTATCCCACTAATGAAGGATGTTTATATGGGAGATTGTGGAAAGGGTGAGAAATGGGGCTTATGGGAATCCCTATATTTTTTGTGTAACATTTATGTAATCTAAGTATCTTTTAAAAAATAAAAATAAATTTTTTTTTTAAATATTAAGTGCTGATTTTCTCATCTGAAACAAGGAAGACAAGAAGGCAGTGGTATGATACATTTAAGGTGCTAAAAAAAAAAAAAAAAAAACAAAAAAATTCCAGCGAAGAATTCTCTATCCAACAAAACTGACATTCAAAAATGAGGGAAAGCTCAAAATGTTCAGGATAAACAGAAATTAAGAGAATATGTCAATAAGAAACCTGCCCTTCAAGAAATACTAAAGGGAGTTCTGCAGGTGGAAAGAAAAAAAACGAGAGAGAAAGAGAGAGAGTTGGAGGAGAGTGTAAGAACAACTAAAAGTTAAAAAAAGAAATAAAAACAACATATAGCTTACATAAACATAAAGAAAATATGGCTAATGTAAGTAATTCCTTGACAGTAATAACATTGAATGCTAATGGACTAAACTCAACAGTTAAGAAATACTGGTTGGCAGAATGGTTAAGGAAATATGACCCACCTATTTGCTGTCTACAAGAAACCCACCTTATACCCAGGGAGGCCAGGAGGCTGAAAGTGAATGATTGGGAAACATTTTTACAAGCAAACAATAACCAAAACAGGGTGGAGTAGCTCTACTAATATCAGACAAAATAGACTTTAAATGCAAAACTATTGTAAGAAACAAAGGACACTATATAATAACAAAATGGGTAATCTACCAGGAAAAAAGAACAATCATGAACAGTTATGCGCCTAACCAGGGTGTCTCAGAATACACAAGGCAAACACTGGAAAAACTAAGTGGAGAAATAGATGCCTCTACAATTATAGTGGGGGACTTTAATACAACATTATCATCATTAGACAGAACATTGCAGCAGAGAATCAATAAAGAAACAAAGACATGAATAATTCATTAGAGGACCTGGACCTAATGTACATATAGAACATTACACCCAAATACAGTAGGATATACATTCTTCTCAAATGCACATGAATCATTCTCCTGGATAAACCACATACTAGGTCAAAGCAAAACTCTCAATGAATTCAGAAAGATAGAAATTATACAAAGTAATTTCTCTGACCACAATGGAATGAAGCTGGAAATTGGTAAGGGGCAGAGAACCAGATTAGGCACAAAGATATGAAAGTTAAACAACATACTCTTAGACAAACAGTGGGTCAAGGAGGAAATCTCAAAAGAAATCAGTAATTACCTTGAAATGAATGAAAATGAAAACAAAACATATCAAAACCTATGGGATAGAAATTCATAGCCATGAATGTCTTTATTATAAAAGAAGAAAGAGCTAAAATCAAAGACTTCACCGCACACCTGTAGAATTAGAAAAATAACACCAAAGGAAGGAGAAAAAAGAAATATCAAAGTTTAGAGTAGACCTTAATGAAGTTGAAAATAAGAAAGCACTAGAAAAACTAAATAAAAACAAAAATCAGTTCTTCAAGAAGATTAATAAAATTGAAAAATCCTTAGCTAGACTAACAAAGAAAAAAAGAGAGAAGATGCAAATACATAAAATAAGAAATGAGGAAGGGGATATCAACATTGGCCCCACAGAAATAAATAGTATCATAAGAGGATAATTTGAAAAATTATATGACAACAAGATGGATAATTTAGAGGAAATGGACAAATTCCTAGAAACACACAAGCAGCCTATATTGACAGAAGTAGAAATCGATTAACTCAACAGGCCAATCTCAAGTAAAGAGAGAGAATTAGTCAGCAAAAGCCTTTCAGCTGAGAAGAGCCCAGGAACAGATGGCTTCACAGGTGGATTCTACCAAACATTCCGGAAAGAACTGACACCAATTCTGCTTAAACTCTTCCAAAAAATAGAAGCAGAGGGAACATTGCCTAACTCATCCTATGATGCCAACATCACCCTAATACTAAAACCAAACAAAGACGCCACAAGAAAGGAAAACTATAGACCAATCTCTCTAACGAACCTAGATGCTAAAATCCACAACAAAATTCATGCTAACCATATTCAACGACACATCAAACGAATTATACATCATGACCAAGTTTGTTTCATTCCTGGGCATGCGAGAATGGTTCAACATAAGAAAATCAAGCAGTGCAATATGCCACATAAACAGACAGAAAGAAAAAACATGATCATCTCTACAGATGCAGAAAAAGCATCCAACAAAATACAGCAAACTTTCCTGATAAAAACACTACAAAATATAGGAATAGAAGGAATCTTCCTCAACATGACAAAGGGTATATATGAAAAACCCACAGCTTGCATCATATTCAATGGTGAAATACTAAAAGCTTTCCCTCTAAGATTGGGAACAAGACAAGGATGCCCTCTTTTACCACTTCTATTTAACAAAGTGTTAAAAGTACTTGCTCAAGCACTTAGGCAGGAAAAAGATATAAAAGGCATCCAAATTGGAAAGGAAGAAGTAAAAATTTCACTATTTGCAGATGACATGATCCTATACATAGAAAACCCTGAGAAATCAACAACAAAGCTTCTAGAGATTATAAATGAGTTCAGTAAAGTTACAGGTTATAAGATCAATGTGCAAAATTCAGTAGCATTTCTGTATACTAGTAATGAGCAATCTGAGGAGGAAATCAAGAAAAAAATCCCATTTACAATAACAAATAAATGAATCAAATAACTAGGAATAAATTTAACTAAATATGTAAATGACTGATATGCAGAAAACTACACAACACTATTAAAAGAAATCAAAGAAGACTTAAATTAAAATGAAGACTATTCCCTGTTCACGAATAGGAAGACTAAACATCATTAAAATGTCTATCCTACCCAAACTGATCAACAGATTTAATGCAATTCCAATAAAAATTACCACAGCATTTTTTACTGAATTGGAAAAACTAGCTATGAATTTTATCTGGAAGACCTATTGAAAAGAAAAATGAAAATAGAAAGATCACACTACCTGACTTTAAAACACACTACAAAGCTACAGTGGTCAAAACTGCATAGTGTTGGCACAGGTATAGACATATTGACCAATGAAATCAAATTGAGAATTCTGATACAGACCCTCACATATACAGCCATCTGATATTTGACAAGGCCACCAAGTATATTCAACTGGGAGAGAATGGCTTCTTCAGCAAATGGTGCTTGGAGAATTGGATATCCATATCCAAAAGAAAAAGAGACGATCACCAACTCACATCTTATACAACAATTAACTCAAGATCGATCAAAGATGTGACTATAAGAGCCAAGACCATAAAGACCTTGAAAGAAAATGCAGGGAAGCACCTACAGGATCTTGTAGTAGGAAATATTCTCATGAACTTTACACCCAAAGCATGAGCAATGAAAGGAAAAATAGGTAAATGGGACCTCCTCAAAATTAAAAACGTTTGCACTTCAAAGGAGTTTGTCAAGAAAGTGAAAATGTGGCCCATTCAATGGGAGAAAATATTTGGTAACCATATATCTGATAGAGGCCTAAAATCCAGCATATATAAATCCTACACCTTGAAAATAAAAAGACAAATTTAAAAACTGGACAAGTGATTTGAATAGATACCTCTCCAAAGAAGAAATACAAATGGTAAAAAGCACATGAAAAGATGCTCAACATCACTAGCTGTATTTGTCAGCCAAAGGGTTGCTGATGCAAAATACCAGAAATCTGCTGGCTTTTATAAAAGGTATTTATTTTGGGTAGACACTTAAGTTACCAGGCCATGAAGCGTAAGTTACTTCCCTCACTAAAGTCTGTTGCCATGTGTATGGAACATGATGACTGCCAATGTTCAGTCTTCCTCTTAAGCCTCCATTGTCAGGCTCTCTAGACTTTGTCTCTCTCCCCAATGCTTGATTCTTTCTGGGATTAACTGTTTTGTTCTTTCTACAAGGCCAGCTGTGAACTGTCAGGCAAACAGCTCATCTCTTTTCCCAGGGCCTTCTCTCCTTCCTCACGATCAAGCTCCTCTGTGTGCTTACTTTCCTGGGCTCCAGCTCAAAAACTCCCAACTCTGTCCTTTGCCTACTGATGTGGCCCAATCAAAGCCCTAATCATAATTTAATCAATTAAAAGTGATACATGTGACAGACCAGTTTACAAACATAATCGAATGACTATTTATGGATTCATAAACAATGCCAAACTGCTACACTACCTATTAGGGAAATGCAAATCAAAACCACAATGAGATATCTTACAACTGTCAGACTGGCAGCTATTAAAAAAACAGAGGACTACAAGTGTTGGAGAGGATGTGGAGAAATGGGAACCCTCATCCACTGCTGGTGGGAATGTAGCATGGTGCAGCCACTGTGGAGGACAGTTTGGCAGTTCCTCAAAAACTAACTATATAACTGCCATACGATCCAGCAATTCGACTGCTGGGTATATACCCAGAAGAACTGAAAACAAGGACATGAACAGATACATGCACACCAATGTTCATAGCAGCATTATTCACTATTGCCAAAACTTGGAATCAACCCAAATGCCCTTCAATGGATAAACAAATTGTGGTATGCACATACAATGGGAAGAAGCTCACCTTGGCATACAGCTAAAGCATATGAATGTATTCACATGTTCATGGGGCATTGTCACAGTGAGTGAAGAGTCATACAATAACTGAAGGAATATCAAATTCCTATCCAGGGGAGCTCTGTCACATTCTCTAATAGATCAGCAAGAATCCCCTGAGTACAAGGGCGATGACTAGTAAAGGAGGATGGTCCATTGACAGGCCATATATATTATTGACTGTGCTTATGAACCTTTACTCTTGAAATGGAAATTTAGCCTGGTGTTGTAGGGTGCCTAGGAGTTGCCTCCTGGGAATCTCCTTGTTGCTTGGGTGTGGCCTCTCTCTAAGCCAAACTCAGCATATAAATACATTACCTCACCCCCAGCATGGGACATGACTCCTGGGGATGAGCCTCCTTGGCACTGAGGGTTTACTACCAGGCACCAATTAGCAATGCAACTGGAAGAAAACCTTGAGCAAAAGGGGAAAAAGTTAAAGACAAATGAGTTTATATGGCTAAGAGACTTCAAAGTGAGTCAGGAGGCCATTACAGAGGTTATGCTTATGTATATCTCAGCAGGATCTCATTGACTGCCAAAGTAAACACTACCTGAAAGAGCAGGGTTCCTGTGGGCTCTGGAGACATCCAGACACTATAGTCAGGGCAGATAGCTCAGGAGTTTGGTGCCTTTCCAGTGGACACTACTTTGGAATTTATGCTCCCCAGAGTGACAGAGTTGGACTCAATTCTGGTTTCCCTACACATAGCTCTTCTATCCTTTTATCTGAACCTTTAATTAGTACTAGAGTTGGTAGGTGTACATCCAGAAGACTTAAATCTTTGGACTGTCCATGTGCTGCCTGGACCCTGAATCTCATCAGAGTTGCAACACCTACTCTCCAATTCATTGGTCTCACCCAGGACAACTAACATGGAGGTGATTATGGACAGCTACCATACCAAGGAACTGATAGAGTGTACAACTGCAAGCAAGAGAGTACCATTCATTCGCCCTATGGAATCACAGTTCCCTTTCAGTTTGAGGTGGAGCGGACATCACCATCCTGGAATCCTCAGGATTTGGGAATGAACTACGGACTAAAGTAGATTTACTGATATTCTACTATAGACGTATTGTTATTCCAGCAATGGAAGAAATTATTTCATTGATGTGGATGCAGTGGCCACTGGAGGTTCTGAGGGCAGGTTGTAGGAAAAACAGGTGTAATACAGGGGCATGTTTGGGACTTGGGAATTGCAGGCCATTGTAAATGTAAATATAATCATAACCTACAGAATTGTGTGGGAGAGAGTGTAAACTACAGTGTAAATTTTAATCCATGTTAAACTTGCTCCAAGATGTATTCGTCAGTTGCAATGAATGTACCTCACTAATGAAAGATGTTGTTAATGTGGGAAAATGTGGAAGGTGTGGGGAGTGGGGCATATGGGAATCCCCTATATTTTTATGTGACATTTGCATAATCTAAGTATTTTTAAAAAAATAAAAATGAAAAAATGAAAAAAAAAAAGTTAAGTGTTTTTATGTATTGCTGAGGAACCAACAGAACTTAGTGGCCAACAACTTATTCCATCACAGTTCATCAATTTGGCATTGGCTTAAAAGTGTGCTTCTTCTGCAAGCTTTACTTGTGTTCCTGAATATGGCTGTAATCATCTGATATTCAACTGGGGCCATGTGATTGCAGATGGCCTTGCTCACAAATGTGCTAGTCATTTAGGTCAATTGTGAGGGACACCTGGTTTCACCTCCACATGGGCTCACTGGGATGGTTTCCCATAGTGGTGACAGGCTTTCAGGGAGGTAAACATTCCTTTGCTCAAATGCATATTAAGCCTCTGCTTGGGTCATGTGTGCTGACCATCTCTGGACCAAGGAAAGACATATGGTCAAGTCTAGATCAATATAGAAGTAGACTACACAAGGACATAAATACATGGGGGTCTGATTTATTTAGAAGCATTAATGTAACAATCTACATTAAACCTGTCCTTTAGACTCAATAATTTTTTTTTTTTTTTCTTACCAGGAGGTACCAGGAATTGAACCCCGGTTTCTCCATATGGTAGACGGACGCCGAACCTCTTGAGCCACATCTGTTTCCCAAGACTCAATAATTAAAGAACCTCCCACAGGCAAAACACACTCATAATCTCCCAAGATATGACAAATATCCTCTCTTTGTGATATTGAGAAAGTAAAAAGCAACCCCTAACATCTGGGAACTGACATAATATTAATATTTAAGCCTCAATATTGTTAGGATCTGGCCTATTACCACAGGTAAGTGGTGGTATTCTCCTGTTGTAGATTTCACAGAACATCAACACCAAATGAAACCACTTTGAAAAAAAAAATGAAATGAGACAAAAAAATAAGACCAATCCATAATCTTGTGTAAACATGGACAAAAGCAAGATTATTATGGAAACCCCAAAAATAATAAATATCCTCTCTCCTGGTTTATATGAGCAACCATTAATTCTTCAAATATTATAGCTTTAGCATCACTCCTGGAAATCTTCTTAGACTAGTTACTGAGTTTTGGTTATTACTTTCGTACTGCACATGAAAGCTTGCCATTCATCCAGCCTTAAGTAGTAGTTTCCTCACTGTCTTTTCAACTTTCATCAAGTTTTTATTTTATTTTATTTTATTTTTTTTACCATTCCTCCACTTTTCACTCAATGCCTAGTCACGAATCCAATGCCATATGTCTAATATTATTGAATGGTTGTACCCAGCATTTAGGTTCCAATTTCTATTTCAGTTACTTATTCTTAAAACAAGCATTTATTCAGTTGTTGCTCTACACTTGGGACTGGGCTGAGGTCAGCTAGACAGTTCATCTTCTGGTCTTGCCTAGGGTCACTTGTACAGATTTAGTCATCTGGCTGCTCTCCTACGGCTAAATGGTCCAAGAAGGCCAGAGCCAAATGATTGGAAGTTAGCTGCAGCTTTAGGTCAGGGTACCTTAGTTCTTTTAAAAATAGACTTTTCTGAAGAATAACCCAGGTTTTGACACAGTGGTGGCAATATGTCAAGAGAGAAATCAACAACACAGAAGTGAGTATCAAGCTTCAGCTTGTGTTATTTTTGCTGATGCCCATTGGCAAAATTTTGTTAAAGGGCAAAGGCCATGTAAATGAGGAATACTGAGATTCACGGCTACAAAAAAGATCTGGTAATTTTCCAGATTTTTATATAGCTAGAAACATTTGCATTATGAGAAGATGAAAAAAAAGTCCTCAGATATTATACTAGCTATTCTTTCTTTAAGCACCTGAAAGCCAAAGGATGTTATATTATTTGCAATTCCATTACATAAAAGACACCTTCTAGTTGAAGCCATCTGAGTTGGATACATGTTGGACATTTGTAATGCATTGTTAATGTGATTTAAAATTGTTATGCAACGTAGGTTTTCTTGGAGAGTGTTTGATAGAGAAATCATGTTCTTGCAAGACAGAAAATAAGGAAAACATGAATGATGATATGAGTTATATTTTGAAACCTATCAACAAAGTATCAGATGAATACTGACTACACTGATTACTTACATATCTGTGCTGATTCTTCTTCACAAATACATTACTTAAGCAAAATTGAAATTAAAACCATTTTCTGTTTATAAACAGTTTTGGGGCATTGTTTAGTACATTACTGTAGTGCACAGTTCAGTTGGAGAGAGCAAAAAAAATTGTTAGCAACGAAATAAAATCAAATGTAATGATTTCCTTTTTCCTTCTTTCAATATGTAGATAACTTTTGAGGTTATATAGACATTTTATGTTTGTTTCATCATGTCTGTTGACATTAATAAAGTCGATCTTTGTTTAACTCTTGTACATTTTCTTGTGCAAAGTGAGAACAAATAATAGTTTGCAGACAATAAACACAAGCATATGGATTAAAAATCCAACAACAACATTGAAATAGATTGTTTCTTGATGTCTGACACATTAGGCTCACTTAGTAATTACGATTATGAATCTAACAGAGATAGCCCCTAGGTAATAAATCAGAAAACAGGAAAGAGAAGAAGAAAAGAAAGGATTTGTGATTTATCCTTGTTGCTTATTGTGTACCATGATCACTGATGAAGAAATTTATCTTGGTCTGGTGCACAGAGATGAGGAGAATGTGCTGCTCTACTTCTTATTTACTTATTTATTTTTAATATGCAAATATATACATATACATTCACAAAGGTATTAAGAAGTGAGAAGGATAAAAATCTACTACACAAACATTATTTTTGAGTTGGTGAAGAATATTCAGATATGTGACCAATTGTAGAGTCTGAAATTCTGTTTCGAACCCTCCTTCGTTATTGTATGCAGTGACTTGTTTTATTGCGTAATTTGTAAAGAAAAAAAAAATAGCACATAAGGGAGAATAATGGAAATTGACAATAAAAAACGATACAGGATATATACAGGCTTATCCAAAGAATAGTACCATTTACAAATTATATTCTTACCCATGGGAGGTTGTATACCAAGCATGATGTGAAACAGTAAAACACTAAAGGCTTGCTTGCATCCAGAGATGATGATTATACTACCTAAGACTTATCATGGATTATATTATTGCTCTTAAAATGAAGTTTATTTTCAGGAAGACCAAATTCAGGAACTTAACCTTCTGAAAAAAATACGGCATAAAATTATTCTTCCTATCCCTGTAACACACAAGAAAACAGGAGTAGAATCGAGTATTCAGATTTAATGGAGATAGAGCAAGAGGGAGCAGTGAACGATAGAAAGTAAAAGAGGCAGCCAACAATGAACCAAATCTCCTTTCACAAGTATTTAAATTCTTATGTCAACTTTGGAAAAATGTACATGAAATCAGATGAATACATGCAATGTTACCAAGGTATTCTACTTCAAAATAGTGGAAAGAGCATAGCTATTTGTTCCCCATCATCCCATTTAGCTCAGGAAAAGATCCCAGACAGTCTGAAGAACTGCTAGGTCAGTCAAAATCTCTCCTTTCTCCAGGAATACAGGGCTGCTGGATGCAACATTTGCCTTCCCCTGGATTCCAAAGAAAGGATTAACCACAGAGTGGGAGATTTGCATGGGGACGATACATAGCATGGGTTTTGGACTGAGGAGAGAAAAAGGACATATTCTAACATTATTCTGGAGTACCCTAGCAGATCCAGGAATGAATAAACTGAACATCCCAGTCACAGAATAAAGGAAAAAGGAAAAAGAGAAATGTTATTTTTTGCCTTAAACCAAGCAATTAAGAATCCATTGTTTTTTCTGTCTTCAGTATTCAGAGTCTCAAGTGAAGGAGGATGACTCTATTTTGAAAGTAATTATTTTTTTTTCTTTTGGCAAGCAGAACAGTTTACACAGTGGTCTCTGAATAACTTCTAGCCAGAGAAACACTGATGTTGGGTCTGGAGCTGCCTAATTGTTTATTCTTCCAAGACCAACGGAAAAGTAAAGATAATAAAATATAGTGGATAAAAGAAACATGAATTGAAATACATTTTCTGGATTATAAATTGAGCTTCTTTATTTCAAATAATCTATTTCATATTTGTTAATCCTCCTGCTTAATTCTGCTGGAGTGGGAAATAGTGGGTGTGGGCGAGTTAAGCTAAAGGGCAGGCAGGAGAATCTAAGCAAGCAGGATTTGGAAGTTTTAACAGCTTGTTTGAGATAATGGAAATTTTCAGAACAAAAGGTACATCATTTTTAAAGGCAAATATAAATGATTTTACTTCTGCCTTATAGTTGTTCTCCTTCATTGTGAAGAATAATCACAAGTTGAATAAACAAGAATATATGGTATTTGATAGTATCTAGACTCTGCCACTATAATGGCATAAACATTGCTAATCACATGTAATCATCTGACCTAAAAAAAAGAAAAAGGAAAATCACTCAAATTTTTCACTTTGTCATCCTTCTCCCATACACATAACTACAGCGTTATACAGAAAATTGTATAAATATAGAGCTTAGTGCCCAAAGATTCAAGCTGATTCTACTCTGAATGAATTTACAATTGTCAATTCTCAACTTTAAACTAGGTAGACTTGTCAAGATTATGTTATCATGATTAGTCATTTATTAATTTTAGGGTTTGTGGTGGTTTGAAGCTGTATGTACCCCAGTAAAATATGCTCTTAAAGGTAATCCATTTCTCTGAGTGTGGACCCATTATAAGTAGGATCTATTAGTGAGTAGGATCATAACTTAAGATGTGACCCACCTCATTCAGGGTAGGTTTTAATTCTCTCACTGAAGTCCTTTATAAGAGAATGAAATTCAGAGAGAAAGCCAATGAAGCAAGAAGCCAAAAGCAATGAAACCTGGAAGAGAAGGGACAGAACAGCAGACACCACCATGTGACAGAGGAGTCCAGGACTGCCAGCAGCTGATCTTCAGGAAGAGGGTATCGTCTTGATGATGCTTTGCTTTGGATATTTTCACAGTCTTAGAACTGTAAGCTTGTAAGCTAATAAGTTACCATTAAAAAGCCAACATATTCCATGGTATTTGCTTTAAGCAGCTTAGCAAACTAAAATAGGTTACTATTTAACATCTCTATTAAGACATTCCTGTACCATAATTCTACCCAATGAAAATGTACAATTCTATGATTTTATTATACACACAGAGCTGTGCAACCTTCACCAAAATCTACTGTTTAGAACATTTTTAACACCTCAAAAAGATACCCCATAACCAACAGAAGTCACTCCCTAATCACCCTAACTTCGCAGCCCTAGGAAAACAATATTCTGCTATCTGTCCCGATAGATTTGCATATTCTGGACATTTCACATAAATGGAATCCTATTATATGGTATTTTCCTGTACTGCTTACTTTAATTTAGCATGTTTCCAAGGTTCATCCATGTTGTAGCATGTATCAGATTTCCTACCCTGTTATTTGCAGTAAATACTCTCTTGCATGAATAGACCATGTTTCCATATTTTAAATTCATTGAGCACATGCCTCTCTATCCCCCAGCTCCCAGCCTTTTTGGGAAGAGCAGAACATCAGCACTTCTTAGGCAGTCACCTGCTGCCTATAGCTGCCAGTTGTTGGAGCAGAGTCCCAGGTGAGTGTGGTTGAGAGGAGAGTGCTCCCTTCTGCTCAGCCCCCCTTGTGAAACCTAGGCTTCATCATGGGCACAAAACACGCAGATGCTGGGGTCTTGACCATCCTTGTCCTGACTTTTGAGGTGGTCACTCCATGCTAAGAGGACCTCTTGGACCTCTGGCTTACCACCACCACCACCACCTGCACTGAGTGCTCCTCTCCTAGAATGGGTGTGTCATTCAGAGAGAAGTTTACCATTATCTCCTGCCCAGCTCCGGTGTCTTGTAAAACAGATTTTGCCTGTGGGATAAGCAGACCTTAAAAAAGGATAGATCCTTATATCTTTCCAAAGGAACTGACTTCTTTTGGAAAAGAGCTTGGAGAAAGTCAAGCCTAGGGGTGCCCTCAAAAACAGTGGAGGTTGTCTTGAAAGAAAACTAGTAGGATGTTCAAAATACAGGCTAAGTGGTAGACTGGCCAGTTTGTAGGAAATTACTGGGGAATAAATCTGCTGGGAAGATCCCTCCCAGATTAGAAACAAATATACAATACTAACCTCAGAAACTATTTCATCAAAAGATCCACAATTTGATTGGATTTTGGGGGGGAATAGTTCAATCCTAGGGCATGTTGAAAACAATTGAAGTATCAGCCAGAAATTGGTAGAGTTTAGCACCTGGGAGTAGTTAGCAAAAAACAGGAAGAGAGCCCTATCAAAACCACTGTCACCCCAAGATGTGTGGGAATACCAAAGCCTTTACCCCCCTGAGGAACAACATCAGAAGCTCTGTGCTATGGGAGGGGAAATAAATATCACTAAAATAATCAAGCCAGTTATTAAAGCAAAAAACAATAACAAGCCTCAGGAGGTTTATAGGGGCCCATTACCTAGAATAACTACCATATATTACCTAAAATATCCAATTTCCAACAAAAAAATTATGAGGCATGCAAACAAATGGGAAAGTATAACCCATTCATAGCACAAAAGGCAGATAACACAAAATGTCTGTGAAAATGAACTCATGTCAGATTTATCAGAAAATCATGATTTAAAAAGTAAAGGAAGGTATAATGAATACTTTAAGTCAATCCATTGTTTGGTATTTGTTTTAGTGGTTGGGAAACTAGGACAGCAATTGTGTTATTATAAAAGACAGTTTAAATGCATATATTTCTCCTTTCTTCTCTTAATTTATTTAAAAAGCAATTGTATAAAATAATATGTACATAATATTTTGATGGGTCTATAACATATAGAAATGTAACACATATGTAAAATATTTACCATTAACAGCATAAGGGTTAGTCAGTGAGAGCAAAGCTAAGGAGATGACTACAATTGGTAAAGTAATAATTTAAAGGATATAGTGCAGCATTGCAATATTGATAACAACAATGTATGTATCAATAATACTATGAAAAAGGGAGAAAGGGAATACAGCTTTGTAGAAATAACACTTCATATATTACCAGAAGTAAACTAATATAAATCCAGAGATGATTTTGAATAAGATTTTTAAGGTAAACCCTGGAGTAAATACTAAAAACCCAAAACAAACTAAAGATATATAGTTAAAAATCAGTAAATAAATAAGTGTTGCATCAGAAAATATTATGTTTTTTACTGTATTTTGTACATTTAACAATTGAAAATAAAAACAATTAAAAACTAAAAAAGTAAACACAGATGAATAAATATATACATTTCTCAATTAAATGTACTGAATACATATAAAAACTTTTTTTTAATAAAACAATATGTTACACAAAATATTTGGTTCATAGTAACGCATTCATACAGTATTTGTCTTTTTGTGTCTGGCTTGCTTCACTCAACATAATGTCCTCCAGGTTCATCCATGTTGTCATATGCTTTACAACTTCATTTCTTCTTAGAGCTGCATAGTATTCCATCGTGTGAATAGACCACAGTTTATTTATCCATTCGTTTGTTGATGGACACCTGAGTTGTTTCCAGCTTTTGGCAATGGTGAATAATGTCGATATGAACATCGGTGTGCAGATGTCTGTTCATGTCACTGCTCTCAGGTCTTCTGGGTATATAGCTAGTAGTGGTATTGCAGGGTCACATGGCAAGTCTATATTCAACTTCCTTAGGAACTGCCAAATAGTCCTCCACAGTGGCTGTACCATTCTGCATTCTCATCACCAGTGAAGAAGTGTTCCTATCTCTTCACATCCTCTCCAACACTTGTAGTTCTCTGTCTTTTTAATACTGGCCATTCTGATAGGTGTGAAATGATATCTCATTGTAGTTTGGATTTGCATTTCCCTAATCATGAGTGATGCTGAGAATTTCTTCATGTGTTTTTTGCCATTTGTGTTTCTTCTTTGGAGAAATGTCTATTCAAGTCTTTTGCCCATTTTTTAATTGGGTCGTTTCTCTTTTTATTGTTGAGTTGTAACATCTCTTTATATATCCTGGATATTAAACTCTTATCATATATGTGATTTCCAAATATTTTTTCCCATTGAGTTGGTTGCCTTTTCACCCTTTTGACAAAGTCCTGTGAAGTGCAAAAGTGTTTAATTTTGATGAGGTCCCATTTATCTATTTTTTCTTTTGTTACACGTGTTTTGGGTATAAGGTCCAGAAAGCCACCACCTACTACAAGGTCTTGAAGATGTTTCCCTCCATTTTCTTCTAGTAGTTTTATGGTCCTGGCTTTTATATTTAAATCTTTGATCCATTTTGAGTTGATTCTTGTATAGGGGGTGAGATAGGTGTCTTCTTTCATTCTTTTGGCTATATATATCCAGTTCTCCCAACACCATTTGTTGAAGAGACTGTTTTTTCCCATTAGCATGGACTTGGTAGGTTTGTCAAAAACCATTTGACTGTATAGGTGAGAGTTTATTTCTGGGTTCTCAATTCTATTCCACTGATCAATGTATCTATCTTTGTGCCAGTACCATGCTGTTTTGACCACTGTAGCTTTGTAATATGTTTCAAGGTCAGGCAGTGAAATTCCTCCCACCTCATTCTTCTTTTTTAGAATTCTGTTGCCTATTCGGGTGCACTTACCATTCGAGATGAATTCGGTAATTGCCATCTCTAATTCTGTAAAGTAAGCTGTTGGGATTTTGATTGGTATTGCATTGAATCTATAAATCAGTCTGGGTAAGACTGATATCTTCACGATATTTATTCTTCCAATCCATGAACATAGAATGTCCTTCCATATTTTCAGGTCTTTTTAAATTTCTTCTAACATTGTTTTGTAGTTTTCTGCATATAGGTCCTGTACTTCTTTGGTTAAATTAACTCCTAGGTATTTGAGTCTTTTTGTTGGGCTATTGAAAATAGAATTTTCCTCCTGATTTCCTCCTCAGGTTGTTCAGTACTAGTGTACAAAAACATTACTGATTTTTGCATGTTGATCTTGTATCCTGCCACTTTTCTGAACTCATTAGCTCAAGTAGCTTTGTCATGGATACTTCCGGATTTTCTAAGTACAGGATCATGTCATCCACAAACAGTGAGAGTTTTACTTCCTCTTTTCCTATATGGATGCCTTTAATTTTTTTTTTTCTTGTCTAATTGCCCTAGCTGGAACTTCTAGTACAATATTGAATAACAATGGTGACAGTGGACATCCTTGTCTTGTTCCTGATCTTAGAGGGAAAGCTGTCGACCTTTCCCCATTGAGTATGATGTTGGCTGTAGGTTTTTCATATATGCCTTTTATCATATTGAGGAATTTTCCTTTATTCCTATCTTTTGAAGTGTTTTTTTTTAATCAAAAAAGGAAGCTGGATTTTGTCGAATGCCTTTTCTGCATCTATTGAGATGATGATGTGTCTTTTTTTTTTCCTTCAGTTTGTTAATGTGGTGTATTACATTGATTGATTTTCTTATGTTAAACCAGCCTTGCATACCAGAAATAAATCCCACTTGGTCGTGATGTATAAGTCTTTTTATATCTTGTTGGATTCGATTTGCAAGTATTTTGTAGAGAATTTTTTCTTCTATGTTCATTAGAGAGATTGATCTGTAATTTTCTTTTCTTGTGGAATCTTTATCTGGCTTTGGTATTAAGGTGATCTTGGCTTCACAAAATATGTTGGGTAAATTTCCCTCCTCTTCTGTTTTTTGGAAGAGTTTAAACAGGATTGGTGTTAATTCTTTTCAAAATGCTTGGTAGAATTCACCTATGAAGCCATCTGGTCCTGGAATTTTCTTTGCTGGGAGATTTTTGATGATGGATTCAATCTCCTTAAATGTGATTGGTTTGTTAAGTTCTTGTATTTCTTGTAGCGCCAGTGTAGGTTGATTGTGTGTTTCTAGAAATTTGTCCATTTCATCGAGGTTGTCTAGTTTGTTGGCATATAGTTTCTCATAATATCCTCTTATGATTTTTTTTATTTCTGTGAGGTCATTTGTAACTTCCCCCCTTTCATTTCTGATTGTATTCATTTGCTTCTTCCCTCTTTTTTTCTTTGTTAGTCTAGCTAAGTGTTTGTCAATTTTATTGATCTTCTCAAAGAATCAGCTTTTGGTTTTGTTGATTTGCTCTATTGTTTTTCTGTTCTTATTTTCATTTATTTCTGCTCTAATCTTTATTATTTCTTTCCTTCTGCTTGCTTTGGGATTGGTTTGCTGTTCTTTTTCTGGTTTCTCTAGTTGTTCAGTTAAATCTTTGAGTTTAGCTCTTTCTTGTTTTTTAATATAGGCATTTAGGGCTATAAATTTCCCTCTCAAGACTGCCTTCACTGTATCCCATAAGTTTTTATACGTTGTCTTCTTGTTTTTGTTTGTCTCAATATAGTTACTGATTTCACTTGCAATTTCTCCTTTGACCCACCAATTATTTAGGAGTGTGTTCTTCCGTCTCCACACATTTGAGAATTTACTTTTTTCCTGTCTATTATTGACTTCTAGTTTCATTCCGTTATCATCTGAGAAGGTGCTTTGTGTAATTTCAATATTTTTATATTTATTGAGAGCTGCATTGTAACCTAACATGTGGTCTATCCTGTAGAAAGATCCATGGGCACTTGAGAAGAATGTATAACCCACTGAGTTTGATGGAGTGTTCTGTCTATGTCTGTTAGGGCTAACTTGTTTATCATATTGTTCAAGTTCTCTGTTTCCTTGATCTTCTGTCTAGTTGTTCCATCTAATGATGTGAGTGGGGTGTTGAAGTCTCCAACGATTATTGTAGAAATGTCTATTTCTCCCTTCAGTTTTGCCAGAGTTTGTCTCATATATTTTGGGGCACCCTGGTTAGGTGTGTTATATCTTCTTAGTGGATCATTGCTTTTATTAATATAAAATGGCATTCTGTATCTCTTATAAATTTTTTGCATTTAAAGTCTTCTTTGTCTGATATTAGTTTCGCTACCCCTGCTCTTGTCTGGTTACTATTTGCACAGAGTATCTTTCCAACCTCTCACTTTCAGCCAGTTTGTTTCCCTGGGTTTAAGGTGAGTTTCTTGTAAGCAGCATATGGATGACTCATGTTTTTTTTTATTCATTCTATCAGTCTGTATCTTTTGATTAGGGAGTTTAATTCATTCACGTTCAATGATATTACTGTAAATGCACTATTTACTTCCTCCATTTTATTCTTTGGTTTTCATATGTCATCTTGTTTTTGTATATCTTTTTACTCTTTTGGTTATCCTTTCTGCTATTCTTTCTTCTATACTCTCCTCCAAGCCTCTCTCTCCTGTCTTTTTCTTTCAGGTTCTAAGGCTTCCTTTAATATTACCTGCAAAGGTGGATTCTTTTTGGCAAACTCTTTTAGTTTCTGTTTGTTTGTGAATATATTATACTCACCTTCATATTTGAAGGACGGTTTTGCTGAATAAAGAATTCTTGACTGGCAGTATTTCTCTTTCAGTTTCCTAATTGTATCATGCCAGTGACTTCTTGCCTCCATGGTTTCTGAAGTGAAATCTGCACTAAGTCTTACTGGACGTCCTTTGTACATGATCGTTTGCCTCTCTCTTGCTGCTCTGAGAATTTTCTCTTTATCTTTGACATTGAACATTCTGAGTAGTATGTGTCTTGGTGTAGATCTATTTGGACTTATTCTGATTGGGGTATGGTGTGCTTCTTGGATATGTAAGTTCATTTCTTTCATAAGAGTTGGGAAATTGTCAACTATTATTTTCTCAAATACTCTTTCCACCCCTTTTTCCTTCTCATCTCCTTCTGGAACTCCCATGACACGTATGTTGTTGCATTTTGTGTTGTCATTCAACTCTCTGAGCCCCTGCTCAATTTTTTTCCATTCTTTTCTCCCTCTGTTATTTTCTCTCTTCAATATTAGCTGTTTTCTCTTTGGTATCACTTATTCTTTCTTCTGTCATTTCGAGTCTGCTGTTGTATGCCTCAAATGTGTTTTTGACCTCACCTATTGTGTCTTTCATTCCCGTGAGCTCTGTCACTTTTCTGTTCAGGATTTCAAATTCTTCTTTGTGTGTGCTCAATGTCTTCTTTTTTTTTTTTCACCGGGAGGTACTGGGGATTGAACCCTGGTCTCTCCATATTGTAGACAGACGCCGAACTTCTTGAGCCACATCCGTTTCCCTTCAATGTCTTCATGTCATTTATCTCTTTAACTATATCACCTTTCAACTCATTAATTTGATTTTGGAAATTTGTGCTCATCTCGCTGATTAGTTCTCTCAAATTCTGCATCTCTTCTGAGACTTTGATGTATTCCTTTTCTTGGGCCATGTCTTCTATTTTCTTAGTATGGCTCGTAATTTTTTTCTGGTGTTTAGGCATCTGATTAGGATGTAGTTTACTCAGATGCTCAATCTCTTTCTCTTTTATAGGGATTTAGTGGCAGGAGGCTGTGAGTTACCAAAGTTCTTTGATTTTTGGCTTGATCTGGATTGTTAGGATTGTCCTGCTGGTTGTTCAAAACTGGGCACTAGACCCAGTAATTGGTGGAGAGTTGCTTCCTAGGGCCTTGGGTAGGGAGGCTATAGAAGCCAGAAAAAAACTTTCCTACTTATTTTTTATTTTCTTGTGTGCACTTCCTTGGTCTGTCAGAAGATGGAGCTCTTTGACAGCTCACATTTCAATGCTTGGTTGGAGTGTATTTGTTGCATCACAGACCAAATTAATGTGATAGAGCCTACTGTCTGGAGTCTATGAGCCTTGTAATTCAAACTTTCTCTGAGACTATTCTCCAGCCTTCTCTGGCAACATCCTCCCTTTTCCCAGCTAGGAAATATTTCCACTACCTTCTGAATCCTCAACAATCAATCCCTGTGAGTAGAGAAGGAGATTGGGAGGGTTGTATATCTTTAGCCCCTTGCAGGCTCCAAGGCAAGCCATGGCTCAGCCCCACCCGGCCTGGATGGGCTCTTGAGACACAGCAGACCAAATTTGTGAGTCAAAAGCTGAGTTAGCATTAGGCTGTGTCCCTCTCTCTCCCCTTTCCCGTGGAGTCCTCAACAATTAGTCCAGGCTAGAAGAGAGGGAGATTGCGAGTGTCGGATTTCTCCAGTCCTTTGCCGGCTCCCAAGGCAAACCACTGTGTGGTCTCACCTGCCCTGGAAGGGCTCATGGGGCACAGTAGACTAAATCTGTGGGTCAGAGCCTGAGTTAGCCTTAGGATGTGTCCCTCTGTCTCCCCTTTCCTGGGGTGGTAGATACCTGGAGCCCCACCTGTCATTGAAGGCCCAGAGGCCTGAGAATTCTAAAGAGTCTTCAGTGTGTGGGAAGGTGCTGGCAGCAGCAACTGCCACTGGTTCCAACTCATGGTTCTGTCATTGCAATTTCTCTCTTTTGTCCCTCTCTCCTCTGGGTGGTGTGCAGCCTTCACCTGCTGTCCTAAACCTTAGAAGATCTTTTTCATGGCTGTTTCAGCCTGTCCTCTAGCTATATTTCTGGAGAAGATATTCCCATTTCTTACTAGTCTGCCATCTTCCCAGAAGTCCTAGAAAATATTCTTTTAATGAAAAAGAAAGCAGAGAAAGAGTAATAGAGGAACAAAAAAGAAATGTTACATATAGAAAACATAAAGTAAAATGGCAGTGTAAATTGAACTATTCAATAATAATACTTAATGTGTATGGATTAAATGATAAAATCTAATGATATACAACTATATTCTGCCTACAGGAGACACACTTTAGATTCAAAGATACAAATGAACTGAAAGTAAAAGGGTGCAAAAATATATATTACAAACAACAATCACAGAAAACTAAAGTGACTGTACTAAACTGTACTAATATCAGACAAAACAGACTTTAAAACAAAAGACTTTTACTAGTGATAAAGACAAACATTATATAATGATAAAAAGTTAATCCAACAGTAATATATGTCAATTATAAACATTTATGTACCTAATAACAGAGCATCAAGATGCATGAAGAAGAAATTGTCAGAAATGAAGGAATAAAAGGACAACTCAACAGTAATAGTTGGAGACACCAATACCCCACTTTCAATAATTGATAGAACAACTGGACAGAAGATCAACAAGAAAATAGAACTGAACAATACTTTAAAGTTTAAACAAATTTTACCTAAAAGACATGTACAGAACACTACAACTAACTATACTTTCTTCCCAAATGAACATAGAACATTCCACAAGATTGACCATATGTAAGACCATAAAACAAACTTCAATGAAAACAAAAATGTTGAAATTATAAACTGTATGTTCTCCGACCACAATGCAATCAAATTATAATCAATAGAATGGAAAAAATTAAGAAACTCACAAAAATGTGGAAAGCAAATAACACACTCAAAAATAATCAGTGTGTCAAATAGTAAATCAAAAGGAAAATAAGAAAATATTTTGTGATGAGTGAAAATGAAGACCCAATGTATCAAAGCTTATATGATGCATCAAAAGCAATGCTTAAAGATAAATTTATAGCTATAGCTGTTGTTATTAAGAAAGAAAATCAGTGACAAATATTAACCTATCTTCCATCTTAAGGCACTGGATAAATAAGAGCAAACATAAAGCAAGTAAAAGGAAGGAAATAGAAAATAGAAAAACAATAGAAAAAATAAATGAAACCAAAAGTAGGTTCTTGGAAAACTCAACAAAGTTGACAATATTTTAACTAAATTGACCAAGACACAAGTTACTAAAATCAGAAAATGAAAGAGTGGCCATTACTACTGATCTTACAGAAATAAAAAGGAATATAAAGGAAGAGAATGAACACCAACAAATTAGAAAACTTAGATGAAATGGATAAATTCTTAGAAAGGCAAACTACTGAAACTGACTTCAGAAGAAACAATACCTATAAATCAATAATAAGTGAAGCGTTTGAACCATGAAAAAGAAATAAAAAGGAAAAGAAAAAACTACTCCTTAAGAAAAGTCTAGGCCCAGGTGAACATCACTAGTGAATTCTACCAAATATTTAAAGAAGAATTAAAACCAATTCCTCCCATGACACAGTTGCAAATTTTCTGCAGTCCAAAACCTGCCCAAAAATTAAGCCAAAAAAATAAATAAAATAAAATAAAAATAGTGCAAAATAAAAAATAAAAGTGAAAAATAAAAAAATATTAAAAATTAAAAAAAAATTTTACATTGCCTTTCATTGCTATAAGATCTATCTTTTATTTACAGTGACAATTTCTTCTATATGTTGCCCCAGTCTTATTTTTTTACTTTATTTTCAAAGAAGCTTTAGATAACAGAAAAGTCACACAGAAAATATAGTGTATTCCCATATACTCCACCCCCTCCTCCTTTCACATTTACCCCTATTAATAACATCTTATTACATGTTACATGAGAATGGTATATTTGTTACAACTGATAAACCAATATTGAAGCATTGTCACTATCATGGTCAATGGTTTATAATATGTTTCACATTCTGTACTGTACAATTTTATAAATTCTTACAAAATGCATAATGGCCTGTATCCATTATTGCAAGAGAATGCAGAACAATTCCAATGCCCTAAAAATGCCCCATGTTTCATCCATTCTTCCCTTCTCCTCCTCTCAGAACACATGATAACCATTAGGTTGCAACTTTTGAACAATAAGTTTCATAGTTACATGCATTAATATTGGGTCCATCTTCTTTTGTTAGGCACTGCCTATGTTCTTGAGAGACTCTTGTCCCTCGATTTGAGAACCTAGCAGGTTTCCTAAGGATGGAGTTTAATAATTTATTGTTTATTGTGTGGGTCTCCACCCACTGAGATAACACCCTATGACATGGTGAACACTTTCATATTCCATAGAAACATGCCCCAGGTGTGCCCTTTCCCACATCTCTGCCCAATCCCAATGCCTTGCATCAATAACCCTCTCTTGTCATTCTTTGCTAATAATTGATGCTTGTACTTATGAACCTTGTTCTTGTGAAATTGAAACTTAGCCTACTATTATATATTGTCTAAGAGTTACCTCCTGAAAGCCTCCTTATTGCTGTAATGTGCTTCTCTCTAAGCCAAACTCAGCATATAGACTCACTACCTTTCCCCCACCCAGCACTGGACATGACTCCAAGGGATGAGCCTACCTGGCACCAAAGGATTATTACTAAGTGACAAGAAGCAATCAATTTGGAAAAAGACTTTGACCAAAGGGGAAAATAATAAATACAAATGAATTTTCTGGCTAAGAGATTTCAAAGTGAGATGAGAATTCTTTCTCGAGGTTATGCTTATGCATGCCTTAGGAGAATCACACTGACTGCTGAAGGAAATAGTGCTTCAAATAGTGGGGCTCCTGAGGGGTCTAGAGACATCTGGACACTATAGGCAGGGAAGACAACCACAGGAATTCAGAACACTGTCAGTGGGCTTTACCTTGTAATATATGCTAACCTATTCCCCCAAAGTATCAGAGTTGGAGTCGTGTATAATTTTTCTACACATGATTCTTATGCCCCTTTTATTTGAACCTATAATTAGCACTATATCCATTCGATATGTTCTAAGAGACTTAAATTGTCTGGATGTTCATACTCCAGTTGAACCCTGAAGCTCAGCAGAGTTGCAGCCAACACTTACCCTCAATTCATCAGACTTACCCAGGACAACTAACAAAAGGATGATTATGTACAACACCCATCCCTAAAAGCAAAGGTTACCTACAACTGCAAGCAAGAAATTTCCACTCATCATCCCAATGGGATCTAAGCCCCCTCTCAACTAGAAGCAGAGTGTGCATCACCATTCCCAAATCTTCGATTAAGGAATGAACAAGCATAAGGGGGGTATGCAACTATGGACTAAAGCAGACATTATTTTTATAGTAATGGAAGAAGTTGTAACATACATATAAAGGCAGTGGTCACCAGATTTTCTGAAGGGAAGAAGAGGGAAGAAAGTGTAACATAGGGCATTTTGGGGACATTGAAATTGTTTTGCATGACATTGCAATGATGGATACAAGCTATTACATATTTTCTCAAAACCTATAAAGTTGTGTGGTGCAAAGTGTAAACCATAAGGTAAACAATAGACCATAGGCATGTGTTCGTCAATTGTAACAAATGTACCAAACTAATGAAAGATGCTGTTAATAAGGAAAAGGGTGGGAAGGGGAGGGGGTGGGATGTATGGGAATCACCTATATTTTTGATGTAACATTTATGTAATCTAAAGTTTCTTTAAAAATAATAATAACAATAAAGTGAAAAAAGAATTAATACTAATTCTTCACAAACTCTTCAAAAAAATAAATAGAGAGAACATTTCCCAACTCAGTTTATGAGGCCAGAAATACCCTGATTCTAAAACCAGACAAAGACATAAGACAATTTTCTCTTATGAATATGTATACAAAAGTCCTCAATAAAATGATCACAAGCCTAATCCAGCAATATATTAAAATATTTACAAACCATGATCAAATAAGAATTTATCCTATAAATGGAAAGTTGGTTTAACATCTAAAAATCAATAATGTAGTACATTATATCAGAAGAATAAGAAACAAAAATCACATGATCATGCAGTAAAAGCATTTGATAAAATCCAGCACAGTGGAAGCTTGATATTATTTATGAATTCCAAAAAGAGATATAGATTATGTTTGTAAACTGGTTTGTTCCTCTAGGTGTGATACCCTTTGATTACATTAGATTCAACTGAGATGCTGTGATTAAATTATGTTATGATTAGTGCTTTGATTCAACACCGTCATTAGGGCAACTCAATTTGAGTCCCCACCTGCTTGGTGGTCTATAAAAATGGATGCTCAAGCAAGAACACAGAAGTAGATACACAGAGAAGAACACAGAGGAAGAGAGACAGCACCGTAGACATGGCAGAGGCCCCAGGAAGAGAGATGAACCATTTGCCTGATAGTTTATCACAGACCTAGTGAAGAGAAAAGACCAGCTGAGCCCAGAAAGAAACAAGCCTGGGAAGAGAGACAAGCCTAATACCTGCCTGTAGTTGAGATTGGAAGAAGATGGACCCATGGGGCTTTAAGAGGAAGAAGAAGACTGAACCCTCACAGATGTCACCTGCCATCTTGCTTCAATACATGGCAACAGAGTTTGGTAAGGAAGTAACCTTGAGTTGGACTCTTTAGGACCTTATAACTGCAAGCTTTTACTCCAAATAAATACCCTTTATAAAAGCCAACTGATACCTGGTACTTTGCATCAGCACCCCTTTTGGCTGACTAAGGCAAGCACCCAACAAGCTAGGAAGAGAAGGGAACTTCCTCAACCTGATAAAGGGCATCTATAAAAAAACCCTATAGTTGGATGCTTTCCTCCCCTGACCATGAACCATTGCAATCTCAGTTCATTGTATGGAGGGTTTAGGGCAATTAGGCAAAAGAAAGAATGAAAAGATATTCGGATTAGAAAAGAAGTTATATTATCTCTATTTGAAGATTACATGTTGTAGCAGTTTGGCATTATTTATGAATTCCAAAAATGGATATTGGATTATGTTTGTAAACTGGTCTGTTCCTCTGAGTCTATTAAATTATATCAATACAATTAATTGTATTAATACAATTAATTTTACTTTGGCTATGTCAGTAGGATTTTGCATCCCCACCCCCTTGGTGGGTGGGGACTCACAGAGAAAAAAACACTGCAGGGGAGTTTGAGTTTTGATATTGGTGCCTTGGGAAGTAAACACATAGAGAAGCAGATACATGAGGAAGAAGAGAAGTCTCCATTAGACACGGCAGAGCCCTGGGAAGGGAGAGACCCTGATAGTCTACAGCTGACCTTGTGGAGAGAACAGAGCAGCTGAGCCCAGAGACAGACCAGCCCTGGGAGAGATAGGAGACTTATCCTAGCCTACAGCTAAGATCGGAAGAAGCTGGGACAATGGAGCATTAGGAGGAAGAAGAAAAAGGTTGAACCCTTGCAGACATCTTGCTCCAACACATGGCAACAGACTTTGGTGAGGGAAGTTACTTATACTTTATGGCCTGGTAGCTGTGAGCTTCTACCCTGAATTAACTACCCTTTCTAAAAGCCAACAGATTTCTGGTACTTTGAATCAGCACCCCTTTGGATGACTCATACACATGTATATAGAAAATACTAAAGAATACCCTAAAAATAGAATTAATAAGCAAGGTTGTAGGATACAATATCAATATAAAAAATTCATTCATATTGCTATACATTTGCCTTGAGCCATTTGAAAATAAAATTAAGGAAACAAATCCACCTACAATACCATCAAAAAGAATAAAAAACTTAGAAATAAATTTAACAACAAAGTGCAAAATTTATACCTGGGAAACTACTAAACATTGCTGAAAAAAATTAAAGGAGATACAAATAACTGAAAAGCATCCTATGTTCATGGGTTGGAAAATTTAACATTGTTAAAATGGCAATACTCCCAAATTTGATCTATAGATTCAATGTAATCCTCTTCATAATCCCAGCTAACTTCTTTGTGGAAATTCACAAACTGATTCTAAAATTTGTATGGAATTACCAGGGACCAAATAATCTTGAAAAAGAACAAAATAGGAGAACTCACCCTTCCCAATTTCAAAATTTACTACACACCAATGGTAATTAAGGCAGCACTGTACTGGGAAAGTTCAGGCTCATAGATAAATGGAATAGAAGAAATATGCCATATATCTATTGTGATTTTCACCAAGACCATCCAATGGAGAAAAAATAGTCTTTTCAACAAATGATGCTGGATAATTGCATGCAAAAAAATGAAGTTGGCCACTTACCTCATACCACTTACAAAACTTAACCAAAATCAATCAAATATAAGTAAAAGGCACCCAAATAGAAAGGGAAGAAGTAAAACTTTCACTATTTGCTGATGACATGATCCTATATTTAGAAAATCCTGACAAATACACAACAAAGCTACTAGAATTCAGCAAAATGGTAGGATACAAGATTAATATGCAAAAATCAATAGTGTTTCTATATGCTACTGATATGAAATCTGAGGATGAAATATGAAAAAAATTCAATTTACAATAGCAACTAAAACAATCAAATATTTAGGAATTAACTTAACCAAGGACTTTCAAGGACCTGTATTCAGAAAACTACAAAACATTGCTAAAGGAAACCAAATAAGACTTAAATAAATGGAAGGACATTCCAGGTTCATGGGCTGGAAGACTAAATATTGTTAAGATGTCAGTTCTACCCAAACTGATTTACAGATTGCAATCCCAATAAAAATCCCAACAGCCTTTTTGCAGGAATCGAAAACCAATAATCAAATTTATTTGGAAGGGTAATGGGTCCCAAATAGCCAGAAAGATCTTAAAAGAAGAAGAAGAATTTGTAGGACTCTCACTTCCTGACTGTAAAGCATATTACTTAGCTAAAGTAGTGTAAAACAGAATGGTACTGACATAAGAACAGATTGACCAAGGGAGTCAAATCAAGCATTCAAAAATCAACCCTCACATCTACAGTCAAGTGATTTGACAAAGCTGTTCATATGGGCTAGACACATGTTAATCAAATGGTGCTGGGAGAACTGGACAGCCATATTGAAAAGAAAGAGAAAGGACCAATACCTCACACCTTATACAAAAATTAACTCAAAATGGGTCAAGAACCTAAATATAAAAGTGACAATCACAAAAATTCTAGAAGAAAATGTAGGAAAATATCTTCAAGGTCTTGTAGTAGGCTGTAGTTTCTTAAACCTTATAGCCAAAGCACAAGCAACGAAAGAAGAAATAGATAAATGGGAATGCCTCAACCTCAGCACTTTTGTACATTGAAGGACTTTGTCAAAAGGATGAAAAGGCAGCTGACTCAATGGGAGAAAAATATTTGGCAATCAAATATCTGATAAGGATTTAATATCCATGATATATAAGGAGATCATACAACTCAGCAATAAAAAGAAAAACTAGCCCTTGAAAAATAGGCAAAAAACTTGAAAAGACAACTGTCCAAAGAAGAAATACAAATTGCAAAGAAATACGTGAAAAAATGTTCAAAATCACTAGCAACTAGGGAGATGCATATCAAAACTACAATGAGATATCATTTCATACCTATTAGACTGGGCATTATTAAAAAGTTGGAAAACTGTAAATGTTGGAGAGTATGTGGAGAGATAGGAACGCTTTTTCGCTGTTGGTAGGAGGACTGTTTGGCAGTTCCTAAGGAAGTTGAATATAGACTGGCCATGGGACCTGGCAATACCATTGCTAGGTATATATACCCAGAATAACTGAGAATAGTGACACGAAAGGACATTTGCACACCGACGTTCATAGCAGTGTTATGCATGATAGCCAAAAGTTGGAAAAAATCTAGGTGTCCATCAACTGATGAATGAATAATCAAATTGTGGAGTATACACAAGATGAAATATTATGCAGTGGTAGGAAGAAATGAAGTTATGAGACATATGACAACATGGATGACCCTAGAGGAAATTATGTTGAGTGAAGCAAGCTAGACACAAAAGGACAAATACTGTATGATTGTGTTATTGTGAACTAAATATATTATGTGAAATATGAGTATGGGTTAAAATTGCATATATAAGACCATTTTTCTTTGAAGCTGAAAAAATGTAGGTTAATACTACAAAATGTTAATATGAGACAAATGGAAACATTGTGCTGAGTGGAGGAGATCAGACACAGAGTGCTACATATTGTATGATTCCATTTGTGTGTAGTGTAAGTATAGATCAATTCATAGAGATGAAATTAGATTGGTGGTTGTGTAGGGCTGGGAAATGAATGCTAGCATGTGTGGAGTCTTTCTTTTTGGAGTAATGAAATTGTTCTGAAAATTTTGAGGTTACAAATGTACAACATTGTGTGATTAAAGGTCAATGATTGTACACTTTGGATAGATCATATGGTATGTGAATATATCTCAATAAAACTGCTTAATAAACAAATAAATAAATGTACAAGAATAGCCAGAAATAGCTATGTACAACAATGGAAACAGAGAGAGATTGATAAGTGAGGAATTTCCTTGTTTTTGTTTATGATTATTATTACTAAAATAATGAAAATGCCTAATAATGATTGAAGTGATGAATGCACATCTAAGTGATTACACCAAATGCCATTGATTGTACACACTGGATGAATTGTATGCCTTATTAATACTATCAATAAAACTGATTTGTTAAAAACATTTTTAAAAATGTATCAAAGAACTAAAGGTGAGAACTAAACCTACAAATCTCTCAGAAGAAACTTTAGAGTAAAACTTCATGACTTTGAATTGGCAAAAAATTCTTAAATATGAAGCCAAAAGCTTGAACAAAAATAACACCAAATACATAACTTAGAATTCATCAAAAGAAAAAACTTTTTGTACATTAAAGAACATCATTAAGAAAGTGAAACAGTAAACCACAGAATGGGAAAAAATATTTGTAAATTATATATCTGATAAGGAACTTGTATCCAGAATATATAAAGAACTCTTACAACTCAATAATAAGGATACATTACTCAATGAGAAAAATGGGCAAAGGATATGAATAGACTTTTTCCTAAGGAAGATGTATAAATAGTCATTACACTCATGAAAAGATGCTGGACACTTTTAGTCATGAGGGAAATGCAAATTAAAACCACAGTGGGGTACTACTTCATACACCTTAGGATAGCTAGAATCAAAATGCCAGGCAATATTAAGTATTGTTGAGAATATGCTTGTGGGAATGTAAATTGATTCAGCAATTTTGGAAAACAGTCTAACAATTCCTGAAATGATTAAACATAGTTATGATATGACCCAGCAATTCCATACATAAGTACATACCAAAATATACAAGTATGTTTATAGCAGCATTATAAATAATAGCCAAATAATGGCAACAACCCAAATGACCATTCAATTGATGCATGGATAAACAAAATGTGGCATGTTAAAAAAATGGAATATTCATCCACAAAAAGGAATGAAGTACTCATACATGCTACAACATGGAAGGAATTGAAAGAGAAAGAATTCATTCCCCAAAGATCACAAATAATGATTCCAATAATATGAAGTGTCCAGAAGAGGGAAATCTATAGAGACAGAAAATATATTAGTAGTTGCTTAGGGCTGGAGGTGTCGGGTAGGGCATAGGCAAATGTAAGCTATAGATTACAACATTTCTTCTTGGAGTGATGAAAATATTCTAAAATTGATGGTGGTGATGGTTGAACATATCTATAAATATACTAAAAATCACTAAATTGTACTCTTCAAACAAATAAATTGTCAGGTATTGTGACAGTTTGAAGTTATTTTATGAATCCCAAAAAGAAAAAGATTATGTTCTTTAAGGCACTCCTGTGGGTATGGGGCCCTTTTGAATGGACTGCGTCAGTGAGGCGTGGCACAGGTTGGGTCTCTGCCCTCTTACTGGAGCTTGATATAAACGGAGACACAGAGTAAGAGAGAGACACAGAGTAAGGAAGCTGCCATTTTTCATCCTGCATATGAGAAGGATTTGATGATCACTAGCAGCCAAAGCTTAACCATGAGGCCCCTGAGAGGGGGCCATATGCCTTGTAGCACAGAGAGGAACTCGAGAAGAAAACAGAACAGCCAACACTACGATAGGAGGCCCCGAAAGAGACAAGCCCTGTTCCTGGTTGCCCACAGCTGAGCTCTGGAATTCTGGAAGGGAAGACAGAGACCTCGGCAGAGATCAGCCACCATCTTCACCACGTGGCAGAACTCCAGGATCACCAGTAACTGATTTTGGTGAGAAAGCATCCCTGATGGTTCTTTGATTTGGAACTGTAAACTTTTATCCCTCAATAAAATCCCCATTATAAAAGCCAACCCGTCTCTAGTACTTTGCATTGGCAGCCCTATGGCAAACTAAGACAGGTATGCATACTATATCTCAATAGAGCCGTTAAAAATAAATAAGAGAAGCTTCCGTGTAATGACCTTGGCCCTGACTACTTAACCAATCTCATTATCCCTCACTCATACTCTCCTCATATTTCCAGCCCATTTCACTTATGTTTCAGCCATATCCTATCTTATACATCCTGTGCATGTTTCTCTCACAGCATAGTAAGTGCTCTGAGCTGGCATTGCTTTTGTTTATCTCTGCGACCTACTCTCTTCTGTGAGTTCAATGTTATCATAATAATTTCAATATAATAATAACACAGTAGGTGTTTTATGGTTGTTGGTTAAATACAAGGATTAATTACATAGATCACAACAACAATAACAACAAATCTCACCTCCAAATCATCCCTTCATGCTATTGTTCATTATATGTCCTATAATTGAACTGTACTTTTGTTTGCTTTGGAAACTAAAAGAAGAAGGAAAGCAATTGAAATCACACCTTGCTTTTGTATCAAATTTGGTAATTTCCAAAGTGCTTAAATACACATATTATATTTAATTCTCACAGCAACCACAGTAGGAATTATGGTCCCCAGTTTTAAAGATGAGGGAATTGAAAACCAGTGAGGGTGAATGACTTGCCCAAGGTCACAGAACTAGAAAGTGCTAGCAATGGGACTTAAGCCAAGTCTTTTGATTTTCTTCCAACACACTTTCCATTATGTGTGGAAATGTGCCAACCTGAACTGAATACCATGAGAGAGAATGCTTGTAGCTGGATCATTTGTATTTACAATTTCAGATTCAATTGTAGTTTAATAACATTGTATGATTACTAGAGAGAAAGAACACAGTAAAACGGGCAGATCCTACAAGTAAAGGGCAGACTTAATAATTGTAATTCCATGGGGCACAGTTCTTGTGTCTAAGCTTTCATTTCCCTGGATGATAATATTAGAAGTTTATTCATCTAAGAAAGTGATGGCTTTGGGAAACTTCTCTAAGGGGATGCCATGAATTTTTGTCACTTCATCACATAATTAATATTTTATTCTGAAATCAAGTATGAAGTTTCTGAAATCATGTCTGAAGTTTCTAAAACTTTGCAAAGCAGTCTGATTGGTGTTAATTCTTTTTCTGTTTGGTGAATTTCCTAATTATTTTCCTTTTTTCTCATTTCTCAGAAGGACAATTTTCTGTGTGAACAGAAGATGTTTACAGCAAATCTTATTTCTTAAAAAGTCACAGATGTAGTTATGTGCAAGTGAAAAATGTATCACACTATTATCTTTTGTCAGCAGGGAGACTTAGGCCATTGTTGGGAAAAAAAAACAAAACAAAACAGGAGAACAAGGAACAGACAAGCAGAACCTGGAAGTGATCAATAAAAATTGTGTGAACATTTTGAAGACATTTAAAACAGGGATAAAGCAATGTGACATAAAGGAAATCAGCAAGGCTGAAACTAAAGATACTTATGTTCTGTTTCCAAAACCGTCATTTTACCCACTCCATGACTCTAAGGAATTTGTCTTCATTATCTGCATTATAACATTGTTTAGCAAAGGTGAGGCTGACTGGGCATGCATGTGAAAAATTGACTTAACTAACATTGGCTTGGGGCAGAGTTGAAAAATCTGTGTGTGTCATGAATCTGTTGCTCTGGAATTACATAATGGGTGTGTCTGTTGCAAGACCTGAACAATGCTTGAAACTCATCTACTTTGCTTATCAGACGTCTGGAGTCACTCCACTTCTAATTTTATCTAACAACGTGAAGCAGAATAATTTAGCTTCTCATCCAAGTAGAGAGGTCATTTGTTCTCCAATATAGAAGAATATTATAATCAGAAAAGCCAATGCACACGGGAAACACTGGATTTGAATTCCAGCTCTACCACTTTTAGCTCTTTTACATTGACTTAGAGACTAACTCTGGGAGCCTTGGTTCCTCCAACAATGATAATAATAACTTTAAACAATTTAAACAATAATAGTGACCATGGTATTGTTTTGTACTTTTACCATGAATTATTCTAATGGTTTGATGCGCTATCCAATTTAATCCTAATAGCAACTCTGTGAGGAAGAGCCTATTACTATCACATTTTTCAGATAAAGAAACTGACACAGTTAGATTAAATAAATCATCTGAGTCACATCACTAGGAGATAGTGGAGACAGGATTTATATTCATAAGAGGCTTGTACTTAACCAAAACATTATGCTGGTTCTTATTAATATCTCAGTTTTAGTTTTAGTTTTTGTTTTAGATTTTTATCTCAAAATGGGCAAAATAAAATCCCTACCTCCTAGGATTATTATAAATATTAAATTACCCTATAAATATAGGGTAATTGTACCTAATAAATGCTTGTTAAACAAAATAAATGAAATAAAATAGCCCAATTACACAGCTAGTAATTGGTGGAGCAGGGATTCTTTCCTATTTTGTGTGAAACCAGAACCTTCACTCTCTACCATAGTATTCTGTGTCTTGACATTGCCTCTAATTAAAGTTAACCTGCACAGATATAGTGAGATTATAAATAATACCTGTAAAGTTCCTGGTTCATAGAAAGTGGTTAAAAAATAGTAAGCATTCATTATTAATCATCACAATATGTCATATTTGACTTGGGAGAGACACTTGTAAAGTTTGATTAATTTTACAATAATAATATGTATTGAGCCTTTACTTTGTACCAAAGATTCTTCTCAGACTCTTTATATGTGTTAACTCATTTTATCCTCATTAACTACATGAAGAAGAAGGCACTGATTATTTTAATAAACTAAGGCAGCCACAGAGGTTTAGGAAACTTCCCCAAAGATACAAAGTCATGAAGAGAGTAGCAAGAGTATACATCAAGGCTCATTGGTTGAAAATTTTGCCCTTTTAAACACTGCATTGTAGCACTATTTCACTCTTGTGAATGAAATGCATCCAGACAACATGATTTGGTGGAAAATACTCTAGGACAATGAATTTTAGACTTGGTCTGCCTTCAAATAACTCTGTGACTTTAAACACATGACTTAGTCTTTTTTGGATGCACTTATTTGTAAACATAAAATCATCAAACTCAATAACAAAGTTGACATTTGTCCATTTATTTTTCATTTATTTATGTGACATACATGTTTTGAACATCTGCTCTGTGGTAGACATGATGATGCTGGGTGCTAAATTTGATCTCATTAAGGTATCTATATAGACAGTACCACTGCTAAAACTGGAACTGTCCACACTTTTTGTAGACCAGTGACTCAGAAATCCTTTTAAGAATGTTTGTGGATATAAAGGCAGTAGCCATCAGGCTATCTGAGGGATGGGACAGAGAAGAATAGGTGTGATATGGGGGTATTTTCGAGACATTGGAATTGTCCTGCATGACATTGCAGTGATGGATACAGGCCATTGTATATTTTGTCATAACTTAAAAAATTGTGAGAGACAGAGTGTAAAGTATAATGTAAAATGTAATCCATAGTTAATAGCAATGCTTCAATGTGTGTTCATCAATTGTAACAAATGTACCACACTGATGAGGGATGTTGTTGATGTGGGAAAGTGTGGGAGGGGGAGGGAGTGGGACATATGGGAATCCTTTATATTTTTTGTGTAACATTTATGTAATCTAAGTTACTTTAAAAATAAAAAAAATAAATTAAAAAACTGTATGTTGACAGTAAAGCTGCCTTTGATACTGGTAGCTGTCTGCTATCTTAAAAACATTATCAGTGGGCACAATTCTTACCGCTATTATTACTGAAACTGGTTGTATAGGGGATTCCAGACCATTCATGTGGAATTAAAAAAAAAAAAAGAAAATTTTAAAAAATCTTCCTGTCCCTTCTCAATTTCCTGTTCTTGAGAGTTCTTTTTTTATGACCTTTTAGTACTTTCATGGCAAAAAATAGATCAGCAAACATGATTATAGACTAATAATTTAATGACTCCTTTGTGTGCTAGTCTGATAATATTTGACTTTTTTTTTTTTTTTTTCATTTACAATTTACTCCTACAAGCATGAAGTTGGTAACATTCTGGACATTTTTGGCTTTAGGTAGTGGTATCTCTCTAGCTCATATTTTTTCATGATTTGTTTTAGATATGGAGCTTTAACAGTTCAGTGATAAAACAGGATATATTTTGTATGCTTGATAGTTTGAATCAGAGCAGACATAAATGTGATAAGGATTGTGATACCTCTCCTAGCTGAGAAATTTTTGTTGTATACTTTCTCACCAGATTAAAAATTGTAATGCAATTAAAAGTGGCTAAGTCTTATTATATTACCTATATTTTGTAAGTGTATTCAGTTTACATGAGTGTATGTATATATATAATTTCTCTCTCCATATAAGCAATATTTTACTAAATGTTGTAATGAGGATATGAATTAAATTTTGAAGTGTTTAGATATAGGCATTCATCGATTTATTGATATACTAACTTTTTGTTTGATTTCTTTTTAGCATAGATTTAATGTGCTATTGCCATGTGTCAATCATGCAGTATTCTAGGGCATGGGGATTTAAGTAATTAAAAAACAAAACAAATCAAAACAATAAATAACCATGATCAAAGCTTTCATAAAGCTTATGTATAATAAAGTAAAAATACATTAAGCAATATCACTAATAAATATATAATTACAAACTCTGATATATGGTATGAGGAAAGACATATGAAGCTATAAGAGTACAGATAGGGTTGACTTATTCTGGGAAGTTGGAGCATGGATTAATGGATGGCTTCTCTAAGAATATTCAGGGGTTATGGAGAGGCCATCAAATTCCAGCGTCATTTGATGGTTATTTAAATATTTATAAATTACTATCTAGCCTACACTGCCTACTAGTCTCTATTTCAGATTAAATATCTATAGGTCTTTCAACATGTCACTCTAGAAGCATGGGAAATGAATAACAATCTACATTCCAGTATAGTCTGACAAAAGCAAAATGGGCTGCCCACTGACATTTTTCCATCAAGAACCCAAGATTATGCAAATATTCTCACTGACCTAACTTTGTGATAAGCAGGGTAGGCTAAACATTCGCCAAATTAGAAACCATGCATATGTCCCCAGACCTAGTTTTTCTCCCTAGGTCTGGTTTTTAGAATGCTGGTGATAAACTAAGCCTGATTTATTGTATGACCATCATGTATGGGAAAAGACTGTAACTTTGGGTATCGTTGGTCAATCTTAAGAGATATAGTAGAGGGAGACATGTGGCTCAGGTGGTTGGGCATCTGTCTCCCATGTGGAGGGACCTGGGTTTGATCCCGGGGACCTTCTGGTAAAAGTAAAAAAAAGAAAAATATAGAATACATGTGGGCCTCCAGGCCCTGCACGCGGGTGTGCTGCCAGGCCCTGTGAACGGGTGAGCCATCAGGCTCTGTCCATGGGTGCACCATCAGGCCCCACGAAGGGGTGAGCCATCAGGCCCCATGAGCCACGCAGCAAGATAATGATGTAACAGGAGAGTGACAAGATGAGATGCACAGAAAAACCAGGAACTAAGGTGGCACAAGCCGTAGGAAGCCTCTCTCACATCAGAGATTCTGAAGAACGAATCCCAGTGAAGATAGGAGAAGGATGAGAAGAGAGAGCAGGAAACAGACACAGAAAGTTGCCCAGTGAATGGACACAGAAAGGAAAAATGGAGGGTGAGGTAAAAATGGATAAAAGTAAATAAATCCTTAAAAAAATGTATAGGGGAGGAAGATATGGATTAAAGTTAGTAGTAATACTTTGACGATGATCTTTCATGATTTGTTAACAAATGTTTTACAACAATGCAGGGTGTTTGGGGGGAAGGGTGATGTGTGGGACCCCAGTATGATGTTATGCATGTTTGTTTTGTAAGTTCATGATGTTTACTGAACACTTATAGTTTATGTATATTCATGTATGAATGATATACTTCAATAAATTGTTTAAAAAAAAGAACCCAAGATTGAATTGTCTTTTGGGATAACCACATCACATTGTTGATACTCATTGGGTTAATTGTCAACTGCTATTTATCAGTCAGGACTCAAAGAAGCAGAACCAGTGACAGATATATTAAGAAACTGGTCCCCAAGTAGAATTCTCCTTCTTTCAGGGAAACCTCAGCCTTGCTTTTTTTTTTTTTTTTTTTTTTTTTTACAGCCTTGCTTTTAAAACATTTCAACCGATTAAATATGGCCCACAAAAATTATCTAGGATAATTTCCATTACTTAAAGCTAACTGATTAGGTAGTTAAATCACACCTTCAAAATACCTTCACAAAAACACCTAGACTAGTGTTTGACTGAAATACTAGGGACCATAGATTAGTCAAAGTTGATACATCACAAAGTCCTTCACATGGTACTACTAACTTTTTCTCCATTCTGCCTTTGATAAATGAGCTCTTAAAAAAAAATTAATGGAAAACTCTTAAACAGAAGCAGGTACAGTATTTTCAGTGCCAGTAGCTTATGCAACTTTTGATAGTCTTTACATTTTTATGTAGATTTAAATATATAAATATTTATAAATAAATACAAAATTACAAATACAAAATTTGTATTTGTAGAGGATTTTAGAAAGTAGAGGATTTTAGGAAGGGTCAATATAAGTGAGGAACTCCAAAGCTAAAGTTTCAATAACTTTACACTATATTTATCTCTATCTTATATTTCACCCAGAACATAGCATAGTAAAATTTTCTCAGCCTAAATCTTCATGGCATTTTGGTTCTGTCACTCAATATCTTTATTATGCCTTAATTCACATACCATCTGAAAATTTGATAACATTTTTTTTTATTATCTTCACAAAAATCATTGAAAAACTGAATAGGATGATGCTAAGGGATGGATTCTAGAGGAAAGTAATAGAACCCTCCTTAGAACATACTGAATTAGCACTCTGAGTTTACTAGATTTTAGAAAATTCCTAAAAATATTTTCCACTTTTATTTATTTCATGTGTATTTTTATTTCCAAAAACGTTTATTAAGCTACTACTTTGTTGTAGTAACTTGCAAATATTTGGGCAGTACAAGTTTTATCAAAAGATATTTGGATCTCAAATTCTTTCCAGTTTAGTGCATTTCTCCTTTACTCCTAGGAATTAGAACATGACTATTAAGGTCATAAATGCTGAAGATAAGCTGGTCAGGTTTAAAATCTGTATTTACCACTTGTTCAGGTCATATCTGGAATGGAAACTCAATACACATAATTGAAAATAACTCACGTGGAGTGTTATATCAGCTACATAGAAATGTTTTGCTCACAAGAACTGACTAGAATTGATAATGTGCTGATGCAAAAATGCCCCCTTTAAGAAAAGTCAAGACAAAGAGCCATTTATGGTGGGTTTCTGGGTCTGCAATAAGCTTATCTCTACATCAAACAGGATTGCTTATTTTCTGTGGAAAAAAGAATATAGAAGTTCTTTCTTTGTATTTGGTCAGGAAGATGTGGAGTAGGATACCTTGTTCCATCTGTGTCTAAATTGTCTTCCCTTAAATGCCAGTCACTTAGTTAAATTTGGATATTTTGTACATTGGGCTTCAAACGACAAAAGAGGAATAATACCCTCAATCCCTTGACCTCCTGTTATACAGATTCCATTCTTTCATGCATACCATCATACCTCCTCTAAGAGTATACTACCTAGAGTGAGCAGAAATACATAAAACTAAGGTTATGGGACAGGGCTTTAACACGAGGCTCAATGCTTTTCAAGCCCTCCTGGCTGAAGTTGACAGCTTAGTATCAGTGGTTGTGCAATATAGACAGGACCTAGATATGAACTGCCTAACAAGGAGGAGGTACTTACTCCCCAATATAGAAACAATGTTGCTTTTATATTAATAAGCCTGGCACAGTGATAAGTAACCTAGGTAACCAAATTAAGGTGATTCATGTTATCAGTCAAGCTCAAACATTTAAATGGACAGAACTACTTCCTGACCAAGGTTATTGGTTTAAGAGAATATGGAAAAAACTAGTAAGCTTTGAATTTATGTTTTTAATTTTTAAATTTTTAAAGATACTTAGATTATACAAATGTCACGTAAAAAATATAGGGGGTTCCCATTTGCCCTGCTCCTTACACCTCCTACTTTTTCCCACATTAACAACATCCTTCATTAGTGAGATACATTCATTGCAATTGAGAAACACATTTTGTAGCATTGCCACTAAGCATGGATTAAAGTATATATTGTAGTTTACACTCTCTCCCACACAATTCTGTAGGTTATGACAAGATTTATAATGGCCTGTACCTGTTGTTGCAATGTCATTCAGGACAATTCCTAAGTCCCAAAAATTCTCCTGTATTACACCTATTTTTACCTCTCCCCCCTCAGAACCTCCAGTGGCCATCAATGATATAAGTTCTTCCATTGCTAGAATCACAATAAGCCTATATAGAATACCAGTAAATCTACTTTAGTTCGTAGTTCATTCCCCAGTCCTGAGGATTCTGGGATGGTGATGTCCACTCCACGTCTAATTGAGAGGGGGTTGTGTTCCCATAGGGCCAATAGATAGACTCTCTTGCTTGCAGTTGAAGACGCTCTCAGTTCCTTGGTATGGTAGTTGTCCATCATCACTTCATGTTAGTTGTCTTGGGTGAGACCAATGAACTGGGGAGTAGGTGCTGCAACTCCAGTGAGATTCAGGGCCCAGGTGGCAGATGGAGAGACCAAAGATTTAAGTCCCTGGACATACACCTACCAACTTTATTACTAATTATAGGTTCATATGCTTTTAATTTTAATCATCATTCTATATGCTTTTATTTCTTATTGGAAAACCTGTGTTTCAAGATTATGTTCAAATTCCTTATTGTCCTCAAGATAGATGGTTGCTTTTTAGATGGCTAATCAAAAGGAATATGAGACAGAAATAAGACTGCCTCTCATAGACAAAAATTAAAAATAAAATAATAATTGCCCTGATTTTGAGGGAGGGTAGAAACTGTAATCTACTCAACTGAGTAAGTAATCCCACTCCAAAGGTATTAAATGTAACTGAATAGCCATTAAACTAACCTTACTTCAACCAAGAAATAGAAACAGACATGGGAAACAAAAAGGAACAAAACACTGACTTAGTCTACTGCAATCTCCAGACAAAAAAGGAAATCATTGCTGGTGAGTAGAGTATTTGGTCAAGTTTCCAATGAGATCATTGGGGAAAAAAAAGGACTGTTAAAAATAAAATAACCACCTGCATTGGGCATTGCTGGGAGTAGCCCCTTTCTGAGAAATGACAGGGACTTTCTAAAAGACAAAAGAATTGGTCACAAGAATGGGACCCTCCAAGATTCAATAAAGTTACAGTTTGAGCAACACTTAAACATTTAGTAATAAGCCAGTTTTGGTCTAGCAAAGATAGCCTCTACTGATACCTACCAGCAGGTATAGATAATTATATCATACTAACTAACATACATCCCTTCCCCATTGTATCAGATGTCTTAGGTAATAAGAAATATAATCTCAACCAATCATTCTAACTTCCCACTTGGAAATACTCTAAGAGCCTTAATAAGAGGCTGTGACTAGATGGCTGTTGAAACTGTCACTCTGCTTCCTAGGTTTGAGATCCCACTGCTAGAGCAGTTTCTTTTTCAGTAAACCTGCAACTTTGATTATAGTGGTGACTTTGTTTCTTTTTTGGTTGTTTCTTTGTTTTTCTTTGTTTCTTTTGACAATAGTGACTTAATATTTGTGAGTTTCTGGTTGTTCATCTGTATAATGGAGCAGAGAGAACAATACTACATATTCAATAAGAAGGCTTAGAAGATTAATATCATGCTATATGTATATTTGCCTAGCATATAATAGGCAAACATTCAATAACTGTTAGCTATCATTACTATGATGATGCCATTAGCTATTATTGCTAATCTATACACAGCTCTAATGTAAATTAGATAAGTGTCATTTGAAAGCTACAGGCAATATATTATAGGAATTCACAGCAAAAAGTTATTTTTTCTATATGAGATTAAAATAATACAGGGGGAGCAGATGTGGCTTATGAGGGAGGTTTGATTCCTGATGCCTCCTAAAAACAAAAGCAAACAAGAAGCAAACATACAAACAAATAAACAAACAAACAAAAAACAACTCAGGGGAGCCAATGTAGCTCAGTGGTTGAGTGCCAGCTTCCCACATATGAGGACCCAGTTCAATCCCCGGCCCTGGTACCTCAAAAAAAAAAAAAAAAAGATATACATATATGTATATATGTATATATATATACACACATATATGTATATATATGTGTACATATATGTATATATGTATATATATAAGAATTTTTTGTGGAAGAAGTAACATTTAAGACATATTCAAAAAGTACTATAAAAATAAAGGAATGAGGGAAAAAACATTCTACACAGCAGAAGGACAACAAACAAATCCCCAAAGGTGAGAAAGTACACAGCATAAATGTGGAGTAATGAAAATATTTCTGAGATAAAATCATAAAGAATAATTACAAGAATAGTTTAAGGCTAAAGTGTAAAAATTGAGGAAAAGATTTATTAGAGTTTGTCCTGGGAACTATAAGGATATATTGAAGATATTTTAACAATAGAGGGATGTTATCACATGTAGATTTAAGATTATTCGTCTCATCAATACTAGGATGGACTGCAACTGGGACAACTGGAGGAAATAAATTAAGTTTGAAGGCTGTTGTAAAAGTCCAGTGAAAGTGTTAAAGATCTAATGCCAAATAACAAAGATACTATGGAAAATATACTGTCTTCCTGAAATATATTAAACTAGTTAAAACAGTGCTCTAAAACCTGTAAAAACAAATAAACAAACAAAAACGCATGCTTACCTATTTAGCTAATAATGTTTATTCTTAGTAACAATATGATTATTTTTGAATATACATAAGTAATCCTTTCTGTATTTCACTTGAGAATCCTGCCTGGGATCAAAAATATCAAATTCACTGATCTGTAGTTTGGAGAATATACTTTTTATCTTGTTTTGCCCATTAAATTATAAAATAATTATAAAATACCTAAGTCCACTGCAGAGTTTTGCTTGTGACTAACCGAAAGATCAACACACATACATAGACACTGGCACAGATACACAAAAGCACATACTGAAAACTTCTAATGCAAGAATATTAATCAGAAACCAAAGCACTATCATCTTGCTAGGAAAAATAAAACTAAAATGATTCATTAGCCACTCATCTCAAAGGTGTTTACATACCTTGCTATGAGATTAGGTACAATGAATTTTACTTATTTTTTAAGGTTGTTCTCTTGCTCTGAATTCTACAAATTTGCTTGAATTATTAGCTTATATGTAGACTAATTTGAGGGAATAGGAAAACAATCGATAACAGTCTGAGGAAATCAACTTGTTATTTTAATCAATGAACTACTTTTGTTATGAGAAAAGGGAAGATTTCTTCTCTCATATTAAAATAAATATATGAGACATTTTTCTTAAGGCAAAGGAGTGATACAAGGTAGAGTTATACATGGCAATACAATCACCCCTCGCATTAATTGACTGCTTATTCTGTGCCAGGCACTATTCTAAGCACTTTACATGTACTAACTTGCTTACTCTTGGTGCAATTCTAAAATGACACTTTGTCACCAATTATATTTCTTCAACAGATAAAAAATCCCTAAATATATTGGCTTGACTAAAGCTCATTTTCAAATTCCTTTAATAGGACTCTTTCAGTAGCAAGGACAAAAGCCTACCTAAAACTAGCTGAAACTAATAAGAAATTTTACTGAAATCTAGTTACCATGAGTCCATGAAGGTGGCTTGACATAGCTCAATCCAAACTCATCTAGTCTTTTTATCTAGTTTTTCTCTCCACTCTACTTCTACCTCCATCTCTTAATCTTTTCCTTGGCTGTTATCCATGTAAGCATGTTGGTTTTCCACTTTATTCCTGAAAAGGTACCCTCTCTGGGCTTTATACCCCACCATACATTCTCCTGTGGTAGGAAAGACAAAGAGCTAGGGATTATTGGTCATATTATCGGTCATATGGAATGGAGGGTCATTCCAGAAGAAGAAAGGACTATCTTAAGAGAAAAGGAGAAAAGGGACACTAGAGAAGCAATAGACAAACAGGAAAACGAACACACAAACAAAAGCTAATATTCACTGAACCTTTTACTTCAATTCACTCACATTAACCTTCTATAAAGTCTCACAAAATCTACATTAGGGCAAATGTCTATAATCAAGAATTAAACTGATGCTTAATGCTATGTATGGAGGTTGTTTTCTCTCTATTAGAATTATTGGTAGATTAAGTTTTCTTCTTCTGCCTCTGAAGATTGTTCATCATCCATGCTCACTTATTTCTTATACTGTCATTTATCCTTCTTTATTCTCCATCCTAGATGAGCCAGATAGCAGTGTAGGGAAAGAGTTGCTCAGAGTCAGGAGAGATTATAGATGCATTTTCTTTTCTTCTTATCTGCTTCCTCCTCTATCACCTCCTCCTCCTCCTTTTTCTTCTTCTTTTGCCATTTTCTGTATTTTAAGCAAACTGAAATCCTAAGTTCAAAACATAATGAATGCATATGTTGTGGGTGATGATAAGGAACATGTTGGAAAGCTTGGCCTTCAAACTTAGCTGCTGAATTAATGAAGCAGTCAGCAATAATGTTTTCATGGGGAGTCATATTTCCACTAAATTATGTGTTGACACTCCTTTCCCATATGAGACTTACTTAGTTTAAGATCACATTATTGGATATACTTGAAGTTCCTTTTTTCAAAATTTCATGAAATATAGTCTGTACACGAATCCTATAGAGATAAGTATGATACATAATGCTAGAAATTCATGGCTGGCACAGTCTAACAATGTAATATTTGATGTAATATTTGAGCAATTCAATAGAAGATTATTTATAATTAATGAGTCTGGAAATTACTCCACTTAGGAAACACAAATACATATGTTAATTGTCCTCCACTAGTCAGACCAGGAAACAATGAAATCAACAACCTTAGTAGGAATCAAAACCATGCTGCCTTTAAAACTCAAGAAGATGTCCTTATATCAGTATAGGTTGATAACTTATAGACGATCAGAAATTGGTAATTTTTATATTAAAGGATACAGCATTGTCATAGTCTCAACAATATAACCCAACAAAATAATAAACAAACAAACAAACAAAAAACAATCAAATCCCTTTCAGCTAGTTCAAACGGAGACAGCATTGAACAAAGTCAGTATTTATGCAAGCAATGATCAATCTCTCCATCTGAGCCTTTAAACTTCGTCTTTATGAATTGTTTTTTTGTTTACAAGAAAAGTTAAAGATCAAATTTATTTTATTTGTTTGTGTTTTTAAGGAAATCACACTAAAACAAATATTCCTATAGGCTCTGAAATGTTTGCAAACTTAAAATCTAACTTCTTTCAGTAAATTAACAAAGATTCCTATGCAGGCAGTAAATGTGCTCAAATTCTTTCTCAGGACATTTTTATACAAATAAAATCAGGCAGAAATGAACAAGGTGAGCTCTATAGAAGGAAATAGGACTAAAAGGAGAAGCTTGAGGAGATTATGTAGAAAGTAAGTCCATCTCTCCTAGTGACACTTTATGTTTGACAATCTATATATTACTTATACCAAGAAGATATGAGGTGGCTTGTCATTTAGCAATGCTTCAAGTATTTTACCAGGGAAGAAAGCACTACTTCCCAGCTTGATGTGTATATGGGCATAATGAGTGGAGATCTTTTCAAAATTATACTTGCTCTTCCAACAGTCAAAGTAGTGACGTTTAAAAATATTCCTAGGTAATTTTTATATGCGGTATTTCCACCTCCATCACTAATTAAGGACTAAAGTTAGTGGTTGTTACTCTCTGTCACTATAATCTAATTTAGTTTTCTGTCACCTGAAACCAAAGAAAAACATGCTATATCCACAAAACTAATTTCAAAGACCCACTTTTACTGAAGCTAAGTGCTCAATGGGTTTGTGTCTAAGGAATATTATATAAAACAATGAATTTTATGTTTAGTTATGTTTTTGGCACAGATACAAAACCACTTGAATAATACATGTATTGTAAAAAAAAACCTCAGATATGTAAGGCACATAACTTTGCCTTTGCAATAACTAAATTTAATTTCTATTTTGGAGGTGCCATTATACTATAAAAAAAAAAAACACCTCAATCTCAATCTCAATCATTTCAGTTCTTATTTCATTCTCCTATAGTGTGGCTAAGACTGTTTGAACTGATACAATGTGATAGCTTTGTTGGGTTATGGGATATACATGTTAATTGGTCTTCATATATCAAAACATTCTCTGGGATGTACATCCACCAAAGCTATCAAACATTCTATCAATAATTTATAAAAATCACAAAACATTTTAATGTATATTGATATATAAAACTATTGATCTAACTATCACAAATAAATTTGCACTGATCTCCTACAGAATTTAATTTTCTGAGTAAACTCTCCTAATTAGATAAATTTATTTCCTCTAATTTTAGGCCACTTACACTAGGTTAAGGAAGCCATTCTTAATACAGAAGTAGAAATTGTTTTGACAGTGAAAAGGAAGGTGTTTTCCCACCCCTGTCCCCAAGTAGAACTCTACTCTCTATTTGACAAATAATTTCTTCCAGAACACTATAATGTAGGCTCTTGTTAGAATTATAGCAGTGTTAGAATTGGAAACATACTTAGAAATTATTTTCCTCTATATCCTCATTTTATAAATCAATTTATACTCTAATATAGTGATTTGTGCAAGAAATTTTGTTTAAACATTTCTTTTTTTTTTTTTTTTAATATTTTATTTATTTATTCATTTATCCCCCCCTTGCTGCTTGTGCTCTCTGGGTCAGCTAACCACGCCGTGCGGGCGGGCTTGCCTTCACCAGGAGGCCCCGGGAACCGAACCCGGGGCTTCCCATATGGTAAACGGGAGCCCTACTGATTGAGCCACAGCCGCTTCCCATAAACATTTCTTTATTCAATACATATTTATCGAGGAACAGCCTTATGTCAAGGACTGTGGCAAAGCCCAGGACATACCACCAGGTCTTCTCACTGTGGAACTTGCCACAGTTTCATTGTGTAGCAAGGAGAGTACAGAAAGAACCTAGTTTCCTCACTTCCTTCAGTGTTAATTTCTTAAAGAGGAATATGTCTTTTTAAAAACATGGACCAAGTGGAGAAAAATACAAAAATTTGGCCTTATATATAAGACAATCCTGCTTGGAGAAAGTGCCTCAGGGAATGGGGAGGGGAAGAAAACTAGGCTCAAGAAAGAGTTAACTTCCTTTCAGTCACAGATAAGAGGACTTGAAAATCTTAGTTGGTTCAATTGCTTAAGTGAGAGAAAGATATGACTACTTGTTTTCCTTTCAGTTTGCTTTTCCACTCCTGAAACACTGGTTATGTTGTGCAGATGTCTTAAATATTAGGAGCTGATTATTAGTCTCATTTTAGAATCCCTTCTGTAGTTGAAATGAATGGATCCTACTCTGTTGAAACGAAATTATTTTAGGGGCCTTTGCCTCACTTCTACTAACTTATTAGGTGACTGATTCATGGAAATGTATTCCATACAGGATGTAGAAAAGGAAGTTCCAAAAGGATTACTTTATTAACTTATTTTAATTCCATTTATCTGATTCTAAATTATCATCTATCCAGAAGCACAATATTTTAAAAGTTAGGAAAATTGAAATGAAAATATGGAATAATTGCTCATAATTCTATCTCCAAGAGATAAATCACATTATGTTCTACCATGCATATTTTTCTGTACACTTACAACTTTTAAAATCATTGAGATCATACTGTAGAGATTGTTTTGAAATGGTTTTTCACATTATTTCATAACATAAATATTTTTTATGTCATTAAGTAATTTTCCACAATATAAGTTTAATGACTGAATAATATTCCATTATAATCATCTGCCATGTTTTATTTAATCTATTCCCTCCTCATTCATTTTCAGGTTATATTTACATTTTCTGTTACTTTATCTTTAGAAACAAAATCATTGAGATAGCTTTTAAAAGTACTGGAACATAATGTTTTTTAGTCCTTATGGCAAGACATTTTCCATTTTGCTTTTCTCTATTCCCCTTTATTATCTTTACTATCAATTTATAGATTATCAGTTAGTCATTAAAAAACAATCATGATAGTATCTTCCTTCCTTTGAATTTAGCAGTAACTCATTGGAAATTTTTATGAAGAAAAACACATTTTAATCTCTTCTCTTTTATTTAGGAGCAGGAATGTAATCTGGATGTCACTCTTTGCTTCTAACTGCTAACTATCACCGTTATCTAAAGGATTTGCATTTTATACAAACAGTTTGATAAGTGAACCCCGAAGTAGATACATGGAAATTTATGACCTCCCTTCCCTGTGGTGCTCTTGGAAAAGTTGAGTTTTGCTTCAACCAAAATATATCAACTTTAACAAAATTCCATATTCTCAAAATACTTACATTTTTATGTGTAATGGGATAACAGTTGTATCAAAAATGAATTCTGATTCAATCAGCTGAAAAAATACCTGTCCAGCCAAGCAAAGAGTTCATTTTGTAAACAAGAATGGAAAACACATCCATCATGGCATGTCAGGAAGAGCAGAAAGAGAAACAAAAGAAAAAGGAGAAGAAAGAAACTTGGAGACCTCTACAGTCGACTTCGTGCTGCACTGCCCAAGTTCTTCAGGTGAAAACATGTAAGTCATTTTGCAGATATATGGGCAGAGGAAATTTAGAAAGTGGAATTTGTTGAATGCTCCAAATTAGAATAGTGAATATTTTAGGTGGTGTTTTAAACTCCAGAACTGTTTTTAAACAATGGTAAAATATTAATATTAGCTTTTATAGTCACAAATTTGTTTTTCTTCAAGTCTATCAAACTAAATAAAATAACAATATGGTAAAATATTATTTTATTTTAAAATAAATATTTAAAATATTTTAGAGGTATATATTTGTTAAATATTTGGAGGTAATTATGGAAATCACAAGACATTTTAATGTAGAATCAAGAAATAGCATGAGGAAAGATTTAGTTCTGGAAATTTAGATGTGAGAGAAATGATAAATGCTTTTGGTAAGTGGGAAATTAAACCAACTTTATATAATTGCCTGACAAATTTACTTATTGAGAATTAAGCTGGAGGATTAACAAATATGAAATAGATTACTTAAAGCAAATAAGCTCAATATTTAATCCAGTAAATGTATTTAAGTTCATGGAAATGCATCTCACTTCATGGATCTTTTGGCCTGTTTTATTTCATTCTTTTAATCTTAAATTCGGCCTTAAGTTTTCTGCAGAAGGACAAATGACTCATCTTGCTACAAATCTTCAGGTGGTTTACTGTACCAAGGAAGCATAATGTTCCATCTGCATTTTTAAGTCATTTGCTCTTCAGAAATGCAGTTTACAAATACACAAGGATCAAATATTTTCTGAAATTATTAAAGCAATGGAAACCTAATAGTCTTACTTAAAAGAGCTTGGAATTTAAGTATTACAATAGCCATTCCAATTTGCACCCATGATATTACTCGAAGGATAAGAACTATAGAGTACCAAAAATATAAGTGATAAAAACTTGCTTATCTATACAATAAAATCATATTTATTAAGTTCATTGTGCTTGACTGTATTGTATAAGATTCAGGTTGTGGAATGTGATGCTGTAAAATCTGCATGTTTAATTTTTTTTTCTCCCATAGAAAGTCCTTTTCTAAAAGGAAGGAGTCATGATAATGTTGTTCTTGAAGCACCAAGCAAACTTTTACCCCACACAGCTACCTTTGCCTCTGCAATGCACTCCTTGCAAGAGTGAAGAGTACTTGATGACAGTTAAGCAGTATCAAGGGCATGTGGTGCAGAAAAGGAGGTGTTACATATAATAGAATAAAGAAAAAGGACTCTAAGACATGCAGACATTTCAGTGACACTTTTCAGGGTAATTTCAGCTACAGTAATTGAAAACTTCATGCAGAAAGAGAGATATTTAAGTTTAGGACAAGGAACTTTCCAAACCATGAAAGCAAAATAAAAAGTAGCTCTCAGGTGGGGTGTGCCATTATCATAAAACAACAGACATTGCCTAAAATTATGACTTTGGAGTCAATTCTTTAAAGGTGATGCTAAATAATATACCTAAGAGACTATTGTAGTTAGATGAGTGCTGAGATTCGAGTCATATACCTCACAAAAGATAGGTTCAAATCTTTTCCCCCTTCTTGTGGGTGTGAGCCCATTTGTAAATAGTGTCTTTGAATATGTGAAGGTAAATCGGGGTGTGGACTCATTTGTGGATAAGATATTTGAAGATCCTATTTAGATGTGGCCAAACTAAATGAGGGTGGGCCTTAATCTATAAGACTGGAGGACTTATTAAGAGAGGAAATTCGGGAGCAGAGAATCTAGAAGTCAGAAAAAGCCACAGGAGGAGACCAGGAACATCGCCATATGATGGAGGACTGCCATCACCAGAATACTACTGACTCAAGGAAAAAGCATGGCTTTGCTGTCATCTTGATTTTGGACTTCTAGCCTTCAAAACTGTAAGACAATAAACGCTTGATTTTAAGCCAACACACTGTGTGATATTTGTCATAGCAGCTCTGGTGAACTAAGAAAATGAGTATGAATTTCAATAAAGCTGGTCCTGGACTTATCCTCAAGCTAAACAAGGATGAGTCATAGAACTCTCCTATCATTCTAATGATTGTTAATGCATTAATATCATGTTCCAGCCTAGCTCCTGAAAGACACATTTTGGGGCAGCATCAAGACCAAAGGACACACTTAGCACATAATCAGACATGAACTTTATTTATTGGGACTTAGAGACAGGAGAGGGTCTTTGGCAGCAGCAGGCCAAAGAATGAAAGTAGCACTTAGCAAAGAGGTGGGATTATGATGGGCAGTATATAGTGCCTCAGAACAAAGATATTTCATAAGAGAGTTCCGTAAAAGGGTTCTGGTGATGTTATTGTAGGAAGAAATTGTACAGCCTGGAGAAAATCACAGTCTTCAATACTATCTGCACATTGTCTCCTGTGAGGAGATTTGTTACATTTTAACTTGCGTCCTGGGGCATGCAGGCAGCTACAAATTGCAGGCAGTTTCCGTTAGAGAGGAGGAGCCAGAGCAGGGGACACACTGGGACCCACATATCACATGGCCTTATTTTCTATTATTTTACACACCCACAGTTCATTATTAGCTTTTAGGCATGCATGAAAGAAAAAAAAATGGCACTTTGACTTTGCTAATAATCTATCAAAGACAACAACCAAAATTCCACTTATTCCACTTTATTTTCTTCTTGCAAACACTTGAATTTGGAAATAGTAAAAAAAAAAAAAAAAGGGGGGGGGGGGGAATTGATATCCAATTGTATATTCTATTTGTGTTCAATTTGTTTGTATGTTTTTTTTTTTAAGTAATAGAAGTTTAAATTATGAAAAGCAAATTACATTTTAAAACTCCAGTTCTACTACCTGTTACAGTTAAGTAAAATTAAGGTGCAAAATAACTTGAAATATCCATGTTGCTTCTCTGCCATCTAGAATTTCACCTTGCTCCATCTCCACTGAAGTCCTTTTATTTTCTTAAGTGTGGATACCCTGAGATTCTCTGGATAAAATAAATACTGAATAACTTGACTTCCTCAATTCACACTGAAAAACTCTTCAGGAATATGTGTACAATGATGGGGAAATGAGGGTTTTGAAGTAAAATAGCCAAAACAATTCTATGTTTAGTACACTTAACTGATTTAAACAGTGTAGTTTCCTTGCAATTGTTATTTTAGTTTGCCTTGATCTGAGTCTTTACACTTATTAAAATTCAAATTCTCTGATGTTTTCTTGCAACTCACAGACATGATATAACCCTTCAAATCTCTTTCTATGATTATATTTATTTACTTTATTCTAATTGTCTGTCCAAAATATTATTTCTTTTTCAAAGATGATTTTATCTGTTATTAAAAATATTTTATCACCCAAAGGTGAGGTGTCAGAAATATGGTAAATAAATATTCATAAACACTCATTCACTCAATAACTCAGTAAAAGTTTTATTTTATTTTATTTTATGAATTAAGAGTAACTGAACAATCAATAGAGGTCTTCTTTTCATGTTGATCTCTGTCTACCTGGCTTTTGTTGCTGATATTAACCTCATTGTGGTATAACAATGACCAATTATTTTGTTTATAAAATTGAAATATCTATTTAGAGCAATTCAAACTCTACTTTATCCTAACTATGTCACTGAGAAAATGAAGCTCAAATTCCACTTCTCATACAAATCATAATTTTTGTTGTTGTTCTGTTTTGGTTTTACAGAGAAGTTCCAAAAATAGGAAAGAGATTCCTTTATGCCCTTCACCAGATTCAGCTAATGTTAACCTTTACACATATAGAATACACTTATTGAAATTAGAAAATTAACATTGGTTCATTATATTAACTAAACATCAGACCTTTTTCAAAGCAGCTCTTTCCCACTAATGTACTTATTTTTTGTTCTAGGTTTCTATCCAGAAATACACATCTCATTTAGTTGTTATTTATACAGTCTGTAACATTTCCTCAGTCTTGTTTTCCTACTATAGGGACCCTGATAAAACAAACAATGTTACTCAATACAAAGTAATACAAATGTATTGCATTATTTTTTGTCTGTCATCCATTTTTGTTTCTTTCTTGCTCATCCTTTTACCTTTACCCTTTATGTCATTTATTTCCTTTTGGTTGATTTCTTTACTTTCTTCAATGCTGTTTCTTCAAAGTCTGTTCCTTTTGGACACATTGTAAATTTTTTTCCTTGTTTCTGAAATAACTTTGCCTTGTTTTCTATTATTTTTCAGCTTTCTATCAACTCTTTAAAATCTCCCAGTTTTCTTGCACATTCTACTCACAGTTTTTAAAATTCTGGTTCAAGAGGTTTTAATATCCTCAAATGCTTGTTTGATTATAATTAATTCTTTTTGGAAAATAGAATTAGTCTACTTCTGCTTCATTCTTATTTTTCAAAGGTCAGTTTTCCCCATTTGATTTGTATAAAATTTTGTTTCCTAATTTATTGCAATAGCTTTCTACATATTTTCATTTTATTTATTTATTCTTTGGAAAATAGGGTGTTTTTCTAGATATCTAATTTAAGGATACTCTTTTTTTTTTTTTTTTTTTTTACCAAAGCTCAGGTCAGTTACAGGGTTTTGTGTTTGCATGTTTGTTGATGAGGGGATATTTGAGTCCTATAATTTTGAAATTACTTGTGTCTTTCAGGACCCTAAATATTCCACTTTTTCTTCTTTCACCTTTACCACCCAATTGCCAAAGTGTACTCCTTTTCTTTTTTGCATTTTGTGTCTACAAGTAGTTATGTCTTTAGAAGACTATATTTAAATCAAGTTTGTTTATTTAAACAAAATCTGTATCATTAAATAGCATGTCTACTCTATTATACGATGTCTGACCCTTTTTATTACACTCCATTTGAAACCCCATCTCTGTCGTCCATGCTATTGTCTGCTTGGTTACCTATTTTTTATTTTCAGATTTATGATGGGTTATATCTTTCATAAGGATTATCCAATTGTTCCTCAGATCCCTCCACTAGAATCACCCTTCTTTCTTCCATGTTTGTCTTTTCTTTCTTCTGTGCCTTTGTTCACCACAAAGCATTGTTGTGGCTTGGGATTTTAGTGGGGGCACATAGAACCACAGAACTGGGGTTGTTTTTCTCTTTTTAGTCACAGTTGTTGTTCTTTGTTCCTTTTTTTTTTCTATTGCAGTATTCTCTGTCTTCAAGTAAGGCTAAGTGTGTGGCTCTTCATAGAATTTTCATAGTTATGAAGTTATTTCAGACCTTTAGTGAAGAAGTTTTGAGATGTTGATTACTATAGATCTGCCACTTTCTTCATCTACTATATTCTTAAGCCCAAAATTTTCTTAGGTGGTTTCAGATTAAAATTTTATAAATAATTTTGATACTTTCCTTACTCCCCTCTAGACACCATTAAAAGTTAAATACTAGTACACTGAAACAACATAACAACATATTTTATTTCTTTTCTTGAGACTTCCAATACTTTGGAAGTAATTATTTTGGCTTCAAATAAAATAATGATTGTAATCCATCATCCCACACTTCAATATTGCTGAATTGGAATAGAAGATTCTGTCACATGCTCATGAATTTTTCCCTATGTCCAAGAGATTATAATTCAATAAGTGGAAATATTTCAAGTTATTTACAATTATATTTGCATGTTTTGTACTTCAAGTGAAAAAAAAAAAAGAATGATGAATTTTTCAGATTTTCTCTTATGTAACTTTCAAATTATTCCTAGGATAACTGCTTAATAGAGCAAAAGAACAACCTATCATTCTTATTTTACAGTTCTGATTTCTACAAACTTCCTCAATTGGCATGAATGACAATTACACTTCTATTTCCTTTGAAATCTATATAAATATAATTAGTAGCACCCTTGCTCATTTAATTTCTTCCCTTTCTATAATGTCTCACTCATATCAGGAGCTACGGCAGAAGATAAGAATGTTCATCAGTGCCATTTTACTGTCTCCTTTGCACTTCATTGTGGCTCAGAGACTAGGTTACACTCAATGGAATGTGAATGAAATAATGAGAACCACTTCTACGCTTGGAATCATTCCACTCACCACCCTTTTCCTCTCTTCAGCTATTGGCACAGTGTAATGGACTCAAGCAATATAGATTAAGAAATTTGGGTTCCCGAATGACCTCATGAAGTATGGCATTTCCACACTACCTTAAAATGGGTAAAAAATAAACTTTTATAATATAAAGCCTCCAAATGTTTGGATTTTAATAGCAAGTTTTTACATTAACTAATTCAGTGGCAATTATCATCTGAAGTTGAGACTTATTATGCATCTATCACTACCTCCATCACTAACATCACCTGCAACATAGTAATAAGCATTCATAAGTTCTTACTGAATGGATTCATATTTCTTCTGACAATGTAGTTACAGCTGTTAATGTTCTGTTTCTACTGAAATTGGAGCCCAAATGTGTCAAGGAACACTTGAATCTACTTTCCTTGGAGATATTACAATTTTATTTTAGGTTAATTTGCACTTTGCTTGATGGTATTCTTCATCATGAAATTTGGCACAGTACCCCAAGACTGATCCAGATTGTATATCACTGTAACATCAATCTATGATATACTTCATTGTTTTACTTTCTGATGTTGTGGACCCAGTGAGAGGCCACCTAGGTTCCTATTGAAGGAATCATTTATTCTATCTGTGAAAGTAGAGCCACTAGACAGTCTCCAGGTAACAATTTCTTCAAGAGCTGCCTCAGATTTGGAGAGCTGTCTTGCTGAAGGTCTTGCTTTTCCTTGAGTAGCATGCATCTGCTTAATGAGTGAGGTATGGTTTTAAAAAAAGGCCACCATTTCAACCAGATGCCCAACACTATAGGGCAATATTCCCTTCAGACTCTGCACTGCTTTGGCTTAACCTTTGTTGCACCTGTATTGCAACTGAATTCTTTCAATTCTTTCCCCACCCCCTTATTTTTCCACAGGTGTTGTTTCTCCATTTTAGTGTATGCTTCCAGAAAAACAAATTCACCACATCTGACCAAGTATTATTAATTTTTCTTGAAAACAAAGCATATTTAAAATTCTCTATAGCATTCTAGTGAAATCCCTAATTATCTACACTATCATTGTAAATTGAGGGGTTTGCCTCTTTTATCTGCTTTATTTAAAACCTTCCTTTTAGAGCTTGGCCATCAATCCAAAAGGACTTTTTGTAATCGCTCTCAGAATGTACAGAAGATTTTATGTGAATAAGCCACATTGAGGTCTGCTGTTATCCCAAATTATCTAGGAACAAGAATACATACTAGATTCTAAATGTGATATCTATTATGATTTAATTGGTAAGGCAACACAATCTCAATTAACTTGATAAAAGAACAAAGCAAAGTAACCAAATATACAAACTCAATTAGAGCAACAAAGTAGAAGAGTATACAGGCTGGTAAAGGGCATTTTAAGAAAGGGAAAAGGAAGGGTATTGAAAATTCAGAGAAAAGAGTCATATCGGCACAAGCAAGTGGGTAATAGTTATATTACGTTGATGTCCAAAAACAAAATAACATTCTGTATATATAAAACCACTTTCAAAAAATATATAGTTTTCTGAGAGCATGTATATTTTATGACTTTTTAAAATTTTATTTTAACATTTTAGTGAAAATGAGACTTGCTTGCCCCTCCCAATTACTCTGGAAGAAAGAAAAACAAAACAAGACAACAAAAGCCAATAAAATCAATATTGTAATTTCTTCTATTGCTAGAATCCCAGTAAGTCTATAGTAGAATGCCAGTAAGTCCACTCTGGTCCATAGTTCATTCCCCAATCTTGAGGAATCTAAGATGGTGATGTCTACTCCACCTCTAATTGAGAGGGGGCTTCAATCCCATACAGCTGATAGATGTGGAGGTTATGGCCACTGGAGGCTTTGGGGGCAAGGAGAGGGAAAAACGTGCAATACAGGGGTTTTTTGAGACTTGGGAATCATTCTGAATGACATTGCAATGGCAGATACAGGTCATTATATATCTTCCCATACCCTACAGAATTGTGTGGGAGAGTATAAACTGCAATGTGAACTACGGTCCATGCTCAGTGGCAATGCACCAGGATGTGTTTATCAATTGCAATGAATGTGCCACACTAATGAAGGATGTTATTTATATGGGAGGTGTGGGGAGTGGGGCATATGGGAATCCTGATATTTTTTGTGTAACATTTATGTGATCTAAGTATCTTTAAAAAAATTAGAAAAATATATTTTAAAAAAAGCCAATAACAGCAAGGCAAATCAATAAAAGAAACAATGAATAAATAAGTTTAAAACAAATCAACAAACAAACCCACTCATGTTCTGTTGTCATAACAATTATACAATGTCCTGAGGTCTCAATCAATATGGAGATTGAATATTCCTGAAAGCAAATGCACTTGTACATACTACCCTTGTTTTGCAGTAGTACTTGAAGGATCATTTGTTTTGGGCACCAGGAATAACAACTGGAGTGCAGCAACAATATTAGGGCAATATATCCTGTAAGGCTCAGCAGCTGAGTTGATAATAATTGGTTAAGTAAACCAGATACTAAATCAAAAAGGATGGTAACAAGCCAAAACTGGCCTGGGTAAATAGAATGTCTTGAAAAAGCAAAGTGTGAGCCTGAATGTTGGTTTAGGATTGCATTTTACAGAATAGGGAGTATTCATTTCTATTTTTCAAAATACTCATACAGAACAAAAGTAACCTAAAGAGATAGGTTTGGGGAGAAAAAAAAAGTTTGTGACATGTTAAAGTGATATAGTATGTAGTTGAGAAGGATTTTGATTCAGTGATCCAAAATATAACATTAAACTAATCAATCAAGTTTGATATTACACACACAGCTAAGTTTTTTTCTACAAAATATTCGACAACGCATACAATTTCAAAGCATCTGTAGTCTAGTGAAATGGATATATTAAGCCAGAATTTCAGTTCCAAAAGAAAGCCTTGTTGACAGAATAAAACAAAACAAAACCTCTCTCTGAGCTGCAGGATATATCATCTAACTGCAGTAGATGTGTGCTTGTGAAAGTGGAAAGGTTATTTTGTAAACAATTGAAACATACACAATCCCAATTGTGGACATTTTTCTTAAAGATCGTAGTTACAGTAGAATCAATAGTTATTTTAATTCATTGAAAGATGGGAGTTTCATTGTTGAGGAAAATGATATTTAGAGATTTCACAGGCTTTCTCAATGACAATTAATGAGTGGCAGAATTAGCAACAGGATGTAGGTTGTCTAATTGTCAAGGCCAGCTATCTACCTTGCAATTGACTATGGATATGAACTTACTTATTGAACAACTATTATATTCCTCAGAAAGAAAAAAAAAGTTGGTAATTCTCTGTCAGAGTAGTACTGCATGGTATTAGGGACTAAATGAGAGAATAGAAGCCTCCTATCACAGTAAAAACCCAGAAATGAAGTAACTTTCTGCTAAGAAAGACTGTGAAATAGAATTTAACAGTCCTATATATTCTTTTTTAAAAATATATTTTTTATTTTTTAAAAAGATACGTAGATTACACGAAGTGTTACACAAAAAATATAATGGATTCCCATATACCCCACTCCCCATACCTCCCACCCTTTCCCACATTAACAACTTCTTTCTTTAGTGTAGTACATTCATTGCAATTGATGAACACATTTGGAGCATTGCCACTAAGCATGGATTGTAGTTTACATTGTAGTTTACAGTATCTCCCACACAATTCTGAAGGTTATAGCAGGATATACAATGGCCTGTATCTGTCGTTGCAATGTCATTCAGGACAAATCCAAGGCCCAGAAATGCCCCCATATTACATCTGTTTTTCCCTCTCCCTGCCTTCAGCACCTCCAGTAGCCACTGTCTCCACATCAATGATATAATTTCTTCCATTGCTAGAACCACAATAAGTCTATAGTAGAATACCAGCAAGTCCATTTTAGTCCATAGTTCATTCCCCAATCCTGATGATTCTAGGACAGTGAGGTCTACTCCACCTCCAATTGAGAGGGGGCTGTGATCCCATAGGGCCAATGGCTCGGACTCTCTTGCTTGCAGTTGTAGACTTTTTCGGTTCCTTGGTATAGTGGTTGTCTACCCTCACCTCCTTGTTAGTTGTCCTGGGTAAGTCCAATGAACTGGAGGGTAGGTGTTGCAACTCTGCTGAAGCTCAGGGCCCAGCTGGCACATGGACAGCCCAAAGATTCAAGTCTCTTGGACATACACCTACCAACTCCAGCACCAAATATAGGTTCAAATAGAAGGACAGAAGAGGCATGTGTAGAGAAGTCACAACTGACTCCAACTCTGTCACACTCAGGAGCACAAACTCCAAAGAAGGGCCCCTATATATTCTTATGAAATCAATCCATTGTCCAGAATTGACCATTCACACATATTCTGAATCACTGAGTGACAAAATCTATGCCAAAACACTTACAAGGGAAGCATGGGAAAGTCTTTTAAATCATTCTCTCAAATCTGGACAGCCTTTTAATCCTATTACCAGACTGAAAATAATTAATACACGTTATATATCTTAATTATACTCCCATAAAATATTATGGCACTACAAATTTTAGCATATTTCAATATTTATTTGGTTTTAAGAAGATGTTTACTTTGTTTAGGTTAAATTCAATCCAATTAATAAATCACATGAATAATACATTTTACATAAGATATTATGTAATCTGTAATACAATATGTAAAATATATATTACAATCAGTAGTGAAAACAAATTAGGTCAAAGCAATTTTAAGATATTCTACAATCATTTTAGCAAAAATAACAGCTATACAAAGCCAGTCAGTGATGTGCTTTGAAATTCACCAGTAAAATTAAATTTGGCCGCATGTTACTTTTCACAAAATTGAATGAATTAAACTTTGAGTGTTTTCTCATAAAATTGTTATGTCACACCCAAACCTTAGTTTTGCACATCTATCATAAACCATTTTAATTTTTTAACCCAATTTAGCAAATATATTCATATGCATGAGGTACCCTTCAGACAGCTCTCCAAATTTTGTTCATTTATAAAATGATTTTTTTTTGTTCTAACCTTGTGATCAAATGATCATATAGGAACTGCCATGATTTTGCAGATCCTATTCTCTCTACTATTGTTTGGCTAAAAGGTGACCTTTGACTCAAGGTGGGCCCATGAAACTATTCCACCACATATTGCTTCAGTTGAGTTCTTTAGGGACAAGTACCTCTGCCAAACTGGACTAGTCAGAGAGCTTGCCATGGAATTTGGGCTTAGGAATAGTGAGCTCAGTCCATCTTGGATGCCCAAGATGAGATATGTGAGCCTAGAAGTTTACACCTGCACCCACAAAGAAGCAAAGATAAGCAACGGAAAGTATCCCTTTTTCCAATCATTCATGAAACCCAGATACATTACTACTCCTCCAAGAGTGGGTTAAATGCACAAATAAATCTTCATGATTTTTCTGGGGTCCATAAAAGCCTCAAATTACCACAGATGGTTTAATAATAATAATATTATGATATCTGATATCCCCTTCTAAGTCATAGGTTTTATTTGTACTTCGATATGTGTCTATTAGTGTGGACCATGTGATGAATAAATTTCCCACTTTTCTCTATTTGAACTTCTCAGAAACTGCCATATTTACAATATACAATGATTATTTCTCATTCACTCCTGCCAATTTTTTTTTTTTTTAAAGATTTTATTTATTCATTCATTTATCCCCCCCTTGCTGCTTGTGCTCGCTGGGTCAGCTAACCACGCCATGCGGGCAAGCTTGCCTTCACCAGGAGGCCCCGGGAACCGAACCCAGGGCCTCCCATATGGTAAACGGGAACCCTACTGATTGAGCCACAGCCGCTTCCCTCTGCCAATTTTATAGTATTCTCTTTTAGTATGATTCACATAGACACTGAAACCATCAAGTGGCCAAACACATTTAAAGTCATTCTCCATATCCAGGATATGTTTAAACTATGTTTAAGAAAGATTACACAAAATAAAAATTAAAAACTTAAAAATTATTGTGGTAGTATATACATAGACTCTAGACTGAGAAATATTGCTTTAATTGTATAGCAGATGCTTTATTGCCCCACCAAAATCTCTGTCACTCACATTTCTGGAAGCTCCTTACTGCAAACACCTGTGCTCTCTGTCTGTGGGAATTCTTTAGCTTCAAAAATATAAGCCAGTCAGTAAATTCAGGTAGATGTACAAATAAGTTAATGGTCCCATGAGTGGTACTCAACCATGAAAGGAGTTGTAGAAAGGGAATGACACTTTGGGTGGAATAACTCGGAAGCATACCCCAGTGAGATTGAGCAACGGCTCACAGTGCAACCTGTTCATTTATGTATCTATTTGGGCTTCCTTTCCTCTCTCTCTCTCTCTCTCTCTCTCTCTCTCTCTCTGTCATATGCATGCTTTCCTGCTCCCCTAGTATGCTTTTTGGGATGACCTACCAAGTATACTGTTTATAGCCATATCCCCACTTCAGGATCTGCTTCTGTGAGAAGCCAACGTTAAAAAAAAAAAAAAGTCTATGTACAGCTGGAAACATAATTCTAATAAAGACATTCTTGACTCATCTAACATAAAGAATATGATTTTGTTTTAGGAGAGCTACACCTTACTGGTGACAGTTCTAAAATGTCTCTCATATCTAGTCTTCTCCCATACTTATGTCCCTCTTTTTAGGATATTGGCTTCTCTCACTTAGATTATATTCACAGCCTCTAGAAAGACCACCCTGCCTACACTTTTTCCCTTTTCAATTTTCTCTCAAAATTTACAATCTATAACCACCAAGTAACAGCTGGTCCTCCCCCACCCCTCTTTTGCTGTTAACCTCTAATCCAACTTGTGTCTCTACAAATTTCCTATTTCTAGATATTTCATATAATTAAAATCATAGTCTTTGTCCTTATGCTCCCTGCTTATTTCACTCAGCACAATGTTTTCAAGGTTCATCCACGTTGCAGTATATCACAGAACTTCATTCCTTCTTATGGCACAATGATATTCCATTGTATGTATGTACCAAATTTTGTTTATCCATTCATTTGTTGATGGGAACTTGGGTTGCTTTTACCCTGTGGCTATTTTGAATAATGTTGCTTTGAACATGGTGTGTACAGATATCTATTTGATCCCTGTTTTTAATTTTGGGGGGCAATGTACCTAAGAGTGGAATTGGCAGGTCATATGGTAATTCTATATTTAACTTTTTGAAGAATCACCATACTGCTTCTATATTGGCTGCACTGCTGGTATGATTTGATAGTGCATAAAACCTCCAATATCTCTTGTTGTGCTCTTCTACTTGCATGCAACAGGAAGAACTAGTTTTGTTTTTTTTTTTTAATCATTTCATTAGTTTTGGCTAAAATAAGGTGTTTTTAAAAATAATTAAATGTAAAAATATCATCCCAGGCAAGAAAAATTAATGTCAATGTTGGAAAAGTTTCATCACTGTATTCATTTTACATAGCTTTTGATAATATGTGTTTACACATATTATTTATTTTTAAGACATTGGAATTTTTCTGCATTAGATCGTAATGATGGATACAAGCCATTATACATTTTGTCAAAACCTATAAAATAGCATGGTGCAAAGTGTAAACCATAATGTAAATTATAGACCATGGCTAGTGGCAATGCTTCTATATGTGTTCATTAATTGTAACAAAGGTACCACATTAATGAAAGATGTTGTGTAGAAAAATGTGGGAAGGAGAGGGTGTGGGATAAATGGGAATCCCCTATATTTTTGATGTAACATTTATGTAATCTAAATCTTCTTTAATGTAAAAAAAAAAAAGGTGCTAGTAAAGGGTTTACTTTAATATACTTTAGTATGTTTTTGGTTTTCACAATAACCTCAAGATTTTATTGTCATAACAAAAGGCAAAGCTTAGAATTGGATCACTTGGCTCTTTTTAATTCTTGTCTCCTCCAAGTTCAAAGTGTTTGTATTTCTTAATAGCCAACATTCTATTGTAGTTGGGCTCAATGTATTCAAGCCTCAGCACAATCTTCTTTGTAGTTTTAGCCTTCTTCTGGAAAATTTAATCTGTTTAAACATGGCTTGCTTTTTTCTAATCCATCACATAATTGTGATAATATTATAAATATCTTCACTTTCTGCTTTTATAATGGAAAAGATTGACATCAGCATATTTACATTATTAGAAAATCCTCAGATATATTCTTTGTCAATAACATTCTTTCATATAAACAGAACACTTACCTATCTACTTTTGAATTTTTATGTACTAAGATTATTTTTATTTTTCCTAAGGTAAATAATATTATGAGAAATATATTCATAATATATTAATATATATTTATATTTATATTATTATATATTCTAATATTAATAATATTAGAAGCCTTCCTAATATCTTAGATTATTGCCTTCAGAGAATGATTAATATTTGTACTCTGCATACAATTAATGGCCAATAATCAAGTCTCAATAAATATTTTAAATAAATACCTATATGAATTAAGCATCCAGAATGTGGGGGGTGATATTCCATGTCTGGCTGAGTTGATCATAATTAAGTTATTGGGCTCAGTTCTTGATGCTATTTTGAGATAGATTGTTAACAATCTTTGATTCTTTTTGCTTACAGAATACTGAAATTATTTTAAAACTTAATATATTAATTGCACTTCAAATTTAAGCCCAAAAATATAAGATTTTGGAAGAAGACATTAAAATCTGTCTTGGGAGACTCACAGGCCTACACGTAGGTACTGTATTCTGAATGATCTGAGGACTTCTCTTCCTCATTCCATCATTTCATATTGATCTTGCCATCAGTTAAAATCCCTAACACATGTTTCCTTTATGCCTCATTTTCCTCATGCTATATTTATGAAAACATTTTCCAGAACAAGGTCAGTCTTTCCTTTTAACATTTTTATATGCCATCCTATTATTTGTTGTTTATTCATTTTATTGACATATTGTATTCTGGCTCTGTTCTTTAAAATTGCCGGTTAGTTCTCCTATCTTTTGTGCCATCCATACATTGGATGAGAAAGCCCTCAATGTCCTCATTTGGAGATTACTTACAAATGCCTCTTCTTATGTTTCCTCAGCACCTGCAGCCTTATGCATCATCAGGAACCCATGAAACAGCAACCTTTATAAGGGATTCCTGAATCAGCTATATACCCATTAATTATTACCATCACCTATATCATGCTTTCCTTTCTTATTCCCAGGGTTTTTTTTTTTTTTCTTTTTTAAGATAATATTAATCACCAGCACTCTAATTTTCTTCCACTCTTTATTATACTACTAATAAAACAAACTAAATATTTGATTTTGAAATTCATCTCCCTATCATTGAGAATCATTGGTCTAACCATTCACTTAATAATAAGTAGTAGAATAAAAATAGCTATAGTTCCAATAATAAATAATCATGAATGGATAACAATATAATCAACTCTATCCATTGGCCTAGAAGTTTTAAGTATTGCTTGACTCTAATGATGAAATAAACCTTACAATGTTTCATCATTTCATCATGTTTTAATTTGACTCTTAAGTTTTGTGATATGGGAAAAGGGTGAAAAAGAGTGAGGGATCTTTATTACCCACATCAGTTCTTTTGAGAGGATGTAAATGCAGTTTCCTTGGCATGACAACGTCCTTCATGCATATGTATCACTCTTTCTCATTGGTGCATATAAACACATGTTCTCATAAAATTAACTAATTATTGTATGATATTAAAGGATCCAGAGCTCTATAGATGCTGTCAAAGATCACCTGAATATTACATAGCTGCTTTTACAATTCTACCAACTTTCGTGAGAGCAATTGTGCTAGGATAATCAAAGCCGTTTTCAGATTGCAGTTCATAATTTGTCTCCTTTAAAAATTGAGAACACCGCCTGTTTTTATTCTGCTTATTTAAAAAAAAGTTTGATAGGATTAGGAAACACATCCAGTCTTTGTTTTCAGCTGGTCCATTTTGAAAATTGGGGTCATGGATGATGGTTTCCTGAGTGGGGCAGCAAAAGCAACAGTAATGGAGAAACATTAAAAAGATTCAGATGTGTATTTCTAAGAGGCATTCACAAATGTGTGAGTGCATTGACATGCCTGATTATGCAAAAGCTGAGCTGTGAAAATCAAATTAATAAGCTTTCTCATTAGATTTCCTGCATTTTCTGCTTCTGGATCAGCCAGAAATATGGGTAAGTGTCCCCTATCTTTCGAAATTTCCCATTTACATTTGTTTTAACTAGCAGGAGAAAAATAGGGAAAATAGTGCAGTGAAATTATATATTTTTTTAATTTGAGAAGTTGTGGGTTTACAGAACAATAATGCATAAAATACAGAATTCCCACATACCTCACTATTATTAACACCTTCCATTGGTGTGATATATTTGTTACAATTGATGAGAGCACATTTTAATAATTGTACTGTGATCTATAGTCAGTGGTTTATTATAGGAGTCACTGTTTGTGGTGTGAAGATTCATGGATTTTTTTTCATTTTTTAAAGATTTTAATTAAAGAGGGAAAATGGAAAAAATGTTTACATTTCATAAAACTCAAAAGGTATGTGCATTTTGGTTACAGTCAGCTTGAAAACAAAAATTTAATTAGCACCCATAGAAATTAAATTGTTTCAGAAGTCAATAGTTAAGAATGTAGTCCAACTATTTTAAAAAGTAAATCTAAAAATGACCTTTTAAAAAGGCTAATCATTTATTTTTCAAAGAAAGCTTTTAATCAGAGAATTAGAATAACAGCAACAACAATAATGATAAATGAGAAGCATTTTAAAGCAATGACATAACTAAAATATTTTGCAGATTTCAAAGACTTGTAAAGACATTCAAAACCATTTTACTCTTCCAAATGTTTTATTTCTGGTTTTGAGCCGAAATAAATATAGTTACATATAGAGAAATTACAAATAAATTTATAAACTCATTCAAGAGGACCAATTGAGTCTTTACACCTATGATATATCAGTATCTGTCTTGTAGACCATTAAAATGATTTTATTCAACAAATTCATGATTTGTTATGTTTCCTGATTTACTATGAGTTAAGTCAGTGACAAGGAGAAGCTGAAAAGTATTATTAGTCTAAGAAGTTATATGTGTTGGCACTATGTATTCAGGAAATCAAGCATTTTCACTTGATGTAGTTGAAAACATAGCTATTTTTCCTTTTATATACATGCTGATAAATGTTAGTTTGCTTGATTGCCCAGTATATTTGAAATTACGTTGCATATTTTTTTTATGTCAGAGTTAAAGTGAGAGAAAGTCAGAATAGGGACTATGGGTATAAAATCATTGAAAGATCAAATTTTCACACTTAAATTCCATAAAGTTATAACTTCAGCAACTTCAAGACTTCCCAGGCTCAAGTAAACTGCAACACGTAAAGCCCAGTCCTTACGGCCTCATCAAAGATAAAAAAACAGATGCAGACCACAGTAGTGTCTAAAATTGGATCAGCCTTCGGATCGCACTTCCAATTATCTCGTGTGCCCTGATTCCGTAACCCATGTAAAGTCACCTGACATGTTTCAAACATCATTTGTGTGCATATTGATAAGAATGTTAGGATACAATACTTTTGAAAGTCTCTCTAAGGCCATGGAGTCATATAGCTTGCATCTTCCATTCCCTAAATATATATTCTATTTGCTTGTGTCTTGTACAGTCCAGCCCCTCAATTATATTGTTCATTTACTATGCTCTTACCATATGCATGCCTGGAACCCACATAGGGGTCCACTCAGAAAAAGATCACACAACACTTTCCTGGAGCTAAATATATCTAAGGGCTACATACCCCACACTGCCCACTTTTTTTCTGCAATACTTTTAATTTCACACCCTTAGGTTTAAAGGCCTGTGATCTCATTTCCCCTCACTCCTCCCCGCCCCCACATGCATATTACTATCCTTTCCTATGGTTTCTGACTTGCTTCCTTTCTGTTTGTGTTTGCTACATATTTACTACGAGACTCCAACCAAAATCCCCATAAGGGCCCAGTGATGTTTAGTGCAACCAAGTCAAATGATAATAGTTACATGATTAAGATTTTAAGAATGTGGGCCTCAGCACTTTGGGATACCTCACTAAATTAATAACCCAAATTATGATTTCTTTAACAGCAGGAGGCAAGAGGAAGTTAGCTTATTTCAACAGCTGAAAGTTTTATGCAATTTATATCTGTATATCTAGCATTCTGTAGAAAAAACATCTAGATTTGAATATTTATGTCACAGACATGTATGGACAGTTTTAAACAAAATAGAAAATGAGGAAAAGTTATGATAGGAGTTATCTACCCCTGACCACATCTCCCTCTGTATTTACCTTCCTCTTCCCTCAATGGTCAGCAGTGCCCTTATGATTAATTTTGTCAAAACCTATAAAATTGTGCAGTGCAAATTGTAGACTATAATGTAAACTATAGACCATGGTTAATAGCAATGCTTCAATATGTTTTCATCAATTGTAACAAATGTACCACACTAATGAAAGATGTTTTTAATGGGGAAAAATGTGGGAAGGGAAGGTGGTGGGGTCTGTGGTAATCCCCCTATATATTTCTTCCCCCTGAAAGGGATCTCTTGTCTGTTTTGCTTGCTGTTTTTCCTATTTGTCTCCTCATTGTTCTTGCTTGTTGTCTGCTTGTTGTCTATTTGTTCATTCTTAAGAGACACAAGGAACCAAACTCGGGACCTCCCATGTGAGAGGCAGGCGTCCAACTGCTTGAGCCACATCTGCTGCCTGCTTGTTTTTTGTTTTTGCTCACTGTCTGCTTGCTGTCTTGCTCATTGTTTTTTGCTCATTGTCTGCTCATTGTTTTTGCTCGATGTCTGCTTGTTGTTTGCCTGTCTTCTTTAGGAGGCACTGGGAACTGAACCTGGAACCTCCCATTTAGGAAGCAGGCACCCAACAGCCTGAGCCACATCCACTATGCCCCCGCCTATATTTTTGATGTAACATTTATATAATCTAAAGCATCTTTCAAAATAAAATGACAAAATAAAATAAAATAAATTCTATCAGAACTTTCTGAAGCTTCCCCCATAACTCAGTGTAGTCTTCTTTTAATTTCATCAGTCACTCAAGTAACATAAATTTTACTCAGCTTCAGATAATTCTTTGGTGGGAAAAGAATTATTTTCCTAGTTAAATTGTAGGAAATGGTTTCCATGTGGTATATCTTACCATAGGCTTTGGTCAAAGAGGGTGTTATTCAACATAACTCTGACCTTTGAAGTCTCCAAAAAATGCATAAGATTATTTTGTTTTAATATTATTATTATTATTTTTTAAGGAGATACTGGGGATTGAACTTGGGACCTTGTACATGTGAAGCATGTGCTCAACCACTGCACTCCACCTGCTCCAATATTTTATTTTAAAACAAAAAATTCCAGAAAAGTTTTAAGTACAATACAAAGAAATTTTAAACAGATCTATTTGAGAACAAAGTGCCAATAATATGCTCCATCATTTTACTGTGTAAATCCATTAACGAGGACATTCTCACACATAATCACAATACAACCATAAAGTCATTAAATTACCATTGATATAGTATTATCAATAAGCCAAAAACTTCATACAGATTTTCCCCATTGTTCCAAACTGCCTTTTCATAGCAGAGAACCTAGTTTTGAATCTTATATTACATTTAGTTATATCTCTTCAGTATCCTTCACACTGGACCAGGTCTTCAGTCTTTCCCTGATTTTCATGACAATGACACTCATGACTTTCATGATCGTGATACTCTTGAAGAATATAGATGAACTCTTGTGTAGAATGTCCCTCAACTTGGGTCTGTCTGATATTTCATGATCAGATTGTTAGGCATCTTTGACAGGAATGTGACAGAAGTCGTGCTCTGTTCTTCCCTTGCATCCTATTAGGCACTGCATGATTACAATTGGCCCAATTACAATATTTATTTTGATCACTTGATTAAGGTGGTGTCTTTCAGACTTTTCCATGTAAAAGTACTCTTTTCCTTTTTGTACTTTAAGTATTTTGTGGGGAGGTTCTTTGAAGCTGTATATATTTCCCATTATTTATCAAAGTCTTATTTACCCATAAGTAAAGCTGGCTTCCCTGTCCTTTTGACATTCTTCTATGATTCATTTTGTCTTTCTTTTTAATCAGAAACAAAAAGGTTCCAGGATCATAATTGTACTCTTCCAGTACAATTCCAGTACTGTTTTGTAGTCCAGTGGTTTCTTCAAGAATCCATGATTCCTTTTAGTGGAAATGGTATTTAGAGGATGAGAGCTGGATGCTAGGTGCATCCTTTACTCTTGGGGTGTCACTCTTCTCAGTTCATCTCAATGACTAGAAATAGAGAAAAATGTATGCATGCGTGTGTTTTCTCCCTTCAGTACCTTGTGATACTGCTGCCATTCATTCCACTTAGCATATGCTATAATAATTTTCCTATTATTGCTGTAAAAATAGTAATCTTTTAGACTCATTAGAAATAAGAAAAATTTTTAAATTTCATTTGTCCTTCACTTATTTCTTCTTCAATGTTCTTCCTATTTTTATTAAGATCTTTTGACCTATATCATTTTCTTCTGACTGTTTTGCTTCTCTTAACATTTCTTGTGGGGCAGAACTGCCAGCAATGAATTCCCTCAGATTTTGTTTGTCAGAGAAACTCTATTTCTTCTTCACTTTTAAAGGATAATTTTGCTAGATACATATAACTCAAGGCTGTTGTTTTATTACACAACACTTTAAATATTTCATTCCACTTTCTTCTTGCTTTCATGGGCTCTGAGAAAAATTCTTTATTTCTTACCTTTTCCTCTATAGGTGACATGCCTCACCCCTCAACCCCTGGCTTCTTTAAAAACTTCGTCTCTGATTTTCTGCAATTTGAATATGATATGCCTAGTTGTAGTGTTTTTGGGATTTGTCCTGCTTGGTGTCTCTGAGAATCCTGAATCTGTGTCAGTCATTGATTTTAGAAATTTCATGGTATTATTACTTCAAATATTTCTTCTGCTCTGTTCTCTCTTCCTTCTCCTGGCATTCCAACTATCCATATGCTACATTTTTCCAAAATTTTCCACAATTTTTGTATATTCTTATTATTTTTTCATTTTTTTCCTCTTTGCATATTTCAGTTTGGAAAGTCTCTGTAAACATATAATCAAGCTCCCTGTTTCCTTCCCTCCGCCGTGTCATTTACAAATGAGCATATCAAAGGTTTTCTTTATTTCTGTTATAAGGATCTTGATATCTAACATTTCCTTTTGATTCTTTCTTAGATTTTCAATCTTTGTTCTGCCATTACCCATTTGTTCTTGCATGTTGTCTAGTTCTACAATTTGAGTCTTGTCTTATTAATTATTAAGTATATGTGGGTGGTTTTTTGTTTCTTTGTTTGCTTGTTTGTTTGTTTTGAGGTGCCAGAGGCTGGGGATTGAACCCGGGACCTTGTATATGAGAAGCCACTGCTCAACCACTGAGCCACATTGGCTCCCCTGAGTTGTTTTTTTTAATTTTTAAATTTTTAGATTTTTCTTTATTTATCACCCCCTCCCCCACGTGGTTCTCTCGTCTGTCTGCTGATTAGTTGCTTGCATTTCCAGGAGACACCAGGAATCAAACCTGGGAACTTCCACATGAGAGACAAGTGCCCAACAGCCTGAGCCACAACCACTCCCTGCAGGCTGCGGTGTCTGCTGGCTTGTGGCATGTGCTTGTTATGGCCGGGGTGGCATCTAGCTCATTGCATCAGGAGCAGCGTCTGTACTTTTTCTTTTAGAAGACATCGGAACCCAAACCCAGGACCTCCCATGTGGTAGGCTGGCACTCAACTAGTTGAACCACATCCACTTCCCCTGAGTTGTTTTTATTTTGTTTGTTTTTGCTTGTTTTTTGTTTTTGTGTTTTCAAGGAGGCATCAGGAACTGCACCCAGGACCTCTCATGTGGGAAGCAGGTACTCAGTGCTTGAGACATATCTGCTCCCTTTTATTGGGTATACGTGTATTAATATTCCTTGCATTATAATTCCACCATGTGTCCCATGTATGAGTATGGCCTGATGATCACTTTCTCTCTCCAGACTGGTGTGGTTTTTTTTTTTTTTTTTTTTTTTTTTTGGCTTTTTGCATTGCCTTGTACATTTTTGTTAAAAGCTATTAGTGTTAAAATTTATGTTAATTTTGCTAGAAGTAAGAGTTGTTTTTTTTTAATGTTAGTTGTTGCTCTAGGTGCCAGAGGCTTTAAATTCTCTAGTGTCCTTGTTATTGAGGCCTTGTTGACTCTGGGATTCCCTAAGTACTCTTCTGTGTTTTGCAGTTCTTTCAGCTATAATCCACTTTTATATTGGATCCCTGTTGGTATGATGATAAACAGTAGAGGATGAGTAATCTTCTATAATCTTTCCATTTAATCTGTCTATCAATGGGTGGATGTCTCTTTTTCATAGATGTTTTTGCAACTGAATACTTTTTCATTTTGTTTTGTTTTTCCTCCTTGTCCTCTACTTTCTTCTCTGATTACAATGTTCTCAATCAATTTGCTTGAGGTTCAGATCAGTGTTGACTATAAGTTTTTCCCTCACCTTATGTGAGTTGTGAAGGCTAGTGGGGCTGGAATGAGCCCTCTCAGAAGAAAAGGTTCTGGCAAAATATTTTCCAATGGAAGATAGACATTTGATATGGTGAAGGTTCTAATTGTATTTCTAAATGGTTACTCTTTCACTCCCACTGCCAGTGCCATTGGATGACTTTCCTTAGATCTTCAACATAAGAATCTCATGAATTTCCTGGATATAAGTATCCTGAAAGTGGAGGGGAGAAACCATAAGACTATGGTATCCAGGATTTTCTCATTCTCACACTAGTTACATTCAGCTTCCAGCAAATTGTCAAAATTACCATTTAAGCATTATTACCAGTTTGTGACTTCAACTGCTTCCACTCCAGGTAAGCAGATGTCAACTGTGTCTCTCTGAATGTGCTTATTTCTTCATAATTTGCAGTGACTATTCTCTTATAAGTCCAAGATGCACCATTGATTTTCAGTTTGTACAGCTTTTTCTTTTGTTAAATAGATACGAGTGATGATTTCCAATCTAAAACTGCAAGTCAGCATTCTCTTTTTAATCAGGATTTATGCACTCTGTTAAGCATTTATGATATAGTGTGGGTAGGAAAAAATTACTTAACACACCACTCCTGTCTTCAAAAAGCTTACTGGCTTTGACAGATGGATAGTGCTCTTGTGGATGGTACTAAGACATAGAGAGATTATGTAAGGGATATACTCAAGAAACCTTGAGTAAATAGAATTGACTAATAATTGTGCATAATAAAATCTAAGGAACTGAATTAAATTTAAGATCTACTTTTGAGCACCTTCATTTACTAAGCACAGAGCTAGATGCTGTGGAGAGGAAGATGAAAAAGTACAGTTGACTCTTTAAGGGCAATTGTACTCCATGGAAAATGGACTATGGAGAAGACAGACATTCAAGTAATTACCTACCATACCATGCAATAAGTGCTCTAGTGAAGGTATTTTCAAAGTCACATGTGAGCACAATTTAAAAGAATCTTATGTCTGTCTGTGACTCTCTGTTTAAGAGGCACAGATGAGGGCTCATTATCTGCACTGAAATATATGAGTTTAAATTTGCTGTTGGCGGAGAAGGGAAGAGGACAATTCTGAACAGAAATTACAGCAGGTATAAAGGCACAAGGTGTAAGAGAGTAAATTCTGGTGTTAAATGCAGGTGGAAAGAGAATCAAGGGCCAGATTATGAAAGCAGAGTATATCATGAAAAGGAACTTATTTTTTTTCTACTTTAAGGTAATGGGAAGCCACTAAAGAATTTTGAAAAGATGGGTGAAATAATGTACTTAACAATCGTAAGACAATGTCTGTCACAAGATAATTACTAGGTGGTATAAATATTTGCTATTACTAGAAAGGTCACCTTGGCAATAGGGTTTTGAAAAGTGGACCACTGAGATTGTTTATGAGAGGGTAATGCAGATTAGATTTCTTTAGGCAACAGTGTTTTTCAACCCACATTTTTTATCATTAGCAAAGTGCATAGAGAGGGCATCTGTGGTCAAGCAAAGTATGTGATAAAACCAGGATGAGACAAATGAAAGACTGATTTCTCTTTCTATATGCAAAGCACACAATTTCTGTTTTCAGTAGCACACCATGGAACCAGGAAATGAAGGGTTGATGAGATCTTGCCTAGTTATTTTTGCTTTTTTCTATTTTGAAAAGTTTATTCCTGTTTAATATTAAGAAAAAAGAATAAGCTTTGGGTATCTAATGTGTAAAGGAAATTATTCTGGTAGCTGAGAATGCAAAAACTCTACAAAATTCTCCTCATCATTGAAGAGCTCTTCATATGTTTGGGAATATAACGTTGATATATTCAGAAGTCCTTTGGAATTCAAGTCTTTTATTTTATTGACTAAGAAACTGTGTATCATAAAGCCCAAATCACTAACACAATGACATATATCTTGGTGGTAGACCTGGGTCAAAACAAGCTCTTATGGTTCCCAGTTCATTATTTCCCCTACTCTATCTCATTCTTTCTCCAGTAGATTGCCATATAAGAATTATTTAATTTTTGAGATAAATCTGTTATATATTGTTGAAGGGGATAAATTCCGAGATTTTTATGGAGATTTTTTTCCAAATATTATAACATTACAATTTACCTTCCCCCTTGAAATTAGAATAGATTACCTAATGGCTAAAAGTAAAAGAAATAAGGTATGGGTAGGTCAGCCTCCTTTTCACTTCTTCTTTTGAGATCTGGATGTCAGCAGAATGCATAAACTCCATAATCACTCATCCACTGTGTATAGAGGCAACTTCCTCAAGGAAGTCAGGGGAATGTGATTAGTGAAGGCTTTTAATAACGTTTGGCTTAGTCTAATTCAGAGGAGTTTTAGAATTTGGGGCATTTGGCTACAAATAGGTAATGTACAGCACTTGGAGAGCAAATAGGGCTAATCATCAAAATCATTAAATTTTTCTTTGGTGTTTTTCCTAGATCTAGACTGAGAAACAGAAACTAAACAGGTCCATTTAGATCTCACTTTAAGACATGTCCTCTGAGTTAACTTTTGTCCACAATAAATGGTGATATGTGGATTTCCTTTCTGCCATTTCCTCTTGAGCATAAAAGAGTGTGCTGTTTATTGGGCATCTTTAAATGCCTAAAATCTATATTATGGCTATATGGAGAAATGTGTATGAAATACCATTCACCCTTTTTCTGATTATATAGTATAGAAAATAATAGCATATAGAAAATAAAAAATTTAAAGGAATTAATTGCCAATAATATCATCTCTTAGTCCTTTGAATGTTTAGATATATATGTAATAAATGCATTAAATGGTCTATATAGTATATTCCTATTTTATTTTTTACAAAATCATCATTTTTAAAATCTGCTTAACCTTGAATGCATTAGAATATATAGTAGTAGAACACAGATTTTTAAACACATTTTTAATATTAGAAATTGCACTGCAGAAAAAATATGAATGCCTAAATCCTTGTCAGACATTTCTGACATTTTTGTAGAATAGATACTTAAAAGTTAAATATTCTTGAAGTAAAATTTGTCATTTTGTTTTTCTGCAAATACAGCATTTTGTTTTCCAGCCAGTATAGAAGAAAGAGTAAAATTTTTTAATTATTAAAGAATTAATGCACTTCCTCTTAGATAGGCAAAATAAATGGCATCTCCAATTTGTATTTCTTTAATTACAAAGAAAGATGATCAGTTTTCGGTGATTATTTGGTGGTTTATTTTTCTGCATCAATGGATTTTCTAGTCACAGTCTTTGCTCAGTTTTTTATTGAATTTGTGTTATTCTTATCCAGTTGAACAAGCGCTTTTCATATTAAGGTTATTTGTTTATATGTGGCAAATATTATTTCTTAGTATTTCTCTTGACTTTTTTACTGGGGGGGCGGGGTGTGGAATTGATATGTGATTTCCTACCCGTGCTTCTCATAGGCCAACTTCAGCAGGACATGAGCTGGCAAGGGAACGCAGACAAGTAGTCTTCAGCGGTCAGTCATCCCGGGCACAGAACAGGGCAAAGAGGGGTGAAGAATTCAATGAAGTGCAAATGAACTGATAATTACTAGTATATGAATCCTTTTGAATAGAAAAGTTTTCATAATGGGAGGTGGTGATGGTAGCACAATGTGGATGTAATTAGCACGACTGAATTGTATATTTGAAAGTAGTTAAAGTGGGAAACTTTACTTTATATATATGTTACCAGAATAAAAATTTTAAAAAGGTAAAAAAGGAATTCTTTTGAGAATGTATAAAATTGTAAGGTGTATAAAAATACATTTACAGGAAATTTTGTAAAATTCAAAGAACTAACACACGGGTCATAAATAATCCAAAACCTAAAATACCTAAAATAACTACTTTGATGATAATTACATTAAATCGACTTATTAATTTAGTAATCACTAAAATCAGTAAGTTATTAAGCAATTTAATCCCTCAAAATAAGTGATGCCCCTTTTTAAAGATTTTTGTTTATAGTGTTTAATAATATTTTATTATATAAGACCCGAACACTTTTTAATATTATTTCTCACATGTTTTGGGTTTTTGGAGTTTTCCTTGACATTTTCTAATAGTTTATTGAGAAAACATGATTATTTTTATTTGTTTCTTTATTCAGCCTGTATATATTCAAATAAGTCTTCTTTACTGTAAAAAATAAGCGGTGACATTTCAACCGTTGAACAATAAAATTGTTTTCTCAAATAAGTGTTCAATACAAGTGCTCTTAATTGTTAAAGACTCCTTCTAACTTATGGCTGCAACATTTATACAGGCTCAGAAGTCTCTGCATCTAGCCAAGCAAGTGGGGAGAGAAAAGCATATGAAAGGCATACCCAATACTTAAATCTTTGGTCAAAACTGAGGAAGTGACACAACATTTTTGCTCACATTTCCTCAATAATACTAAGTTGTATGGCTCCATCTATTTAGTAGGGGGTGCTTGGGAGTGTAATCCTTGGCTGGACAACAACTTCCCAACAGCAACTCGATACTATAGAAGGAGGATCCTCTGATGAACTGTTTTATTCTAATACTAGGAATTGGTCAATTTTATTATTATGATGTGTTAAATTTGGGGGAAAATGTATTGGTCATTAATGTTGAATAATGCTTTGAATTCAGCATGCCTACTTCATTGGGATAAACTACGAGTGGCTGTCACATTATAAGTACTCTATGTTATTTGTTATATGATAAAGCACATTAATAAGTTCACTTCAAGGAGAATGGGACCATTGGAATTAGTGAGTAAGAAATTTTGTGTTATTTTGTGGACAGTCATTGCACCAAAGTACTAAGAACAGAAGACCACCTGCTGTGTGCCTAAGGAGTTCTCCAGAGAGAGAACCAACACACACATAAAAATCACCTTGGGAGCTGGCAAGTCGAAACTCCATAAGGCAGGCCACAGGCTGGAAGCATCAATAAAAGTGGTAGTGAAGTCCTTATTCTGAATTCCCCAGAGGAAGTTGGCTGGCTGGAAACTCCTGCAAGAACCAAGGCTGAAGTTGAGGCAGAAATGCTTCTTTTAATCATTAACCCTCAGTTTTGGCTTTTAAGACTTCAAATTGATTGGATGAGGAGAGTGTCCACATTGCCTAGGGTAATCCCTTTTGGTCATTATAGACGCAATCAACTGATTGTAGATGCAATCAGCTGATTATAGATACAAATCACATCTACAAAATACTCTCAACGTGACAAGCTTGTCAGTGCTTGACCAAACCACAGTACACTTTAACCTAGCTAAATGACATATAAAAATAACCATTACAAGGAGTGAGAGGAAGAGTAACTGAGGCAGCCGATAGATTGTATGGTTAAAAATGTTGATTCAAGGGAATAGTTGAGGACATTAGATTGGTTTATTTAGCAATTCATTAGCTTGTCTGAAGATAAAAACAAAAATATTAACATCTTTTGAAGTGTTTGCCTTTAGACGATCACGTCAATTTGAATTGTACTGTGCATTAATTGCTGTCACATAAACTGTCTTTTAAGTTAATACTTATATGATAAGACAATAAAATAATTAAATTATAACCTGTAAAATGTCTACAACATTTCAATTATATTTGGTATCACTAAAAATAAAGGTCAACTAGGTCCCATTTTGCAAACCACAAAGAAATAAGAAAATAGATACTTTTTTTTTTGCCCTTGGTCTGTTTTAAATGTTTTAGTTAATATTTAATTAATACAAACTTCATAATGCACAATGTTAGATAATATAAGAAACTGGAATTACAGTAATTTTGCATCACAAAATCACAATCTCTCACTTAAATTCCTGGAAAGCAGGAAACCAGAACCATTATTGGAAAAGCAAGTATAATGTGGTGTTATTTGTATTTGTTTAATAAAAGCATGAGGCTCCTATCTTTTGGTTGTGTTTTAATTGAGGGTTTCCTTTACTGCCTTTCCAGAAAATTTTTCCTTCTTCTGCAGCAATTTGAATTTCTTATCTTCCTGCCACAGTTACTCTGGCTGCTAGGTTGAGAAAAAATGTAAGCAGAGGAGGGTAACAAGGTGGGAGACATATTTAAGAACTAATCTTAAAGAATTTCTTATTATTTGACAAGTGAAAAAAGATGTACATATAAGGAGGTATAACATATTCATTAAATTATTACTTGTTATTGCCAAAACTGGAGAAAAAGAAACTGAATATCTAAGAGTAGGAGTATACTTACAACTGAACACAAAGCAGTCAATAAAAATAAGATCAAAATTTTTATGTATTAATATGCAAAGGTGTGATTTAATGTAATTAAATAAGAGAAATTGTAACGAAGGCTATAAGCATGACTTGAGAGAAAAAGTCATCTAGAAAGTCTGTATATTGAATTGTTGAAGTGGTTTTGTCATAGCAAAAATGAAATTCCAAGATGTTTTTCTTCTTTTAAATCCCTCCATATTATCTGAATTTTATTATATTTAAAAAATTTTGTTCTGTTTATTGTTTTCTTCTCTATATAATTGAATGTTTGATGTATTTCATGCCTTTTAAGTACTTGGGGCAATACAAAGACGGATTAGATGTGTTCACCATTCTCAAGGAGTTTAGGGATGAATCATTCTCTTACTATAAATGATTTACCAAATACTGAAACTGGATTGGTTAAAATCAGATTATGTCACCTTCCTCCATTTATAATTTCCTCATTGTTAGTATTGGCCCCAAATATTGATCGCAGAGATTGTTATACCCTCTTGATAGTTCTTCATTATCAATTAGTCAACAATTCTTCCTGATGCTTCCTCTTAACAGTCCTTCTAAAGTGACCTTTCCCATCTATATCCAGGTCAAGTTTATTCTCCATCCCATCACCCAAACCCTTAATGTTACTATTTTACTTTCATTATATTCGGTACCCATGTTCAAATAGAGTTCAATAGTTGATGATTTCCACTTTGTTTTGTTCAAAATGTGCTAATGTTTATTAATGTCATTTCTACAAAGTCATCAATGACACCCTTTCATTCATTTTGCATCAATAAATATTTATTCCTGAATGCTCTGGTGACTGAATGAGGAGAGTATTCTGTTGTTGCCTGACATGCTTTCAGAATCTATCTACACCTCCAGGTTTTGCTTCTCACACTTCTGATAAACATTATGAATGCATTAAACTCAATTGTTTACCTAGTCTACAGCCACAATTATGCTGCATTTGAGACCTCAGACACTGTAATTGTTTTTGGTCCCAAGTCTCATTACCTTCTTACCCTTCTCAACCTCAGAATGTATGCACCATCTGTCAATTTGTAACTACTTTCTAACAGAATCCAAAGCAGCATCCCAGTATACTCTTTCATCAGTCTCAGCAATTATATTTGTCAATTTAGGAAACTAGAATAATTTTAAGTCTTATACAATCATCATGAATTTAACAAGTAGATCAAGGAGCCAAGGACTACTTGGGTTGCCCCCGTTCCTCATTTTCCTATCCCCTTAGAAATTTCAGTTTAATCTGTTATGTCTCCCATGCATTTAAAATAAAATCTTCTTAATATCCCTTTTTCCTTGCTGTGCTTCTTAACTTCCTTCTGATGCAAGTTTGATGTGAGCCAAAGCATCGGCTGCTTTTCAGAAATAAATTACTAGTCCCATTGTTTTATTTTCATCTCATGTTTTTACCCAATTACATGTTTTGCAAAGTTAATTTCAGCTTATTAATGTGTTCAATATAACCTGTACAAATGACATGAGGTTTCTACATCTTCAGCAAATCCTCCCCTGATCCCTTCTTGAATACTGGGGATGATTGTAGAGAAGTCACTCATCTCACCTATTGTCCTCTCAGTGCAACCTTCTTACTTAGGAGTTTATTGACTGATTCACTGGAGGCCTTTTTTTTTTTTTTTACTTTGCTTCTCTTCCTAGAAATCAGGAAGATATAATTCATCCAGCCTGGTGCTTTGTCAACTTTTAATAGCTCTAATTGCCTAATTATCTGCTCGGGTGCAATTATGAAACCTCCATACTGAGCTTGTTTTCAGGGGTATGCACACTGCTATGCTGCTTGTATATGCAGCAGCTTTTTCTTAAAGAAGGCACAGAGAACTGGCCAGTGATGACAGCCCAGGGAAGCTGGCCATTTGAAGCCATATTGTCTCTTGCTTTTGGAAAAAGTGAGTGTCTCATCACAGTAAGTAAATGGTCGAATTGATCACTTATAATTTTTATCATATATAAGCTGCTAATTTGAAAATTTCCCTTTTTATTTGGATTCTGTGAACTTATTTGGGCTTTGACTATTTACCCCTAACTTTCTCACAACATTCTGTAAATAGCCCATCTGTGAATAAATTGGTGTGTAGAACCTTATCCACACTTGGAAAGGAGTAAAAATACATACTTCAAATGCATTTTCTAACCAGCAAGTATTATCACTGTGTATTTGAATGAACAGTGATTGAATTTGACCCTTTAATTTTAATCTAACTTCCATGTAAGCCTTATTTTCAAAGTCTACTAAGCTGATTTCTATAAAAGCTCTAGCTTATGAAGAATTATTCTTGATAGTCTAATTCCTCAGGGTCACACAGCTACAGGCTGCATAAGAGGTACCTTCTGATTACAGATATGAAAAAATATTCTCATTTCTTCCAAAGTATAATTGACTAGAATGAAGTCTTAGCCAACAGAGCAATTATGATTCATTCAGCCTTGGCCTTCTTGATTATGGGGGATTTTAATGTTGGGTGTCATGGTTTTTTTTAATAATGTACTCACCTATAAAATTGTGTAATATTTAATTAAATTAAATACTGTAGAAGTACTGTCTCCTAACACTATAAGAGTAGAAAACCTTTTTGATACATTTTAACTATGCATAAACCCAGCACATTTTTTAACATGCAGCATCTATTGAACATATATATATTGGAGAAACATGTTTTCACTAAAAGTTGCATGCATAAATCATGGTAAAGGTTGGTAGCAATGTGAGATAGCAACTCCCCTTCTATTTTTTGACAGGTTTTTCCCAACAACTTTGTAGCTATTAGCCGATTTGATAAAGTTTTACACCTGGTACCTTTGTAAGTGTCAAATACTAGAGAAGAAACAAATAGAGAGCTACATGGTACCAAGCTAATTTGCCTTCTATTCACTTGTAAGTATAAAATTCTGACTCTAACTAGGGTAGCCCTATAGTATGATCAGAGCTTCCTTGGTGGTTATATTAGTTTTCTATTGCTGCATCACATATTAATACAAATTTAGCAATTAAATCAATAGCCAATTATCTTACAGTCCTGGGCTCAGCTTATCTGGATCCATTGTGCAGGGTCTCACAAGGCTGCCATCAGAGTGAATTCATTTCTGAAGTTCAGAGTCCTCATCCAAGCTTATGTAATTTTGGGCAGAATTTAGTTCTTTGCTACTATAGGCCAGAGGCTCTCAGCAACTAGAGGCCACCCACAGTGCCCTGTCACATGGCCCACTCCATATATAGTTCACAACATAGCTGTTTACTTATTCAAGGCCAGCAGGGAGCAGCTCTGCTGCTTGGAGTCTCTTCATTGAGGGAAAGTCTCACTCCTCTTTTAAAGGGCCCACCTGATTAGGCCAGACCCACCCAGGATAATCTCCCTTATGTTTATCTCAAAGTCAATATAATAAGAGCTTAATTACAACTGCAAAATACTTTTCACCTTTACTATATTGCTTTGGTTAGAGTCACAAGTCACAAGTTCTGCTTGTGTTCAAGGACAGGAGATTGCATAAATGTGTGCATACAGGGTATGGAAATCAAAGGGACCATCTTAGAATTCTGCCTGTCCCAGTGGTATTTGAGCTGAGCCATTTATCTCCATTCACCTTGAGTTCTGATTATTACTTCTCAGCATCTTGTGCCAATTGCATTAAACCATTAAACAATTAGGAATTTATTGAGTGCTTTATGCAAGTAAAGCCCTTGGTGTCCAGGACACCAAGACAAAGATTAAAAGAGCCCAATCTATACTTAAAAAAAATTATTTTAGTGAAAAGAGAGAGAGCAAATATCACCCTTCAAAATTTAATATTAATCAAACTGTGCTCCATTATCGAAGTCCAAAACTAAATATTCTAGAAAATACATGGTGAGAGGTGATATCAGAGTAGACAATTTTATGGATCACTTCATAATTTATACATAGCCATTGGCACACAGACAGTTGCTACTTTAAGCTTCCATATCTCAGCAGAACAGGGCATATAGCACAGGTGAGACTATATATCTAAAATTATGAATAGGTAATATAAGGAGGGATATTTTAGCTTTTTTATTAGATACCTTATTTTTTTAAATTAATTTATTTTTTATTATGGGTAAAAATCAAAATTTTCACAATACATACCAATATTTGTAAAATGATATATAAATATATATGCATATATGTGCATTTGCTTACAAAAATGTTATTTATATATATATAAATATATTTTAAGAGGTGCTTAGATTACCTAAAATATTACACGGAACCCACTGGGATTCCCATGTTGCCTTATTTTGAATAAGAAAGAATGACCAATTAATGCTGTCTGTAAATGGAAAAACATATCTTGAGGAGAAATAAATAGGACTTCCTGAAATTATCTGTAGAACTGAGTACCCACTAATCTGAAATGATTTTTTAAAAAGGGCTTTTCTAAGGAAGTTTGTTCTTTCATACATATTACCTTTCTGTGAACTTGAAATTGTAAATACTGCTACTCTAATTATTTAAACTATAAGGTATCTTTATATAATTATATTTTTATTTTAATCTAATACTACTTGCTGCAGTTTGAAATTATTATATGAATCCCAGAAAAAGAAAGATTATGTTTTTAAACTAATCTATTCCTGTGAGTGTGATACCTTTTGGTTGCATTAAATTCCACTGAGGGTCCTTTGATTAGATTACTTGATAAGATCACTCTAGGGCTTTAGATTGGACTACTTCAGTGGGGCATGATTCATGTTGAGTCTCTGCCCTTTTGCTGGGTCAGATAAAAACAGAGACACAGAGAGAGACAGGCACAAGAAAAGGAAGGCACCATATTCGATCCTGCCATGTGAGAGAAAGACCATCCAGTTTTGCCCACACCTGAGCTGCCAAGAGAGCAGGCCCAGAAATGCTCAAAGAGCCGAGGCCCGGGGAGAAATGAGCCATATGCCTGATAGCTTACAGCTGAACTCAGGAAAAAAGCTGAGCCTCTGAGACAGAGAGGAGGCCGGGTAAGACACAAGCCCTATGCCAGGTTTGCCTACAACTGCAGAAAGGCAGAGATTAGCGGCCACCTTGCTTCACCACGTGGCAGCTGACTTTGGTAAGAGAGCACCTCTTATGGTGCCTTGAGTTGGATTTTTCACAGCCTTGGAACTGTAAGCTTTTCCTCCAAATTACCACTAATAAATCCACTTTATGAAAGCCAACCCATTTCTGATACTTTGCATCGGCAGCCCTTTGGCAAACTAAAACACTCGTCTAAACTTAAAACAATGATCCTATTCTTATATCTAGGCAAATGGATCAACCAGTACTCAAGGGGCACACATTTAGAAATGAGCAACTAGAAGGACCAAGATATGTAATTATGGAATAGTCAAGTTCCTTTACAGTAATCTATGAAAACACTATAGTCTTGCAGGTCAGATTATATTTCTTACCTTACGCTACAACACCTTGGAAGTTCATCTGGGAATTTTCCCTGTTAGTAGATGCATAATTAGTTTGAAATAAATTAAATTAAAACAGAATTAAATAAAAAGGTAATTTTGGAAATAGGTAAATATTTTTAACTATAAGAATTAGAAATTGTAGCAAATATTTATCTAACATAAGAAGCTAGCCAATTTAGAGACTATTTTACCTGGTTGCCTTTTCATCAGTTCCAACTCCCTGACTCATAAGACTGTTAATATCTCAAAAAAGACCAAGGCTATTCTTCTTTTTCAGGTCATGATTTGAGAGGAAGTACTGCTAGAGTGGGATCCTACAGTTGCCCCCTCAAGCATTTATGAGTTAAACATTTACTAAATATGGAACAGAACTCTTAGCACCCTTGCTTTAATTTATTTTTTTCAAAGTCATGCTGCCTGTAATTTTGAATAACTGCTTTTACCTGCTGTGAGGAACAGTAACCACTGAGCATTGTGTTTCTGCTCAAATCCTATTTGTTGTTATGGAAACAGCATCTCTATTAAGCTTCCTGCTGCAGAACTGTTATAGAAAATGTTACTTAAAATGTTCAGCATCAGAGGAAAAGGGATAAAGTGAATTCAAATAATATCTGACTATTTTTGTTATATGACAAGAAGACGTTTGAAACATACAGTGTAAGTAATGATGACAGGGCAACTTCATTATACCAAATCAGTGTGTTGACATAAGAAAAAGACTATTGTGTATGTATGTAAATGAAAAGTTTAAAAGCAGAGTGAGTTAATTAAATTTTGTAAGGTTGAAAATGGTCTAGATTTTATAGTCCAAGAGGTTTTTTGGTTTGACATTTCACGAGAGAAGAAACACAGGTCTCACCTAGGTAGAAAACTAGATTAAATTGTCTATTATTCTGTGAATGTTCTTCCCTCACAAAATGCATTTGTATTTAAGCAACACAATTTCATGCTATTCATCTACTTTAAAATGTGACAATAAATTAGTCTTAATTTACTTACATAATTATGTCTTTGAGTGAAATTCATATAATTGTGCATCGGACATTTATATATATATTTATATTTACCATCTGATAGATATTACTTGGCTACACTTCAGAATTTCAGCTCTATATAATTTCTATAAATGGGTGAGATAAATGTAAAATAAGAGCCCATTTCTTATCAAATAGAGCTTGCATCTTTCTATCTTCTGCTCTTGTGGAGAAACTCTAAGAAGGAAAATGTTTACACCTCATAATTGAGTGTCAATATCTCATTTGTAACAGAGAAAGTACACAAGGCTATATGGGTTAAAGTTGTATTAATGTTCTATGTCAACATGAAGAAAATGGAAACCACCATTCACCTGCCATTTGCTCTACAATTTTATGGCAGAAAATGTGTCAAGTTTTTTGCAGACATCATTTCTTTTAAGCTTCTTAAAAACCCTGTGAGGTTGGTAATATGGATATTGTCTCCATTTTACAGATGAAGAAACAAATACTCAAGTAGAAATAACTTTCTCAAAGTCACGGGCTTGGAAGTAAAGTAGTTGAGGCTTTATCTGAGGTCCTGGTTTCACTGAAGACCATTCTCTAAGTACATTTAAGGCTATATTTCTATATAAATGAAATTCAGTTATGTAATTTTAACTTTTCAGCCTAACTTTTTTTTTTTGGGGGGGGAGGGGGTCTGGGTTATTCAGAAAATGACTTTAGTCCCTATTGCACTGGTCATGTATATAAAGTTTTTTCTATATGTATAAAAAGAACAGAACTGGATGACCCATTCTTTGACTTAATTAGAACAATGAAGAAATCTTAAAATATTGATTAAAAATTAAATACAGTGAACTGTGATCATCCCTTTTTTATCTAAAAGATAGTCACCCTCTTCTAAATTTGCGGGCATATATATGTCCATGTGAATGTATCTATGGGTGTGTGTATGCATATAAGGCTGTTTAAGAGAGCAGTTAGACTCAGACACAACAAAATAGTGGACACAAGGAAAACTGGCATTTCTAATACTAGAAACACATTGTTCATATATTATACTTCTGGTGTGAACAGAGGTTATCAACTGAAATACCAGGTAGCATGAGCTATGCCAGACAATATTTAATATAATCTATAAATTCTTGATGCAACATATAGCTCCCCTTTAAGATATTTTATAGGATATTTTATCTCAGGTTTAAAGACAAAATAATTATAAAATTTTTAATTGGGGTTTTCCCAATTATCTAATTCTTATTATTAGTTGATAATTTTTATTAATAAGCTTGCTAAATATGCTTGGACTTTACAAAAAGTCAATTTGTTTGCAGTCACAATGTTGACTTTGGTCTCATAGAAATTATGGCCATGTATCAATAAAAAACATATAAATTCCTCAGAAATAGTTCCATAAAGCATAAATTTTTGGATATTGAAAGAGATTCTAAATTATACCTAAAACAAAAGGTCCCTGCTGAGTAAATATGTTGAAATTGTACTCCAGAATAAAATATGTCTTATTTTTTTTACACACTCATAACATTTGTAAAAGGAGCAAATGAGAAAATCAGTATTTAATGGAAGGGGAACAAAAATAGGGAGGGAAAATTAGAACTATTCTGTATCTTACTGTTCATAGTTACCTCTGAAATATTTATAGAATTTATGTTTAGATGGCTAATAACAACATGATTTATTTTTCTTTAAACAGTAAAACAACAATAACAATGAGTGCAGAGAATGCTGTGATGAATCTCTACCCCACCCCTTCCAGGATCCTCTTCAAGGCTGAATGAATTATTTATGCAGGTGCTGGGAGTTCTACTGAATGACCAACCTATAGCACTCATCCTAAATAAGAGGGTTGCCTAATCCAAGGTCATGCCCCCTTCCCACGGCAGCCTGCATCCAATAACTGAGGGCACCCTGCATCCAATAATCAGTTCATGGGGAGTATAAAGATACAACCCCCTAGCTGCAAAGCAGAACAATCCTGCAGACTATCTGTGGTGGTTTGAAACTGTAAGTACCCCCAGAAAATCATGTACTTAAAGCTAATCCATTTGTGTGAGTGTAAACCCATTGTAAGTAGGACCTTTTGATGAGGTCCTACTGTTTAAGGCATGGCCCAGGGTGGGTCTTAATCCTCTTACTGGAGTCCTTTATAAACAGGATGAATATGGGGAGAAAAAGAGAGAGAGAGAGAGAACCATGGAAGCAAGAAGCTGAAAGTAAGGAAACCCAGCAGAGAAGGAAGAGACCAGCAGAAACCACCATGTGGCTTGTCATGTGACAGAGGATTACAGAATCACTTGCAGCTGGCCATTGGGGAAAAAGCATGGCTTGCTCATGTGTTAATTTGGACATTTTTCTCAGCCTAAAAACTGTAAACTTGTAAGCTAATAAGTGCCTATTGTTAAAGCCAATACATTTCATGGTATGTGTTTTGAGCAGCTTAGCAAACTAAAACTCCATCCCAGCTTCACAGGTCCCATGGGTTCACTGAGGACTTTGTTGAAAGTGCACCACAACCCAACTTCCCCTGTAGAATCTGTTTACCAGAAGATTTAGCTTGCAACAGTAACTAACATTTATTAAAACCTTAATATATGCAAAGAATTGTTCTAAAAGTTATACCTGCATTAAATCTTTGATAGTCTTCTCCACCCAATGATTTGGGTGATGTCTCTATTATTTGATTTTCAAGATAAGAAAACTAAGTGCGGCAAGATTAAATAACTAGCCTAAGATCATGTAACTTTTAAGTTAAAAATATATTTGGAACCAGGAATGTGATTTCAGAATGCATGCTTTTAAACATTAGGCTATACCAAATACCAGCCTGTGAAGTTTATTAGACTCTACATATTTCAATTTCATTTGCACTCACTGAGTATATCATGCCAAATTAAAAAGGGTAAAAGTTAGCCATATATCAAGTGCACTCTATGTAACAAAGTAAATATGAAATACATTAAAATAATCAATATTTTTATATCTTTAAAATGAATAATTCTATTGTTGTCCACATTTAAACAAATAAAAATAACACTTTCAATATAATCAAGTACCAATGTAACTAGTAAAATTGGATGAAAGTCAGGGATCAATGTGGAATCCTTGAGGAAAGTTTCATGTAATAGAGCAGACTTGACAAAAATCTTTGCTGGATTAGTAGGATTCACAGAAAGTAGCAAAGGCAGGAGTGATTTTTGATGTGGGAAATGCTGTGGGCAAATAGATCTCAATTTTAAGGGTCTTAGATTTTATGCATGATGTTGCCTTTCAATGTTAGCTATAGAAAGAGAGTAAACACACATACATGCTTACATATATACCACTTACATGGAAATACAGGCATAGTTAACTATATTAAAAGCACATGAAAATGGACATTTTCAGGTACATGGAGAAGTATGTGTGGCCAAATATGCTAGAGCACATTTCAGCAGAAACAAAATTTTTGCATTTGGAAAGAGCAAATATTTATAAATGCCTTGCCATGTTTTTATCTTCTAATTTTCTATAATGAATTATGCACCCAGCAAATGAAAGAGGAATACACGTCTTCAAATAATCTTCACATTTTAATTTATTTAATATTTTTGAACACTTAGTTTTAGCCTTTTGTTCATATATCACTGATATGATAATAATTGTAGAATATTCTATTGTTATCCATATGAATGATATTTGATATGATATATTCATTTATATAATTTCTTCTGTATATGCTCCACTAATTTGTAAATTTCAATACAACACTATGACTTTCTTGTGATATTTAATGTAGGGTAAATAAGATTGGAAATTCTGCACTGAATAAGTGGTTTTTGGCCTTCAACACAGTAATGTTCATGGGGAGGGCAGAATGCAGCATTTTATGTACTATTTTGAACACAGAAACTTTAATTATTGAAATTTTTATGCATTCTATGAAACGCAATTTGGGATACCCACTTTTAACTCATAGCTGATTACCTCGTGTGCATATTTTTAAAATATTTAAATATTTTGTTGTGTGTGTTTTGGAAGGAGGATAATTTGAGAAATAAAATTCTGTTTTGTTCCTCATTTTTGCTTTGCTAGATGCAAACACACATACACACACATAGATAAAAAGGGATGATGGCTAAGCTTAACATCCTGCAGTTTGTTCAATTTTTTATTCATTGACACATTGTTTTTATTGGTTCTAGCCTTAGTTTTTACTGAGTTGCAATTATTATCACATAAGATTTTACATGGATTAAATTAAAATTAAATTTCCCTTCCCTATTGCTGCTGAAGCAATCAAGATTTAACAGCTTCTGGATGAAGATCAAGCCACCCTAACATCTGAAATCCAACCTTACCGTTCTTGATCCAAATTGCTCAAACAAGATATTAAGTAATTTTCTACAAATCACAACCACACACATGCTGGAACTTGTGACAAATGCCCTATCCCGAACCTCTCTTGTGTAATACCTGCTGAATCATCATGGAAGGGACCTCAAGAATCAGCATTTTAACCTGCTATGCGAAGAAGTAGTATTTGCAAAGAATCTTTGCACAGTATATCACAATAACTCAAGCATTCTGGGAGGGAATAAAAGCAGTCACAAAGCTAGTGTGGGGTGGGATGGGACAGCAAGAACAGTTGTTCTTTCTGAGCTTATTTCAAAATCAGTGGCATTCTTAGACAAGAGACAGAGGAAATCAAAATGTAGTCAAAAGGCGGTGCCTTTTTCTTCTTGGCACATCGTCTGTCTGATTTCCTGCTCTGGCAGGACTGCCAGTAGTGAAGTAGAACAGCTGAGTGGATAGTAGGACAGAGACATGTGCCTTGAACAAGAGCTCGTTAGCTCTCCCGGCAGTAATAATGATGGGACTTTTCCTCTTGCTATCATTATTACTTTATTACAACCTTATCTTTTTTTCTGCCTCCTCTTTTCCTCTGTTTTTACTTTGCGGCAACTTTTCAAATGTGTATGTGTAGGGAGAGGGAGGGAGATAAAAAGAAATGCATCTAACTAGCAGGACACAATCCTAATGCATTTGCACACTTTTAAACTTCATTTTAAATCTTTAATTTGGGGACTAAGGATATAATCTTAGATTTATAAAGAAATACAAGCATCTTTTTCTCTATTTCCATAGATTTGGACTAAATTAATTGGATTAAATCAAGCTAATTAATTGAATAAACCCTGTCATTCTAGGCAAAACCTGAGACTTTTTATTCAAACCTACCCTTCAAAATGAACCTTTTTCTTTTTGAAGCCTGGATGCCAGCCATGGATACAATATAAGTTAATGCCAAGAGAGATCGGTTAAGTGCGGTTATTAAGGAGACTATGATTGATGGAGTTTGTAGCTGGTAATGTGATTCCCCTTTGGCTGCTCAGTGAATGTCGGCAACAGATCAATATCTCATCTGCATGAGATTACAGCCACTTTTGACAATAGCCGTGAGAACAGGTTAAAAAGAAAAAAAGACCAACACATTTGGCGGAGAATCATGATGTCTATTCTAGTTTAAAAGGTAATTCAAATAAATAACTCCTTTCTTAGAGAAAAATTATCTGATAGGAATTTTGTATTTTGCTGTAGTTCTTGTTCAACATTGATCAGATTGATATTTTTACCCCTCTTTTCTTCATTTCTTTTTTCTACTTTAAACAAGATGGATCTTTAACGTGAGCCCACAGAAAATTGTGTCTACACACTAAAAGAAATTACAGCCAGTTTGACAAAAAAATTTAACATTTTCTATCTAGAGTGATCAAAAGTGTTTAAGTCATTTAGAAAACTTGAAGGAATATCAGGTCTGTAGAAATTCTGTTCTAACTCCTTCTATTGTTTTAATTGGATTAGTAACCTGTGAATCTAAAGCAATATAATTCTTTTTCTACACCAGTACTCTGTTTCTCTTCCCTTACTACCCAAATCTTCTAATCCCCAGCACCATACCACATCCCATCCCATCAGGATATTGGATACTAGTGTGACTGGCCTGTCCCTTGCCTCCTCTGGACCTTTTCTAAATTGGTGGAGGGAAAGAATTTAACATTTACCCCAATCTGGTCTATATTAAAACTACTTTTAATCTACAGAGCATTGTTATTTTCCAACTGATTGTTTTCCCCCTCAACAATAGTGTCATTCTTCTGTTTCTTCTAAGTAGAACTGAGTGGCAACCAAGAGTCTGTGTATACCATGTTGTGTGATGAAAAGAATCTTAAGTGGTATAGCCAAGGAAAGAGTATTGGAAGCTCTTAAAAATGTGTTCCCAAGTCCTTGAATTAGTTATTGATGGTGATTTGTATACTGTGATTTAAAGTCTTTGGTTAAAAAAAAAAAAAAGATTTTTATTTTGATGAGATTTTAAATAATGCATCTCAGACTAATTTTCCAAGGTGGTAAATTATTCCTCTTCATGAAAATTAAATAGAATCATCTCCCTATGCTATAGTATTGCTTGCCCTTAAACAGACTAAAATTTTATTCAGTTTTATTCAATTCTGTGGACTATTTATTTTGAGACCATAAGCTCCTAAATTCCTGCCAAAACAGGTAGAATTGAAAAGAAGGGATTATGAAGGTGTAAAGCTTAACAGAAATAAGGTTCAAACATGATCAGAAAATCCATTGCTGGCATAAGATTTATTTATTAATATGGTATAATTTTCAGACTGAGCTTTTTAAATAACATAATGAGCTTTTAAGTTAAATTCACATTTAAATGATGAGTTTTACTTTTTTGAAAACTGAGAAAAATTTTATATCTAAATCCATATTCATTTTTAAAAGATTTAATGACCCAGCACTAAACAGGTCTTGTAAATTGTACCGTGCCCTCTGGAAATCTAACTCCAGGCTGAGATTTGCAAATTGAGATTTGGGGATGCTTGCTAATGTGCCTGTCCTTGAATATTAATCGCATGAGTGCAAAGATGCCTTGCTGAGGAAAAAAATCAAACAACTAAGCATCTACCTACCGCTTGGGGCTGGCCAGCTATTTTTGATAGATTTTAAGAAAAATGGCTCAAAATAAATCATTCCAGTGCATTACTGTTAAGGTTTTAGTTATTCTTTTTCTTTTTCTTTTTTTTTTAATGGAACAGGGTAGAGGATCATAATATAATGGTGTCCACATGTATTTTGAAAATTCTCTGAGGAGTAAAATCATTTGTAACCTATAAGGCATCCATCTAAAGCAAGTAAAAATGAACCACACTTGTCAAGCATTAGAGAACTAAGTGTTCTTTTAAAATTTTCTTTCTTAAACACAAGAGCTTGCTTATAAAAATTAACATCTAGTCTCAGTTCTGAGGGTCCTGTGCTATTTTCTAATTTAGACTCTGGAAACCTAAAAAAGGTTTGTACTTGATAGGGCTTTTTCAACTTTGATTCCAAGAGTTTATATTCTTTTGTATTTGACTTCCCTCATCTTCTGAGCTGACCCTGTGGTTTTAAAAGCATATCCCATGAGAAATTAAATACTTACCGATTTAAAATTCTTTTCTTTATGAAAAGGGCTTCTGGGAAAACTTATCTTCTGTAATGTGGAGGAAAAGTATAAAAGAACAAAACGTATTGGAGTGAAAGTTTTGGCACAGGTGACTGTGCTGTAATATGATCTATTCAAGTGTCAAATTCTGTCTGTAAGGGTCTATCATGGGCACATATATAACTTTTGGTTTCTTCATTTACACTGAACTCTCAAATTATTTGACACATCATGGATAACAAAGAATTCCATATTATGATGATTCCTTTCTAAGCTAAACTTTAAAATAATATGTATTTTTATTCTCTGAGAGTTACCCAAGTGTTGTTTAGTAATCACATAACTACTGTTTGTTCTGTAAACCTTGCACCAAGATCTAAGCAAAAATCTATGCAGAGGGTAGAACAATATTCTTGATGTAATGAATAAAACTGAATTGCACACTTGAAAGTAGTTAAAATGGAAAAATTTTAGTTTACATGTATTACTACAATAAAAAATTAAAAAACAAAAAAGCAATTCCCCATTTTATTTGAACCTATAATTGGAACTACAACCATTAAATATATGTCTCAGAGACTTAAATCTTCAGTCTGTTCATATGCCAGTTGAGCCTTGAATCTCAGCAAAGTTGTGGCCAACACATACTCTCCAGTTTATCAGACTTACCCAGGACAACTAGCAAAATGAAAATGATGGACAACGCCCACCCCAAAAAACATAGAGTATCTACAACTGCAAACAAAACAATTTCTTCCCTCTGCTCCCATAAGGTCTAAGCCCCTTCTCAGTCTGAGTACAGCATGTATCACCATCCCCAATCCTCAAGACTGAGGAATGAACAAAGATAAGAGGGGAATGCAACCATGGACCAAAGTAGATTTATTAGTACGTAGTAACAGAAGAACTTGTAACATTGATATAAAGATAGTGGTTACCAGAGGTTCTGAAAGCCGGGAAGGGAGAGAAGAATAGGCAGAACATAGAACATTTTTAGGGCATTGGAAATGTTCTGCATGATATTGCAATGATGGATACAAGCCATTATGCATTTTGTCAAAACCTTTAAAACTGTACGGTGCAAAGTATAAACTGCAATGTGAACTCTAAACCTTGGTTAGTAGCAATGCTTCAACATTTCATCAGTTATCACAAATATTCCACACAAACATAAGATGTTATTAATAGGGAAAGCTGTGATTGGGGGAAGGAGGTGGCATATATGAGAATCCTTATACTTTTTTAAATATTTTTTTTTTCTAAAAGATACTTAGATTACATAAAATGTTACATAAAAAAATATAAGGGATTCACATATGCTACACTCCCCACACCTCCCACTTTTCCCCACATTAACAACCTCTTCCATTAGTGTGGCACATTAGTTGCAATTGATGAACACATTTTGGAGCTTTGCCACAAAGGATGGGTTATAGTTTACATTGTAGTTTACACTCTGTCTCACTCAATTTTGTAGGTTATGGCAGAATATACAATGGCCTGTATCTGTCATTGCAATGTCATTCAGGACAATTCCAAGTCCTCAAAGTGCCCCCATATTACACCTCTTTTTCCCTCTTCCTGCCTTCAGGACCTCCATCTATCTCCATATCAATGATATAATTTCTTCCATTACTAGAATCACAATAAGTCTATAGTAGAATACCAGTAAGTCCACTTTTATTCCCCATATTTTATTCCCCAATCCTGAGGCTTCTGGGATGGAGATGCCCATTTCGCCTCTAATTGAGAGGGGGTCTTCCCCATATGGCTGGTGGTTGGGACTCTCTGGCTTGTAGTTGTAGACTCTCTTGGTTCCTTGGTATGGTCCATCCCCACTACCGTGTTTGTTGTCCTGGGTGAGTCCAAAGAACTGAAGAGCAGGCGTTGCAACTCCGCTGAGACTCAGGACCTAGCTGTCACATGGACAGCCCAAAGATTCAAGTCTCTTGGGCATATACCTACCAACTCCAGCACCAACTATAGGTTCAAATAGAAGGGACAAAAGAGGCATGTGTAGAGAAGTCACAACTGAGTCCAACTCTGTCACACTCAGGAGAACAAACTCCAAAGTATGGCCCACTGGCAAGGCACCAAATTCTGGAGTTATCTGCCATGACCATAGGACCTGGGTGTCTCCAGAGCCCTTAGGAACCCCACTATTTGGGATAGCATTTACTCTGGCAGTCTATGTGATCCTGCTGAGATGTACATATATGTTACATCTGGGATGACCTCTCGTATGGTTTTTGACCTCCCAACTAATTTTGAAGTCTCTTAGCCATTTAAACTCATTTGTCTTTACCTTTTATCCCTTTTATTCAAGGACTTTTTTCCAGTTGTATTGCTAGTTGGTGCTTGGTAGTAATCCCTCAGTGCCAGGGAATCTAATTCCCGGGAGTCATGTCCCACGATGGGGGGAAGGTAATGCCTTTATATGCTGAGTTTAGCTTAGAAAGAGGCCACATTTGAGCAACATGGAGGCTCTCAGGAGATAACTGTTAAACACCCTACAACACTAGGCTAACTTATAAATTTAAGAGCAAAGGCTCATAAGCATAGTCATCAATATCAAGGGCTCATCCTTTTTCATTAGTCATTGCCCCTGTGCTCAGGGAATTGTTTCTGTTCCATTAGAGAATGTGGCAGAGCTCCCCAGGATGGGAATTCAATGCTCTTTTGGTTATTGTGTGAATCTCTACCCACTGTGACAATGTACCATAAACAACTGAACACATTTATATACCATATATATATGCCCAGGTGGAACTTTTCTGTCATCTAAAACTTCTTTAAAAATAAAGTTTATTATATGAAAAAAAAAAAGTCAATGCAGAACTGACTATGGAATGCTGACACTCTTTCAGTATTCCTTGGACCCCATCTCCTCCTTTTACTCTGGTCAATGTGACCAATTTTGAAAGAGGTATTTTTAGTAAGAAGATTTGCAGAGTTTCACCTTTTTAAATTTCAAAAACCAAAACATTTCATAAAATGTACATGCCTTCACTCTGCTTTTATAGATAAATAGCTTCTATCCCCTATTATCTATTACCTGTCTTCATCATTCTGGTTCACCTTAATTCACCAAACTAAGAGAATTTAGACTCTATTTCCAGAAAACAAGTTTATGCTGCTCTGTGATGCATGTTCCTGTGAAATGCTACAGTCAGACAAGCAATCCGAGAGAATGGCTTTAAGCACAGAGCTCCCTGTTCAACTAAGAAATATTAAAAGTAGCCTCTTCCTGTCCATCCCCACCACACCCAAAGGATGTTCTAAGATCATTAACTGTGAAGGACCCAACCTCACAGGTCAGTACTTGGCATCGAGACTGTAGATGAGCACTTCTTAAACCATCTGTGGTGAAGGAATACTTTTAACTTTTCCTTATCTTCAAGGACCAATACTTTTGTAAAATATAATAAAAAATGAATTACTGGAGAGATGATCACATGCTTAAATGTCACAGGAACACCAATTGCTATAAAGGTTTTTAAATGTTATGAAAATCACTCCATTAGGAAGTCTGGAATCTGTTGCAATGTTTGAACTCCTGATATGGTATGGACAGTGAGACTTTCAACAGACCTCTGAGGCCTCCAATTGTCTATTGTCTGTGGAGGTGGTAGATGAGGAGGGTATATAACCTCCTAATTAAGTATATTTTCCTCCATAGTCAGCGTTACCCATTATTCAGCCACATTACTTATCTATGGCTCTTAATCAGCAGGGATATATATAATAAGATTTTCAAAATACCTATGTCAAGATCCCATTTTTCAGGTTATACTTGGCACTGGAAAAAGTAACCCAAGCTTTTAAGCAAAAGTTATATTTGAAACAAGAACTATACATACTAAAATAAAATACAAGACTGAAGGTTTTTAACAATGCTTCTAAATTCCTTAGTGTGTACCAGGCTACTTTACATATACTCTTTTATTTATTTTTTATTTTTCATAATTATCCTATGAGCTAAGAGCATAATCACTTCCATTTTGCAGGGGCAAAATGGTTTTTGATTAGAAGGTTTAGGTTATTAGCCAATAACAGCCAAAAGCAAATAGATGAGAAATGTTAGAACATGAATTTCAAAGCAGATAACCTGATTCTGGGCTCAACAAACCATCACAAATGCCCAACCTGCAGCAGGAGGATGCATTTTGCAATGTTTTCTCAGTATTACATCAGTGAGTGGAGAAATAGCAAGTTATTCCATTTTATCAGGTAAAGGGGTCAGATAAGATTATTTCTATTCTGTTTAGTTTTTATTTTATCCAGAGGTATAATAAAAGTAATGATAATATTGAGAAGGCAAAGGAGAAAAAGGAGGAGCAGGATTGGGACAAGAAGAAAGCAGCTACCAGGGCTAACATGTACTTCTGTTGACTTTGCCCACTGTGTAATCTAGGAAGAACAACTGTGCAGGAATGATTAAAGTGGGGATGGTAGTTTTCATCCTTCTGAACTGAGAATTCCATTTTCTCATTTGTCCTGTAGAACTCTTAAAAGCCTGATAGAGACAACTAGGGCAAATGTTGAGACATTAAGCTATTAGCAATTTTTATAGAGTTGACTCCTAGTATTTAAGATGGATGAGAATCCTGGCAAAGCTTTAGGCTTGTCTTTCACAATGATCTGCTTTAGGGCATACTTATTACTCTAGTTTTTCAGTTTGCTTGAGGATGTATAGTCATGACAACTCTGGTAAGGTTACTCTGCACTAATTCCTTGAACTCAGGTAAATGTGAAACCACTGTTAATAAAGATATTATTTGGTAATCCATTTTCTACAAATAACTGGCACAAAAATATGATGGTCAGTGCCTCAGTTTGCCAGGGCTGCTATCATGTATAGTACAAATCGTTTGCTTTGACAACTAGAATTGACTGACTCACTTTTTGAAGCTAGAAGCCCACAGTCCAAGTGTCAGCAAAGTGTCTCTGGGGACCATAGTGTTGTGGTGGTGACATACTGGCAATCAGTCTTTGCCTCCACCACATATCCATTCTCCCTCACAAGGCGCTCCATCTCCTCTGGCGTCTACTGAACGACAGTGCTTGAATTTCCTCTGCTTTTATGAACTTCAGTGATTTTGGGTTAAGGTCCACCCTGATTTAATGTGGCCTCATTCCAAAAGTATCTTCAAAGATCCTATTTATGAGTCCACACCCACAGGAACAGGGATTAGGACTTGGACATGCTTATGGGGGATGTGATTCAGTCCTCCACAGTAAGAGATGACTTTAGGATGGAATTTGGAACACTTCAAGCTTTTTTGAGGAGTCAGTATCAAAATTTTTTGATGTTATAAAGTACATCATTATCCCCACAGAAGTTTGCCATATATTTAACATGACAAAGTTGTTTAAGCAAATGTTTCTTTTTAATGAAAGATAACCCTAGTAGAAACCAGGAAAATGAAATGGATTACATTTCTTGCTTATTTTGAGAACAGGTATCTCAAATATTGCGTTGTGTGGAATTGAACACTAGGGCCTTTGACAGAAAAATCTTGAAACAGAATTTCATTTCCTGGTTCGTATGGGTTTGTTAACGACATGAAGCATTGAGGCCATATGCCTCTTCCTGGAAATTTCACAAGTTTATTCTGTTTTGTCCATTATTAGGGTTTCATTAAATTAGCTGTTTTGTTAAATTCCCAGAGCAAAGATTATTTTTAAATAAAATTTTATTGAAGTATGTCATTTATACATTAACATACATAAACAATAAATATATAGTAAAATTTGTGAATTTACAAAACAAACGTGCATATCATCATACAAGGCTCCCATGCATCTCACCACCACTAACACCTTGCATTGTTGTGAAACATTTGTTACCACCTATGAAAGTGCATCATCAAATATTACTAACTATAGTCCATATCATACATTTAGTGTATTTTCCTCCAACCCATCCGATTATTAACAGCCTATATAAGTATTATATATTTGTTATCATTCAAGAGAGAATGTTCTCATATTTGTCCTGTTAACCACAGTCTATCATCCACCACTAGATTCCCTGTGTTATACAGTGCCATGTTTTGTACAACCCTTTCAAAGTTTACACTCAGTGGCTTTCATTTTCATCAGAGTTGTGCTTTTATCACCTCAGTCAATTTTAGAACATTTTCATTACTTCAAAAAGAAAGATCCCATACCATCTTATGTCCCCCATTGTTGTCCCTTAAGTTTTGAAAAAAATATGCTCTTGCCATCCAGAGCAAATGTTATTAATTGCAAGTCTTAATATTATATTTGTTTTCATTGACTGATGATCATTGTATCTGGAATCAAATTATCAGTAATAAACTATTGATAAGATAACAAATGGCTATAAATTCAAGAAAAACCATTCAAGAAAATCATTCAATAAGAAGAAAGATATTTTATTAGAATAGTTGTATTTATTTGCATTTTTCCTCATCCACTTAGTGAAAGTTAATAGTACAGACTCTGGCATCAGTGAAACCTAAGTTTTAATCCAACGTCTTCTACTTCCAACATTTTGACCTTGGACAAAATACACTACTGCTCTTATCTCAGTTTTCCCATATATTAAACTGGTGTAATAATATTACTTACATAAAATGTGCTAATAAAGATTAAATGATTTATTCCTACAAGTGCTTTGTACAGTTCCAAACATATATCCAGGACACAATACATGCTACCTCTTAATGTTCATATCAATAGTACTGGTATCTTTGCAGTTATACAAAGATTTTCATATCATTATTTATCTTTATTACCGGCAAAATTAATATAGCTCATCAGATGGGAGACAAAACACCATTTCCATAGATGATTAAGTGTTTAGTTTTGAGAATATCTTTCTAGTACAAAAGGTAGTTTACTTGTATTCATATTTATTGGTGAAAGGCTTTGGTCCAAATGAAAGTGTATTAGTTTTTCTTCTAATAAGAGCATCCTCATGAGCACTTGAAAACTTATTTTCACAGAAGGTAACCCTTGGAAGCAGTACTTAGCAGTGGTGATCATATCCTTCCTAAGAGGCTTATATGCCACCCTTTTATGACAAAATCCAGAAGTTCTTCAGGAAGTTGTCATCGTGTTGTTGACAGTGGTAGCAATTGTGTGATGTTTTTCATCTCAAGGAAAAATTCTGGAAAATAACTTCAAGAGAAATTGTAAAGTAGTTTGCACAACTATTCATATACCAAAAGTTGACAAGACTTGAATATGGGGTCATTCATTATTATAGTAGGAAAATCAGCAGTTTCTAGAAGTTTTTTGTTGGGTATTGAATTATTTCCCACAAAAAAGACATGAGTACTTTAGTTCTACAAGTTAAACAGAGTAATGTTACAAGCCAAGTTATATTTGATCTGATCTAAAGATCTTTTACAAATAACCTCACTTAAAATTTTTTTTGGTGATAATATTGTAGAGAATTCCTACCTTAAAATGCATAAATATTATGTATTTAATATTACTCTTTAATTTCTGAATATGAGTTTTACAAGATTAAATCTTTCCTTAAGTAATTTTAAAAGTCAGTTGTTCATCAGGAGTTGGCATGAGAGAATCCTTACTATGAACTATACAATCAAGGAAATCTCAATTATATATTCCAAAACTCCCCACATTTATTGTTCTAGCAGATGGCTCAGCTCTCCCAATTTAAGCAGCAACATACTCAACACTGCTGGACTTTGTAAACAATAAAATAGGAGGCTGGTGAGAAGTATGTTTATAGTAATCAAATAAGTTTATTGTAGATCTTTTTCTTAGATGAGGCAGAGGAAGAGGGAATAAATCTTTCTATGGCTTAATATAAGAGTATATATGGTCTTATAATAGCTTCTCCTGTTTGTTAGCTTCAAAATTAATAAAAGTTGTGCAGCCTATAACCACAAGGGAACACATGAAATGACATCAAACTCTGCAATTAACTCTAAGCCATTTTGGCCCCCGGTAAATCCCAGCACTTGGAAAGAAGCCTTCTTTGGTTTCATATCTGTTTATCAGAAGACAATGTGAAAGTGCATTGAGCGGGGGAAAAAGGAAAAAAAAATCACAAACTCTGCAAAGTATGTGCATGTGTGCATGTGTGTGTGTGAATATAAGATGTATATCACTCAAGCCTCATAAAATTGATTTAATAGGTACATTGGATATAACAGATAAATTAGAAAGAGAGAACTAATTTGTCTGTGTGATGTGGAAGTACCAAATCATTTTGAGCTTGAGTTTCCAAATGTATAAAATGGGAATGAAGGGAAGCGGCTGTGGCTCAATCAGTGGGGCTCCCGTTTGCCATGTGGGGGGCCCCGGGTTCGGTTCCCGGGGCCTCCTGGTGAGGGCGGGCCCGCCTGCACGGCATGGTTGGCTGGCCCAGCGAGCACGGGCAGCAAGGGGGGGATAAATGAATAAATAAATAAAATCTTTAAAAAATAAAAAATAAAAAAATAAAATGGGAATGAAGATAATGTCTATGTCACAGGATTGTCCTGAGGATTACATGAGCTAATGTGTAAATAATGGTTACCTCAATGATTGAAGCTCAATACATATACGTATACTATAATGCATTTCTGTCCTGGACTACACCAGAGTAGATGGGTCATAATAATAATTACAAAAAGACATCTCTGCCTCTGCTAACAGCACCAATGTCACTGGAATCCCTAACTCCAAATCCTTCTTCTCTTGTTCAGACATTTCCGAAATGCTGGACAACTGAAAGTCCTTGGTAAGCCTGTGGGCAGCCGTACCTGAGGTTTGCTCACAAAATTCTTACATGTGCTTCCATGTCCTTACTTGGTCCCATATCCCTGTCACTTTTATGCCCTGCAACATCCTGTAAGAGTTAACACTTGAGAAGTAAAATGGTGCAGCCACTGTGAAAGCAGTATGGTGATTCATCCAAAAGTTAAATACAGAATTACAAATAACATGGCAAATCTACTCTAGGTATATACCCCCAAAAATTGAAACCAGGGACTCAAACAGATATTTGTACACCAATGTTCATGACAGGTTTATTCACAATCACCAAAAGGTGGAAAAACCCAAGTGTCCTTCACCAAATGAATGGATAAACAAAATGTGATACATATACACAATGGAATATTATTCAACTGTAAGTAGGAATGAAGTTCTGATACATGCTAGAATATGGATAAACCTTGAAAACATTCTGTTAAGTGAAATAAGCAAGGCATATAAGGACAAATAATGTATGATTTCAATTACATGAAATATCTAGAAATAACAAATTTATAGAGGCAGAAAGCAGGCTGGAGGTAACCAGGGTATGAAAAGATGGGAAAATGGAAAGTTGTTGATTGGTGGGTATAAAGTGCTTGAAATTTCAAAATAAAATTAATGAAAAAAGATTTACTGTGAAGTAATAGGGTATGCATCAACCCCCCCCCCCCATCTGCACTGTTATTTTCAGGCCACAAAAAGAGCATACTTTGGTTTTCTGTTGTTTCTCTGGTAATGAAAACTCTGATATGTTCAGCTTCGTAGAGGCTCCTCTGTTTAAAAAGTTACCATAAGCTTTTGAGAATGGGTCAAAATCATGAATATCAGTAGAACTATATGAAAGATGAACCATATGTGTTTTCTATAATACAGCTTCTCTCTAGTTTTTGACTCCCAGGGTACCATTCATGGTTGCCTCATTCATTGTTTAAAATGAGTTTCTTCCCTTTAAGGCAGGGGTTCTTAACCTTTTTTCATTCCACGGACCCCTTTGCCAGTCAGGTGAAAACCATAGATATCTTAGTAAGTCTATACTGCCCTGTGTATTATTTAATAAACACATCACATCTGTACCAACACATCCCACAAGAATATTGTTGTTTTGTTTTAATTTAAATTCAAGCTCCAGGACACTTGCTAAGAACCCCTTCTTTAAGGTATGTCTGTTGAGAGTCTAAGTATAGATTATTTGAGATGGGGAGTTCCAGTTGAGGGAGCAGTATTGGTCTCAAGTGTCTGATCATTGTCCCTACAGTCAATTGTAATTTCAGTGTACTCATACATTTACGGGTCCTTACTCTTAGTTCCTCACTACAGAAGCATTTTTTAATTAATCAAATTTTGGAGATTAAAAAAGTAAAATATTTATAGTACTGATCAACATGGTTTAAGGTGTTAAGGTTTTCTCATAAATAAAGGAGATTATATAATTAATCTAAGACTTGAGGATTATGGCTAGCTAAAGTAAAAAGGGGAGGAAAGGAGAAAAGACTTGGGTGAGTAGGAAGAGAGGTGTGAAGATGCAGATAATCTCAGGGGAACTGGAGGGATCTTGTGGCCTCAGATGTATTGAGAAGCAAATGAGATGGGGTTAAGAGTATAAGGTAGAATTTGGACTAATATATCAGAATATCATCACTTTTGATGCCAGCAGTTGTAAACACAAGAAGAATAAAATCAAGAATACTGTCAAATATATAGTACACATTCTCATATAAATCTAAAATTGAAAAGATGATCTATCACCTAAGAATGCTTTTAGGTTTAGCTTTCAAAAACTTGTCTCAGAGATAAAGATGGCAGAGTGAGATGCTTCAGGGCTCTGTCCTCCCACAGAAGCTTTGAACAATGAACAAGAACAGGCAAAAACATTTTTCTCAAAGTTTCAAAAAACTGTTAAAATTCTATAGCAGCAGAGGAGTGCCAAATCAAGAAAAAGACTACTTAAAGATGGTAGGATCACATGCTGCACTGACTGGACCCTCCTTCATGCCTCACTAGCTTGGCATGGAGCCGGTCCGTGATCCCAATATGGCTCCCTGGTACCAGTTCTTCAGAGAGCAGAGTAGCCCTTGTGTACATACTGGGAGCATGTACGTCTGGCCCAATCTGTCTGACAGTGACCTAAGAGACTTGTTATCTCAGAACGTGCCATTTGTGTAGAAGGCAGCTCACAGAGCTCTCCTACAAAAGCCTATAGGATAGTAGTCAAGCCATGCTTCCTGGGGCAAGGGATCACTGGCTGTAGGACATACAATGCAGTGTCTGGGACCATGATGAAACTGCTTCCTAGAGAAGAGGGGAAAATTGTATCTGTGCAAACAAGGGAATTCCTAAAGCTTCACTCACATGCTTGTGACAAGACACATACTCAGAAAGGATCAGCGAGACCATATACTTTAGCCTGGAACTATTCTTTAAACTCATTGAAGGATAAATCTTGAAGGACAGCACTCATACAGGTCAATCTATAAAGACTGGGAAAGCTCTTTCCTTTCCTTTCCTTTCCTTTCCTTTCCTTTCCTTTCCTTCCCTTCCCTTCCCTTCCCTTCCCTTCCCTTCCCTTCCCTTCTCTTCTCTTTTCTTCTTCTTCTTCTTCTTCTTCTTCTTTTTTTTTTTTTGTTAGTTCCTTTCCTGTCATAACACTAGCTGGGTACAAGCTTAAGGAACAGACAAATAAGAGTACATTCCATCAATAACACATATATCAGTTTCAACAAAATATTGCAAAACTTGTGAAGACACAAGAAGCAATGGCTCAGGCAAAGAAGAAGATTAAAGCTTCAGAAACCATCAGTGAGGATAACCAGATCTGGGACATTCTAGACAAATATTTTAAAAATAGTTCTAAATATGCTCAAATAGCTAAAGGAAAACATGGACAAAAGAAAAAAAAACTAAAGAAAATCAGGAAAATGATAGGTGAACACGAAGAGAATATTAATAGAGATATGGAAATTATGAAATGGAAACAAACAGAGCTCAAGAATTCAGTAACAGAAATTAAAAATTCCCTAGAGTGAATGTACAACAGAATGAAGCTGGCAGAAGAAATTCAGTGAACTCGAATTTAAGACAATTGGAATTTTCCAGTTTGAGAAGCACAAAGAAGAAAGAATGAAGAAAAGTGAACAGAATCTGAAGAGCTTTTGGGACTCCATCAAGTGTACTAGTATACGGATTGTGGGAGTCCCAGAAGGAGAAGAGAAAGGGGAAGAGAGACATAGCTAAAAACTTCACAAATTTACCAAAAGACATCAGTATACACATCCAGATGGCTCAAGAAATTCCAAACAGGATAAACCCAAACCGAGCAATGCTGCAGCATATTATAATTAAACCGATGTCAAAGATAAAGAGAGAATTATGAATGACGCAAGAGAAAAGCACATAAATGGGAATCTCAACAAGATTGTGTCAATTTTTCATTAGAAACTATGGATAAAACAAGCCAGTAGGATGACATATCTAAAATGTTCAAAGTAAAAAAAAAAAGCCAATGAAAAATTCTTTGTGTGACAAGATGTCTTTCAAAAATGAGGAAGAGCTTAAGGCATTCCCAGAGAAACAAAAGCTGAGAGATTGTCACCACTAGATTGTCCCTAAAGGAGATGCTAAAGGTAATTCTGCAGGTTGAAAGAAAAGGACAATAGACAATAGCTAGAAGCCACATGAAGAAATAAAGATCTTTGATGAGGGTAATACCAAGAATAAATGCCAGTACTATTATATTTTGGGTTTGTAACTCCAATTTTTACTTCCTACAGTCCCTAAAAGGCAAATGCATAAAATATAATGATATAGCAGTGGTTTTGGATTACTAATGTATAAACATGTAATTTGTGACAAGAACTATGTAAAGGTGGGGTATGGAGGGGTATAGGAACATACTTTGTGTATACTATTGAATTTAAATTGGTAACAGTGCTACTGAGATTCTTATAGATTTAGGATGTTAATATTAAGTTCCATGGCAACTACAAATAAAATATCAGAGAATACAAAAGCTCAGAAGGACATAAATTAGAATAGTGGTTGCCAGGAGCAGAAGGCAGGGACAATGGGATATTAATGCATAACAGGTATAGGGCTTAGGTTTGGAGAGAGGGGAAAGTTTGGAGAGTAGGGGAAGGTGGTGAGGGTACCACAATATTGTGAATGTGATTAATCCCATTGAATGGCATGCTTAGGGATGGTTGAGATGGGAAAGTTTATGTTGTACATATGTTCCCACAATTGGAAGGAAGGAAGAAAGGAATGAGGGAAGGAGGGAGGGAGGGAGGGAGGAAGGAAGGAAGGAGGGAGGGAGGGAGGGAGGGAAGAAAGGAGGGAGGGAGAGAAGGGAGGGAGGATGGACAATTAAAGAGACAATGACAATTAAATGCAATACATTTTCCTGGATAGGATCTAACAAGAGAGAACAGGCTCAAAGGGACATTATTGGGACATACAAAAAAAATGGAATATAGTTTGTAAGCTTTATATCAATGTTAAATTTCTTGAACTTGATAACTGCACTTAAGAAAAGGTGAATATTCTTGTACTTAAGAATTATACATTGCAGTAATATCATGTTTAAAGAACATGATATATAAAATACATAGAAGTGTTCAGAGAATGGATGGATAGGTAGATGGATAGCTAGCTGGCTAGCTAGGTGAATAGACAGTTTAACATGACAAATGTGACAAAATGTTAAAATTGGTGAATCTGGGTATTTGAGACATATGGGAATGTTGAAGTTCTCTGTATGGGGTTTGTATTATTTTTGTAACTGTAACAATTTTGTAAATTTGAAAGTATTTCAAAATAAAAATTGAAAACAAACGGACCTGACGGTTTAGAAAAATCCAGCATCTCTGCATAGTCAGTGGATGCCTGTTTGCAGTTCCAGGCATTGTGTTCATAGTCAGAGCAAAAAGAAGGAGGTGGGTGGCATCAGCATATCTTCATTTTTAATCAGCTTTTCCAGAATCTCTTGGCAGATTTACACATGTGCACACAACACACATGATTGTTGTTACTGCGGTTGTTGTTCATATATATGTATTTATTCACTTTTGCCAGTCAGGTAAGTTCACTTGCCTATCCCTTGCAGCAAGAGATTTTGGAAACTCCTCATTTAGCTTTCTAGACTCTATATTATTAATTGGCAAGGAAAAGGGTTTGAAAATAAATTTTGGGTGAAGAATAAACAATGTCTTCTATGGATGTCAACATTTAGTCTGTCAAATCTACTATAAGCAACTACGTGAATTGCCATAAAAGGATGGCTATATACACTAAAGTCTCTCAATTGTCATTTCAGGGACAAATACTGTTGTGTAAAAATATAGGGGTTGAACTATGTTTGACTATGAATTTCTATGGTCACTACTATTTTGCACAGTCTGCTCAAGTTAGTGAAACACAAAGATTATAAAATGTTTGACTAATGAGAACAAACATGGACACTAATAATTAAATAACAGAAGCATAGTGCACTTATCTATGGCACAAGTGTGAAAATTCAATTGGCTTGAATCTACATATTCTATACCTTGAATGAAAAATATATGCTTCATATTCAGAACAGGCCTTACAATTAATATAATCAGTCTTCTCTGGAATCCTTTACTAAAGGATCTATGTTTTAAAACAAAATGATTTCATCTTAAGTAAGGCCTTACTTAGCTCATAATTTTAGTGTTCTCTGTTTATTATTCAACTGCGGTCACAACAATGTAAATGTTCTTGACTTTTCATTTTTATCACTGAAGATATGTTGTAAAAGGGCATATTTTTTTGAAGCAGCAAAGTATTTATACCAAGAAATTACTTTTCTATAACTTCTCTTCAGATCTAATCATGATCTGAGTTTCTCCTCTAATTTTGAACATAGCTTAAAAAAAATTTAGGGGCTTTTAATAAGTATTGCATACTCTCCATGTCCACAACTTGCACTGTTATACCTTAAGAAAAGACTTTCTACATTGTTTGGCTCCACCATACACTGGCAAGACATTGGATTGTAATCTTCACTTGCAGCTATTTTGAATTATAGGAACATAATCAGAAATTTGGGAGAAAATATTCTATTTAGCACACTGTATTATTCAGCCAAAGGGGAGCTAATGCGAAATACCAGAAATGGGTTTGTCTTTATAAAGGGTATTTATTTGGGGTAGAAGTCCGCAGTTACCAGGCCATAAAGCATAAATTTCTTCTCTCACCAAAGTCCATTGCCACGTGTTGGAGCAAGACAGCTGCTGACGTTTGCCAGGGTTCAGGCTTCTTGGGCTCCTCTCTTCCCGGGGCTGCGTTTCTCTCCAGGCTTAGCTCCTCTGGTTCCTCCACAATTTCAGCTATAGACTATGAGCTTCTCCAGGCTTTGCTTCTCTCCACAAGGCCAGCTGTGAACTCTCAGGCAAATGGCTCATCTCTATCCCGGGGCGTTCTCTCCAACATCAAAACTCCAACTTCAAAACTCCAACTTCAAAACTCCAACTTCAGAACTGCTCCCTCTGTCCTTTGCCTTGCCTTTTATATCCGATTCTCCCAGCCACCAAGGGGTGGGGCTGAACACCCTACTGACTTGGCCCAGTCAATGCCCTAATCATAACTTAATTATGCCCAGATTAACAGATCAGTTTACAAGCATGATCCAATTATATTTTTGGAATTCATAATTACATCAAATTACCAATGGTTACACACACTGATAACCAGGATTATAAATTGCATTTGCAATCCCCAAATTTAGAGAAAAATGAGACAAATTACACAACTAATTGCATAAACAACTGTAACAGAGAGAATGCTTGAAGAATTAATTGGATGCTGTCTCCTTCTCTCTCTTTTTCACTACTGTAGAATTAACAACCTCTTTTTCACTACTGAGTGAAATACAACCTGATTGTTGTTTTGCGATGCTTAATTCTCATCTTCTAGGGAAATTTTAATAAAATTGATTTTAGGTTTTTTGGAAATAGCTGATGTGTTGGTCTGTATTACCAATATTTCAAATATATTCCCATTGAACTATCTCATGGCACATTATTCCCAAACTTACTCCTAGCGTAGACTTGGTCCTTTGCATTTATAACAGCTTGAGTAAATGTGCAGGCTGCCAGTCTCTAAAAGACATTTATTACCAAGCGTTGTTTGCCTTTTAACAATGCATCAGTGAGTCACTTCTGAGACTGTTTAAATGCATTTGGATGTTCTATCCAATATGAATGTGATGTGTTTATCTGAATCTGAGATCATGCCTTACATGTTTATTTGAATGTGTGATGTGCAATCAATCAAATAAATGCACTGAGTAGATTTATGTCATTCCATGATAGCACATTCAAATAAATGTCTCCAACGTTTACAGCAAAGTAAAAATGTAAACTAGCAAGAGTTTTTCTTTCATTTCTTTACAAAGCATAAATCAGATATAATTTCTTGATTTAAATAATAAAAATATTGTGAAATGACCCTATAAGACCAGTTAAAATGAATAACATGCACAATTTTTGTTCCGATCTAATTGTTTTCTAATTTCAATATCTACCCTTTTCAAATGAACCTGTCACAGGAAAGGTAGTCAGTTCATTTTTGTCATTCTAACATTGATAACAATCCTATCACAAATTTGTTACAGCAAAGAACAGAGTTGTCGAAAGGAAGAACTGTCAGTTTCCCAGTGACACACTTACCATTCTGGTTACAAGGAAGTGAAATGTAACACAGATTTATTACCCATTGCGCCAAAGATATATTTGCTTGGCCACCATTAAAACAAGGGTGAATATAACAAATATTTCCTTCAAAAATATACATACCAACTCAAATGAAGATGGGTCATTGGTTTCATTTCATCAAAATAAACAGTCAAAAATAATGATGCAGGACATCTTTCCTATCACTCCCCAACACACACACAAATGTGCAGAGGAATCTGCTGCCTGAAATAACTTATGGAATAATAAATAATCAGAACAAACAACTTGGAGATTTATTTATACCAAATAACCTTAGTTGTTATTTAAAAAATCATTTAAAACAGTTATTCTATTCTGATGGATATCTGTAGCTCTTGATTATGTATTTTATAATTAGGAGGCAAGTTGTATGTGTATGTGTGTGTTTGTTTGCTTGTTTTTGAAACAGGAGAAAAATAGCGAATTTTGTCAGATAGTCCATTTCATGAATGTTGTTGAGGAATTTTTTGATTCCAAAGAAACAGCTAATATCCTGCTGGATAATTTTGTTCCTAGGTCAAGGAATGTAACATCTGGCAGGACTGGTGGTGCTGACACAGCCTGTCTTATTTCCAATTTCTGAAGATGAAAACATCTCTGCCAAGGACTGTTGACTATAGGGAATTTTGGCAATGCAATATTCTCAAGATGAATATGGAAATTCCCAGCAGATTTTAGATACCCCTTCCTCCTACACACGGACACACACTCACATGTGCATCCATGCACACACACATACATCATTGCCCTTACCTCTTGTTTTTGCTTTCTAAAGCTGCTGTAGCAAAGTACCAAAAATTGGTGGCATAAGACAACAGAAACTTATTGCCTCATAGTTAGGAGGCTGGAAGTCTGAAATCAAGGTGTCCAGAATCATGATTTAATCAAAGCCGTAGAGAAGAAGCTGTTCAATGCCTCTTGCAGCTTCTGCTGGTTTACTAACAATCCATGGCGTGCTCTCCTCTGTCTCTCTGTTGCTGTCTCTGTCCAAATTTCTTCTTATAAAGACACCAGTCATATTGGATCAAGGACTGACCTATTCCAGTATGACCTCATCTTAACTAATAACATTTCCAAAACTTTTCATTAATAATAGCCTTTGGAAAATGTGCAGCCTGCACGATTATAGCAGGCTAGTATTAACAAGCATGTTCACTTTTTAACAATGCGTCAGTGAATACAAACAGGGACACGTTCACGTGAAAGGGTTTAGGACTTGAACATGTCTTTTGGGGGGACACAATTCCATCTTGAATAGCCATGTTCAAGAATTAATGTGGTTGGCTTCATTATATTTGGCTTATTCTTTATCAGTCTTCCTTTTCTTCAGGAGAAACTGCAAACTGTCAATTGGTCTGGGCATTAAGACGAAATGAGACTTTCTAAAAGTCATATGTACATAGACAGTTGCTATATTTGTGTTGTTCATTGTTGTGACCTGCACCTAGCAGAGAGCTTGGAATATAGTGGGAAATAAATGCTTATGGAATGATATAATGATTTTATTTACCCAACATCAAATGATTGGAGAAGTTGGAATAACATAATGATAAACAAACAAAGCTCACTAGAAATTGTCCCTTTGTGCATTGGAAAAGTTTTGGATCTAGTTCTATCATTCACTAATTTATAGCTTTGGATAAGTTTCTTATTCTCTCTGAGCCCACTCTCTGCATCTACACATTGAAGAAATTTGGCAAGACAATATTTAAGTCCTTTCAGGTCTAACATTCAATGATTCTTTAGGTCTCATCTGAGAAATCCATTCTGCCATCAAATTAATTTTACCCACAATAGTTTATTAATTCTCAGAATCTCACAATATATCTGTGACACAAACTGCAATCTTTAATTACTTAGAGACTGACAATCCTCTATTATCATCTAATTTTGTTAAACCTGAAATTAGAATATAAACTTAATCAACATTTTACAAGTCTTCTAATTTATATCCACCCTTTTTTCAATTATTTTTGTTGCATCTAATTAGAAATCACATTAATAAACGTAACAAATTAATTATCCATGATCTGTGCTTTGTGTTTTAGTGTCAATAACATTTCTAATTGCCTACAGTCCAATTCCTTTTAGATCAGGTCCATTTTTTTCCAACGTAGAGTCTTTAAACTTATGCTAATTTACACGGATAAATACACATTATTCATTGTTAGTAAATGGGCTTGTCTTATTTCAAAAGTCAACTTTTGTCATTTCATTGTATGATTGTAATATAGTATAGAAAATTATTCTTGTTGCCATACACTTGGATATTTTGATGTATGGTTTACTTCTTTACTGATATTTAAATTAGATTTTCTCAAACTCTATTAGTTCAATGTTTAAAATTGATATGAATATTGTTCCGATTGTATAATGCCTTTTTGTAAGTTATATTACTCATTATACACTATCAATATCATTCTGCTAAAATATTTTTGGGTGAATACATAAGATTATACAAACATTAAAATATGCTCAATCTTTATATTGTAACTTTACACATTTCACTGAAAACTTTTACATGCAAAATTGAAAAAATAAATGTTAAAATAACCAAAAATCCTGAAAATATGCATAAAATATTTTGGTATTATGTATTTTAAAGTGTATATTATATATACGCATTATGCATTAAATAATTTATGAAATATATGAAGTATACTAATATTTTGAGATTTTCTCAAAACTTCACAAGCTTATACTCCACAATAAATTTATAAGCTAGGAAATATTCCAAGTTATTTAAATAGCATAAATTAAATAACGTACATTTGATTTTTTCTATAGGTCCTTGTGTTTGATTTGTTTTTCAAGTCGTGGTGACAGATTATGCTGAACCACCAATACTTTTCTGCTTTTAGCAGCACATTTTTGTGACGTGACAGCTGAGGTTAGAGAATATTGTTAAATCCTGTTCATGCTTTCATGCCATTGGTTAAGAGGAATCTTTAGAAGTATATGGTATACATTAAACATTTAAATTTCACACGTAGCTATTTTTCAAATAAGCATAATACAGAAAGCTTCCTCCTTTTATCTCACAGGAAACCTCCATTTCCTCAGGGAAATGAAAGTCATTCAAAGACCCACCATATGTGAATTCATATAAAAGATAGTTTTTACCATATGTGCTATAAGACCAAGACTCAAAGATACTCCCAGTCTTAACTCTGTGTTTCCTGTCCTTTGTCAGTTTAAACCTAGCTTTTTATATTACTGTGACTTGAATGTAACTCATGTGAATTATTTACTGAAGGTAATACTTTAAAATAAGTGGAGGGTAATTACTTATTCATTTTGTATTCATTGAGGTACCATTAATCACAGTGACTCCACTTGGGATTCATATGGAATATATTCCATAATTCCAAATAATTCAACCATACACTTTGTCTTTATTCATGATCTGTCTGTATGGTTACTATGCTTTGAAAGGCAAAAAGTCATTTAGATGATATCGCAAGGATATATTTTATTCTTATGTTGGGCTTATTATGTTATAATATATTGGCTGTACATGGATAAACTATTCACCTCAATCCTATGACCGACATTCTTTAAACTACTACATCAAATAATTCTGTGTGTGAAAAAGAGAAGAGAAAGTTTAATGCTGACCTAAGATGATTTTCTTTTTCCACTTACTTTGGAGACATTGATAGCTCAAGAATTTTACTAATCTTAGAAGGCAAGTCAATTCTAATTTAAAAAACAAAACAAAACAATAAACCATATTGAATTCTAACAATGAGTTACATCAGTCTCAAACAGAGAATTTACTTTTAAACAATTTAAAAAGATACACAGATATAAATTTAGTAAAATCAGCAACCACAAAATAATTGTAAAAATTGTGCAGCTTGTTCACAAAAAAAAATGGTTCTCACTTTCTTCAATTTCTTCTTCAGTTAAAATCAGAGTTTGGTATCCACTATCTCATCTTTACAGAGGAAGTTTTAACATCAACCATGAATGAATTGATTTGAATGGCACTGGCATTGAATTCTTATGTAGAAACTCAAAATGTGGATTAGAGAGCAATTGCAATCCAAAGATTGCTTTCCACAAAGTTCTTTTGAATTATGCATAAATGACATTTGGATTCTGAAGTTTGAAGTTTATAATTCGGATAGCTATTTAAATATTAATGAGTTGTTTGGGAAGTTTTACCAAAGAGATAATGACCAGCCTGACCAATTGGATAAGGATTCCGAGAAGAACTAAGGTACTTAATACATATTAACTGATATTTCCTGTCCACTGAAATATTCCATGTTATTTACTTTATTGTAATATTTAATTACTTGAATTCATTATTTGAAAAGTCATTCTCAGTATTTTCAAGGGAAGAACAGTTATTCCTTTGAAATAACTGTTCCAGCAAAAGATTTCAACAAGTTTGAAAGCTGATTCATGTCAATCAAGATTGTAAACTGAAACAATGGGAAACCTTTATTGACAACTCATGATTTATATAAAATACACTGTGAAAGGAAAGGAAGTGAGATGGGAATGGAAGGAAATATGCTGACTGATATAGTTCAAATAATGAGTATGTTTTCACAGCCCTAAGAAAGAGAGAGAATACCATACTTTGCTTCATAGACAAAGTTAATGTGTAGAGCAAAAAATTATTGGGGTCTTTTGGCAATTATATTTATTACTTTATCAGAGGAAACATTCAGATTCAATAAATTAAGAGTTACTGAGGGATTTGTATTTGAATATAATTTTTAAATTATGATTTATCAGCAGTTATTCAAGGAGCATGCTTTATCTAAAGTTCAAATAGATTCTATGAAAAATGAAATGGAGTTAATATCGTAATTCCAGATGTTTGCATCATGACTATTATGTAGCTTTTACTTTGCAACAGCCACTCCAAAATTCAGGGGCCAAAACCTTTGATCAAACTCCTGATGCTTCAGGTTGGCAGGCTCAGCAAACCAGTATTTTTGCTATTGTTATTATTTGTTTGTTGTTGTTTTTTAACTGGATTGTGCTCCCCTAGGTGTCTGCAGTTATCTGTGAGGTTAGCTGTGGACAGGTTGGTTTAGAATGGCCTCAGCTGGGATGGCTAGTTTCTCCTCCAGCATGAAACCTAGGCTTGCTCACATAGTTATCAGTCAAGATTTCAAAAGAAAGAACATTCTATCGGCCAATGCAAATCACAAAACCAGTGCAAATTCCAAGAGTGGCGACCTCAGGTCATAATGAAGGTTGTTGTAAAGTTACATTGCAAAGAGGATAGATAACAAGGTAATATGAAGGATTCTAATATTTTAGCTACAGAATGATAAATTACCCTTCCCTTCACACTTTACATTTTTAACAAGGCATCAGACTGACCCCAACTTCTCCTAGAGGCTTTCATGAAGGCATAGTTTAGCTTGGATTCCAATACCTTTCATTTGTCCTGGAGCCATTTTATCCTTTTGCTATATTTAGAATATTCTAAAGGGAGTGGAGGGTTGGGGAAGAGTAATTGAGGAATGCTACTGAAAGGATGTTAGGCAAAGCTAAGAAAATCTGAAAATGGCTTATTGCAGTTTGGCTTCTCATTTATGCAGTTTCCATGGGTATAATAAAATTGTGTTTTTTGTTTTAGAGAATGTGGCATTTTCCCTCTTATAGCTTATGTTGTATTCCTTTCTCTATAGAATGGCAAATATATTGTTCAAACCATAGTACATAGTAAGTGTTGTGTAAAAGCTTTGAAAAAGAAATGTTATGGTCCTTTGAGTGCTTGTCTAATGGCAGATTATGAGATATTAAGTTCATAACAACTACTAATATTTTACAGAAAGTAAAAGACTAAAATAGTGTAAGAAACTAATGATTTGTAAGATATATATTAGTGCAGGAAATTAGAAGATAAAATTAATGCATGCAAAAGACAAAGTGCACAGCAAATAATCTACACTTTTTTTTTAGTTTGTTAAGGGCTGCCAATGCAAAATACCAGAAATGGGTTGGCTTTTATAATGAGAATTTATTAAGGTAAAATCTTAAAATTCTGAGTCTATGAAAATGTCCAAATCAAAGCATCATCAAGAGATGCTGTCTCACCAGAGGTTGGCTGCTGGTGGTCCTGGACTCCTGCAATGTGGCAAGGCAAATTGGCAGCCGGTCTCTACTTTCATCTCCAGGCTCACTTTTCTCCCCAGGCTCAGTTGCCTCTGGGCTGCAGGCAGTCTTGGAGTCCTCTCTCACATGGCAAGGTAAAATGGTGGCTCTCTTTCTCTGAATATCTCTGAATGTTTCTCGTGTATATAAAGGACTCCAGCAAGATGACTGAGACCCTCCCTCAGTCTCACCTCACTGAAGTACTCTAATCAAAGTCCCTTAATTGAATTCAGTCCAATCAAAGGGGTTCTCCACCCACAGTAATAGATTAACTCCAAGAAGATAATCTTTTCTGGGATTCACAAAAAGCTTTAAACTGTCACACTGTCCTCTAAACATTATAGGGTGAAAGGGGGCAATTATGAGCCAGGAAAGACTCACATGCCACATGGTTGATTGTGCCTAGGGAATGATGAATCCCTTCAAGATGGATATTAGTTCAAAATCAGAAGGATGATCTTCTCTTGAGAGAATATGTATTCAGGTACGTTCTGGGTTTGAAGTTAAGAAAAAGCATTCTGGAAAATGGGGCAAGGTATAAAGAAGATGAACCAAACTTATCAGGTGAGGAGAATATTACCTGACAGTAGATTAGACTTGGTAGGACTCTTTAATCTAGAATGACTAATTTTAAATTTAAACTTAAAGTGTAGGAAATTGTGAAATGTACAGCTAGAATTTTCTCCAAGTCCTGATACACTAGAATTTTGTGGCCACCTTTAAGAATTATTTCTCCATTAGGTAGTTCTGGTTACTCTGGTTAAATTTCCTAAAGGTCTAAAGATTAAATCAATTGAAAACTGGTAACTGTCGTTTAGGCATTTAATTGAAAACTGTTAACTGTGCTTTTAAAAATTCCCTAAAACCAGTAATCCAAGTGAAATGTTTATGCTCTTCCACTAACCCCTAAAAATTACCAGCATCTCTTATTATTGCTATCTTTGCAGGGCTGAAATTTTATAAATCATCTAAACCAGGGGTTCTTAACCAGGGGTCCACGGACCTCTTTCAGGGGGTCCATGAGCTTGAATTGAAAAAAATCAACTCATTATCTTTATTTTCTCTGACCTCCGATGGTGGGTGTCATAAAACTATCTGCCGCTACATTCTGAGAAGGGGTCTGTGGTTTTCACCTGACTGGCAAAGAGGTTCATGGAACAAAAAAAAATTAAGGACCCCAGCTCTAAACACAATTCTTTCACATTAGGGAAGAGGAAAATAAGTCCCAGAGAAGCTGAAAGGCTTTCTCTCCTTCACCCAAGTAGTTGATGAATCCTGATTCTGAGAGAGAGGTCCCACACCTATAATTCCAACATTTACTTTACCCTTCACTCTCATCCCACATTTCACCTGCCTGTTAACCATTGCCAATAGATATTTTCAAAGGCACTTCCCAGGTTATCTTGTCATTTTTTCATCCCTACATGAAGACTTCTCATTTTAGAATTTTCTTTCTAACTTCATATTTTGTTAATGGTAGGTTATTTCCTAATTAACCAGGTAGAAATGTGGGAACACCTCTTTCTATTTCTTCTCCTTAAATAGCCTTTCCATCAGAAATAACATCATCCATGCATTAAATTAACAGTTATTTATTCATAAACTACCATATACCAAGAACTTTGTTAAGCTCTGTGTATGAAGAAATAATTCCCTAGATTTATGGGCTACTAGTCCTTCTGTGTCTTTTTAGTCAATCTCTATATCAATGTTTTCCTTTCCATTGTCACTATTACCAGTCTATATTATTGTATTAGTCTCCATATAAGTTTTTTTTTCTCTGCCTTATTTATTTTTTATAAATATTTACTCCAGAAATAATGTAAATTATGTCTCTTCTATTTGAAATCTTCACTGATGCCTCCATACACGAAATCCCACTCCAACCACAGTCCATATTTCTTGTCTTATAATGTAACTTTTTTTTTGAAATTTGAGTCAAATCTCTCTATCCAGGTTTTTAAAATTTCATTTTATTTGTCCAGTTTTAATCTCTATTTTCCTAAGTTTAGTAAATAAAATATTTATTTTGTTTTTTGTATGGGTAAAATATAGTGCCAATTATAATGAGGAAGACAAATATAATAAGAATTGGTATCTGAAATTCAAATGTTAACATTTATTATAGAATATCAAATATGGTATGTACATGGCGAATATCATTAAAACCATAACATACTTAGTCTACTTAGAAAGTTCAAAAGATAGAGGAGCTACTTTTGAGTGGAGACTTCCAGAAGGAAGGGCTTCATAAACATTTTTAACTTAACCTGATTCCTGATCAACTACTCTCCCTGATACCTCTAGTTTATTGCCCATCCAGACTTTAGTCTGAGGCAGTTCTATTCTTGTATATGCAATATTTTTAGATAGCACTACATTTTATGAATATTTAGTAACACTTGAATTGAAAATATTTGCATTTGAAACTATGTTACTTAATGATCCCATATCAGGATCCACATAATATATTTGATCTTGAATTCTGTGTTTAAAAATAAGTGGATACAGCCACCTAGAAATATCCCTCTGCCTGATAGCTTGGGCCCTAAAAGGAACTTCACATCGACGATAGTCTGGTCCCCAGTTAATCAGGGTTTCTGGCCCCCTGTCAACCACAGATCACCCTGCCTAAGGTTGAGGGGCCAGCTTAGACTCCAAAGTTGCTTTCTCATTTTGTGGACTTGATTCTGACTCAGGACCACATCAAAGTACAACAGTGCATACGTTGTATGAAGGACTATGGAAAGGGATGTGTATGTTTGTGATGGTGGTAGGGATTTATGGTACGGGAAAATTTTGCTTTTTACTCTATATCCAAGTATCCTCTTTAAAATATTACCATGAAATACATTGTTTGTATAATTGACAGAAAAATTAAATGAAAGTTCATACACATCTTATCTCTATCACCTTGATACTTTGTTCTTTATTGTTTTTGGAAAGCCCTATAAGCTTCACAGTACTAATTTTAGAATCAATTTTCCTTTTAACACTAGGAGTAATTCTTTCTACTGATTCACACTATGACTCATTTTCTTCACAAATATTCTAAAATAAATTATCATCTGTTTTATTCATCTGGTTAAAAACTTTTGGATCTCAGGTGTATGGCTCATCTTTATTAAGCCACTTACAAACTCTTATTCATCATATTCTTCAAATTTTAGAACAATTAACTTGTGAATAATTATTGATAATGAACTCTTCCTATGCTTTTTTACTAATTTCTAAGGTCATACAAATTTGGATATTAAGAATATGATTAATATTCATCACTCTTTAAGTATGACTTTTAGCTCAAAAATGTATTCATAATAAGAAGAAAACAATTAAAGGATTTTGAAAAAATCATATTCCTATCGAAATATGGCTCATTACCCTGAAATATATTAATGCATGCCTTTACTATTGGCATTTTCTCATATTATCCACCTTATCTTCCAATTTCTTCTTGTGGAAATCCATCCGTGTGTTTTAGTTTGTTAGGCTGCTGAAAGCAATATAACATGAAATGGGTTGGCTTTTAACAATGGGAAATTATTAGCTTACATGCTTATAATTTTGAGGTTGTGAAAATATCTTTATCAAGGCATCATCAACACAATGCTTTTTTTCTAAAGGCTGCTAGTGATCCTTGACTCCTTTGCCACGTGGCAAGGCACATTGCAATGTCTGCTGGTTTCTCCCTTCTCTTCCAGGTTTCATTGCTTTCAGCTTCTTGCTTCCATGGCTATCTCTTTTTATATTCATCCCTTTTATAAAGGACTCCAGCAAGAAGATTAAGACCCAACTGTGCCGTGCCTTAACTGAAGTAACCACGTGAAAACCTACTTAAAATAGGTTTGCTCTCACAGGAATGGATTAGCTTTAAGAACATGATTTTTTGGAGTACATAATTTCAAACCACCACATCATTTCTCAAGATCTCACTAATAAGCCATTTCTTTCTTGAAGAATTCCGTGATACATTTTCTATCAGTCTGTTTATTCTACCACACAACCTCAAGATTCAGTGGCATACAATCACAGAGGATTATTTCTCATATTCTCTGTCTATTTTAAATCAATTACAACTCAGCTCCATGTCATCTAGATGGAAAAACAGTCTTTGTCTGAAATTCTGCTAGTCTTTTAGAAGTTAAAGAGAAACATGACAAACCCACGCTAGCTCTTAAGCTTTTACTTGGAAGTTATGGATGCACTTCTGCTCACAAGTCATTGACCAAAACAATTCACATAACACACTCATTGACCAAAACAATTCACATGACCCACTCTAAAGTCCACAGGATGGGGAAGTATAAACCTTCTCCAGGTTGGCATGTAAGACCAGAGCCTTGACATATTCTTTCTTCAGTGGGGAGGAGAAATCCTTTCTGAGATTTCTGGTTGCAATATTCACTACTGCCACAATAGCTAGACTCCCTAAAGGCCTTTTCTGGCCTGGATATAATGTGAACAAATTCAACATTTGTAAAAGTAAAAGTGACTATGGCTTTTGATTTTGTATTTACCTCTCCTAGCACATGCTTGTTTTTTTATATAGAAATCCTTACCAGGCCCTTATCCTCTCAAATATTTACCCAATATATTAAGAGAAAATCTTGTGATTTAAAGAAAAAGAAAATGAATATTTACCTCTGGTTAGTGATCAACTGTACTAATTAAACAATAAGTATTGTGTGAACTGATGGATGTGATATGTGCTTCCATATTGGTTTGTTCAAAGAATGACATTTGCATAACATAGGACATAAGGTAATTAAAGCACCAAGGGAAATGATGTTACAGAAACCACTGAAAAGAGAATTTCATATGGAAAATGACAGTCACCAGAATAAAAGATTTTGTAGAATTCAGTTGAGAGAGGACCTCAAAGCGTATATTTGACTGGGCAATTAGAAATTGAAAATAGAGCGAGAGAAGCCCATTCCCTAAATTTTGAAGGGGATGAATATATAAAGACTCAATTCAGAGACGTAAACCCGAAACTATTTAAAAATTGTAGAGGCAGATGCTTTTCCATGGCCATTGGATCACCTCATGTCACACAGTTTGTTATTCCTATAATTGGATCATGAGAATGAGATCAGAAAAATCTAGAGTAGATAAAAGAGTGTTTGAAGACATAATCTAGCATTTTGTCATTATCATGAGTAGGTCTTCATGAAAAAGTTAAAATAGCACTGCTGATTTTGAGGCCAAAACAGCCTAAATGAAATAATCATTTCTCTGTTGCACACTGTGAACAATTAACTGTTAAGCATAGATGAAATTTTATAGTACAGTACAATCAGAAACCAGGATATATTATTAAGGACTGGAAAGATATATATGTTTGCTTTCAGTAAATAAACTTGGCATTTTGGACTTAACAGTGAAAAGAGCAAACGGGGACTAGATGGATGAGAGATAAAGCATGTAGAAAATCAATCAAGAGGAAAGTTCCTTGACATCTGTCAGAAAAGAAATTTCAGAAAAGTTAAAGGCTAAAGCAAGGTAGTAAAGGACAAAAGCTCAGTTTAACAACTTCAACTTTGGAAATAAATGAATAAATTGGAATAAATGATAAATTGTTTGAAGTGCCCATAGTGATGCAGTGGGCTTTCTAGCCTACAGACCTTCTCCCTTATTTTATTTAGGTAAACTTGACTGTCTTTGGAATATTGACTTTTCCCCAATATCTCTAAGCACTGTTTGGATGGAGTTGATGCCTATCATATCGCAATTCCTATACCTGGCCTAGCCAACCAGAATACTCCAACCCCTAAACAGAGGGATGGGATTTGTATATTTACATAACCAAGCCAGTGTAATGAGAACTATGGTCTTGAATTTTCTTGAAAATATCAGAAAAGTGAAACTATCTTGTCACTAGAAATGTTAGCTGAAAGGCAGGAGATGCCGGTGATCATTATTATCACCGTGCTGCAGAAGACAGTCAAAAATGGAGCCAATGAAGAGGAAAGCGGAACTAAGAGTTGAAGAGACACATTACAACAACTCTGTTAGCTGTGTATAACTGTTGCCATTTTACAGAAGAAGAAACTGAAGCACAGATATTAATTTTCCAAGTCATTCAATCTTAAGTGGCTGAATCAAGAACAAACTTATCAGGATAAAACCTTAAGGCAGCATGAGTCTGGATCTTTTGCACTTTTTGTAAAGTCTGAATTTCATACATGCTCTCTCACTTTATCTACTCAGAAATGCTGTAGAGTTCGCAAGGTAGAAAAAAGGAGAAAATATGTAGGGGAAAGTTAAGGTGTATATCCAAAATAACAAAAGAAATGAGACTGTTTTGCAAACTATACCACATATTTTGAGTAACCCCATTTCCCCAAAAGGGTTAATTTTTCTGCATTATCAACCTTCCTTAAGTCATTTGTCAAATATTATTAAGCACCTAAATCAATAAGTGCTGCGATAGCCTCAAAGTCAAATGATGTATGGCTTTTTTCTGTAATTTATAATTAAGAAGATATACATTGTAAATGTAATATAAAATATAATATACATTATGAACCAAGAAAGCAAATGTAGTCAAATATTTTAGGAATTTTGAGAAGAAAATAGAAAATAAAAGAAATATTTAACTCACATCTAATTCTTATCCAATTGTAACTCCTCAAATCTTCACATGTGATATAATTTTAATTAAGAATCTGGGTGCTACCAGAAAAAAGAAAAGATATCTTTACCTTCTAAGAATGAAAGAGTGAACTGATCATATGTTTTCCTCAGAACTTTGAATTCATAGAGAAGATATGACTGCTTCATCTCCTAAGAGTGCTTATCAAGGTATTTTCAGTTTGATTTAGTAGGCTTTACTGTTTCTTTTTCCCTTAAAGACAGTATTTTTATTTTACATTTTTATATTGTAGTGATTGTCCTCATATACATATTTTAAATTCAAATGAATTGGATGGTTGTTAGGAAAATCTCTTAGTCATATAAGATTAAAATGAATGCCCCAGTTTTAAAGATATTTGTTTAGCAATCATAGAACCACCCCAGCTCTAGACTGGTTCCTGAAAAGAGGGAAGTGACCTTTTGCTTTGTTTTTTTTTGTTTGTTTGTTTGTTTTTTAATAAGTGAACAAATGAAGCTGCATATTTATCTAAATTCTGGTGTGATCCCACATAAGTACACAGGACATAGATTTACACATGATGGGTGCTTCATACAAATTAGTTTCCTTTCCTTTTTTAAAAATATATTTTTTTAAATTTTTAAAGCTATTCTTTACTTTTTAAAATATACTCTATACTTTTTAAAGTTTACTCTTGATCTAATTGCTGGGTCCATTTTCCTTGTACATTAGGGAATTTACGTTCTAAGGAAATCAATAGTTTCTGACTATCCTTTCAGGTCCAGGAAAGAAGAAGCCCTGACTCTTTTTTCATCGTTGTACTTGCTAGGCTTAAGTTTAGTAGTATTAATAACAGGTTTATTAATCTCTCATGTAAAAGAACTCTAGAGATCTAGAAGTAGGCAGTCTAAGGCTGATATTCATCAAGAAGGCTGAAATACACAGGGCAAAAGAGGGGTTCATCTCATCTCAAACTTTACATCTTTTCCCAGAAACTCTACACTTAGATTTCAATCTCCAGAACTTAGAAAAATGGCCACAAACCTAAATGTGAGAGAGGCTAGGAAATGTCATCTTTTGTTCCACGCTGTAGTGAGTCCTGTAAAAAATGAATTTTTATTTCTAAAGAGAAAAAGAAAATAAATGTTGGGACAGGCCAATAGTCTTTGCTGCAATCACTAGCTTTCTAGTGCCAGGCTCAAGAGCAACCTACATAGGCCCTCATTCTACGAGTTTTCCCAAAATTAATCATCCCTTCAGATATTTGTACTTGGATTTCATCTCTCAGGAAAGACTTTATCTCTTGCCTGCTTACTTCATGTCTGTCATACCTTTCGATAGCTTTAAAATGGGAATGGGACAAATTGGCTTTCAACTTGTTAAATCTTTCTTTTTAAAACCAGTCTTGGATGAAAGAAGCACAAAAGGAGTTTCATAAAAATCACTGATGTTGAGCCACAGTGCTCTTTGACATAGCAACTAAAAGGTAAAATGAATAGGCATTGTTTTTATTATTTAAAATGTACTGTCATTCCTGAGTAAGGCAGCTGGTTCCTCATAAAGAAAGGTTATGAAAGGTCCTCAAAACCATCTTTAATATTACATTCAGACATTCTCTTGTGTTTTTTACCTTGATTTTTCATTTTGGAGAAGATTTAAGGGATGCATTAGCTATCTGCACAGAGGCTTTTCTTTGCTCCTTTTATGTTTAATGGTTTTCCTTCATGAGCAAGTAGTGAAGGGATTACTATTAAAGCAAATGTCTTAAATCAAAAAGATTCTCATTTACTTTTCTAAATAACTCATTTTATTAATTTCATTCATATGTGAAATATATATTAAGAGCAACCATGAGTTCTATGCTGTGCAAATCCTGGGAACACATCCACATGCATACACATACACAGTCATGTCTCAGTTCTTTATGGAGTTCCCATGGTATTTGGAGAAAAAGCATACAAAAAATAAAACCACTAATGGATATATTTTTGCAAATTGTGATAATTCTATAAAGCATGACTTCTATAAAGGAGAAAAATATAGAGAAGACATAGGGTTTGAAGAGGCAGTGTTTCTCTGAGGAAATGACGTTGGAGCCATGTTCTGAAGAATAATAAGAAGAGTTAGCCAGGTGAGAACTAGAAGAGAAGTATACCAAGGGAGGGTACAAGAGTAAATAAATGCCTCCATGTAATAGGCATGGACCAAGAAAATGTGCCCATGCTTTCAACTAACATTTATTGAGCACCTGTCCTAGGCATGTGGCATAGCAAGTATGGGAACCCAGAGACTGGGATGCCCCCCTTAAATGAAACACAGCCTGAAGCATGTAGCTACCAGGCCTAACCTGGACATTTACTAGTTAAAAAATAACAGGCCTATTGCAAACATCCTGTTTGTGCACCTCATGTAATTTTTGCAGAAACTCTGTTCTCATCCCCTATGAAATATCTTTGTCCTGAGACCCCTTATATTTCCCCTCCTTTTCTTGCTTCTTGGTGGAGTGCTAACTTCATACTTTGACTGGCCAACATTGAAGTGTTTCCTGTTCATAGAAGTCCCAATAAAGCTCATGTCTAACCATTTGTCTATTGTGTTCTTTGGTCTTACCGCTGCCCCAATACATGCCCTTCAAGGTTGGTTTGAAACAGCAGGATACTAAAATAAGACATTGATGGTGCCTGGCTTCTAACAGATTAGAGTGAAGGGGGAAGAAAGTGCCGTATAAACGAGTGGAATCTAGCAGCATTCATAACTACTAGAAGCATTTTTATGTTATAATAAGTGGAAATAAAGAACCTTTGTTTAATTCTCCTAAGGGCAGAAGGAGATAAAGGAACTGATCCTTGAGCTGTTGGGCCATGGATTTTCTAGCTCATGAACATCTTGTTTCTATGTTCGTTGTTTTCTGTAGGGATTCACTGTTTTTTGTTAAACATAGCTTTCTCTTACCTGCTGAGGAGAAACCAAGAAGAAATCAAGAAACCTTAGAATCAGGAATTTCAGAGTTAAGAATGCTAGCTTTAGAGGTTATCTAACATCTAACAAAGTCAGTTAAGAACATTTATTTTATCTCTAGCTATTTATTTTTCTCTTCTACATAGTTTTCTCATCAAATGAAATCTTAGACAAAAACCCAATACATAAAATAGAACAAGTCCAATAACGAATTCTGATTAAATTGTCAGAGTTAGGAAGCTCTGATATCTCACGCCATGAGAAACCAGACACTCGGTCCCAGTTCTCTGGTAATATAGATTTTGGGATATAGGGTACTATATTGTACTTATCTCTATATTAATCTTTTGAAATATTCACCTTACTGATACTTTAATTTTGTATTTAAAAATGTTATTTGCCAATTTTAGTAATACCCACATGAAATGCAAATTAAGAAATATGACTTTAGGCAAGTAGAACAATTCCAGGAGAAGAAAAATAACTAGTTCTGTAAGACTTTATACACACACACACACACACAAAACAAAACAACAGCAAAAGACCTTGAAAAATAAAACTATTGAAAACATAAAATCTGATGGGAAGTGTATAAATGGGGTGATTCTGAAGACTATTAATTAGTTATATGGATATTATTAAATAATGTTTTAAAGAGACCTTTATAAAAATGTAAATAGAAAATCCTTTCTGAAACTCTTAGCCCGCTAAATAAACATAGGCTAAATCAACATATTTCTGTATAGTCTTAAGTCATGATTATCAGTTATATGATTATCATCTAAATAGTAAAATAAATTCTAGTCAAACTAGAATGTTTAGAGCAGAGACTTTTTTAAAATTTATAGCTTCCTCCATTTGAATTCCATTTGTAAATCACTCCAAGCTTGAATTTATTCATATTTATCTTTCTTTTTTCTTAAGGATAAGTAAAAACATAGTTTAAAAAGACAGGTTTGATTCAGGCATTTCAGAAAAATGGAAGAAATAAAATAAATTAGGCTATGTTTGGAGAATACCAATCTTATCAGTCATATATTTAAATTCAATTTTAAAAACTGTTAATAAAATTAATATAATAAATAGTAATTTACAGCTATATTTAGACAAATAAAAGTATGACTGATACATTTCTTTATTTTAATTTCCTGTTTTGTCCATGATGAGAAAGAATGGTCTCAGAAGAACACTTTCTAATATTTAAAAGGCCTAGTGAGTGCCTTGTATAAAAGAACCTTGAACAACATATGATTCATTCTTGTTCATGGGAAGCTTATCAGGTCCATCATATACACTGAAAGTCTATCTATTTATGTGGGGCCACAGGAAGAAAAGTTCAGTGGCATCTGTTAGTCACATTTCAAGAGGAAAAAAAAAACATATAAAACAACAAAACCTTTTCTGTTGAAAGCCTTAGAAACAATTCTACCATGTAACTCTTTAAAAGTTGAAAAACCAAAAATACTAAACATGGGAAGCAGCTGTGGCTCAATCAGTGGGGCTCCCGTTTACCATATGGGAGGCCCTGGGTTCGGTTCCTAGAGCCTCCTGGTGAAGGCAAGCCCACCCGCACGGCGTGGTTAGCTGACCCAGCGAGCACCAGCAGCAAGGGGGGGATAAATGAATAAATAAATAAAATCTTAAAAAAAAAAAAAAAATACTAAACATGTTACTGAAATATTGTCATTGAATCATTCACAAAAGGGCTTATTTGTTTTAATGTTCCAAAGAAAAGAACATTGTATAGCTCTAAAAATGATATTTTTTAATATCACACAATCCTTGGCAGGTATGAAACAAAATGAGTAAATCCAAAATTGATGATCTGGAATATGTGGACAGTCAAATTTATCCATTAGAATTCTTTTAGTTGAAATGACTAAAAATCATATTCAAGATATCTTTTGCAAAAAGAAAACACTTTAAGACACTTTCCTGGGAAGGAGTTTATGTGAACCAATAAAGGAGCTGGCTTCAGGCCAGTCCACTAGGACCTCCATGAAGCTAACAGGTTCAGTCTCTCTATCTCCATCTTGTTCTTCACTTCCTCTAAAGCAGCTCTACTATTAGATGATAATAAGGATAGGTACATCAGCTCCTCTTCCTTCCTCTTTTCAGGCTTAAGTCCAGTGGGAATACTAGGCTATACCTCCCCCAAGATTTCTAGCAAAATCTCATGAGTCTCTTTAACTCTGCTTAGGTATATGCCCATCTCTAATTCTATGCCTGTAACCAAAAGTCTATTTATTGATTTAGGTTGATATTATAAATCCACTTCTGGAGATATTGGCAATGCCTCACCTACAATGTAGGGACTGGAGTTGACAAAAGGGAGGAATTCAAAAGTAAATAGAGGCTGTTGATAGGAGAATGAGAAATGGGTGCTACAGAAGTAAAAAATAATTTTTCACTACAGCTTTTTAATCAATTTTCTGGCAATATATTCTACTGCAATGCTCATAATGACACTTTAATTGATAGAATGTTCACAATACACCATAATCATTTCTTATTAATATTACATTATTATTTCATGACCACAATAATAAAATAATAAATAAAAATTACAATCTACATATTTAAAACATTGGTTTCTAAGAAGTTTGTAAAAACATGAGCATAAAATGGAGAGGTCCACGAACTTAAATATCTCATATGTGTATGATATTTGAAAACTTCTTTTTTAAGTAAGCAGGAAAGAAAATTCTCCTTGCCTCCCACTATTACTTCTTGGGCAAGATAATCAGATTTGATGTTGTTAGGTTTTTTCTTTATTAGAGAAGTTGTGGGTTTGAAGAACTATCATATATAAAATACAGGATTGCCATACCCCACCCTATTATTAACACCTTGCATTGGTGTGGATCATTTGTTACAACTGATGAAAGCACATTTTTATAAGTATACTATTAATTGTAATCCATGGTTTAACTTAGGGTTCACTGTTTGTGTAATGCAGTTCCATGTACATATATAGACATATATAGATATATATCTAATTTTTATTCTCTTACTATAAATTCAACCAGTCATTTCCCTTTTTAACCACATTCAGATATATATTTCAGTGCTGTTAATTATATTCACAATATTGTGCTTCTATCACCATCATCAATTACCAAAACATTTCCATTGTTCCAAATAGGAACCCTGTATATTTTAAGCCTTTACTTCCTATTCCTTATCCCTGCCTTGTCCCCTGGTAACCTGTCTTCTAAGTTCTGACTCTATGAGAATTGTAATTATTTCATACCAGTGAGATCATAAAATTTTTGTCCTTTCGTGTTTGGCTTATTTCACTCAACATGATGTCTTCCAGGTTCATCCATGTTGTTGCAAGTATCAGGACGTCATTCCTGTTTATAGATAAATAGTGTTCCATTGTATATATATCACCTTTTGTTTATCAGTTCATTGGTTAATGGACACTTGGGTTGTTTACATGTTTTTGGCAATTACTGCTCTGAATATTAGTGTGCAAATATCTGTTAGAATCCCTGTTTTCAATCTTTTTGGGTAAATACTTCATAGGGGGATTACCAGGTCATCTGGTGATTCTGTACTTAACTTTCTGAAGAACTGCCAGATGGTCATGCACCGTAGCCACACCATTTTACATTGCCACCAACAATGAATGACTGTTCTTATTTCTTTATATCTTCTTCAACACTTGTTGAAAAAAAATTTTTTTTTTTTTTTTTTTTTTTTTAGCAACCATTCAAATCAGTACGGAATGTTTTCTAATATGGTTTTTTGATTTGCATTTCCCTGATGGCTAACAATGTTGGGTTGTCTGCCTCAAAGGACTTATCATGAAAGTTAAACAACAATCTACAGAATGGAAAAAATTATTTGGAAATCAAATTTCTGATAAAGGTTTAATATCCAGAATATATAAAGAAATCCTTCAACTTAACAATTTATTGTTAACAACTTAACAATAAAAAAACAACCCAATTTAAAAATGAGCAAAAGACTTGAATAGATATCTCTCCAAAGAAGATAAACAAATGCCCTTAGCCTCAAAGTTCAGCTAACTCCTACCAGATTAGTATCATATTGGAACATTTCACTAAATATATATTTCATTACACAATTTATTTAAAGCTCTATAAAAACTTGAAGGACTTTCTTCAAATTTCTTATATAAAAAAACCTTCATTTTATAATCCTGTGTAAAATTAACTTTTTTTAAACTCTTGTTTTGCCCATTTCGTTAGGATAGTGTTTAGAAACCATTAAAATGTAAGAATGTGACTAAAATGTCCTGGGATGGATCAAAGTATACCCCTTTTTCTCAGTGGACCTGGCTTCTGCACAACTTGGCTAAAGGAGCTTGTCCAGTGCTTGGTGAGAAAGGGGCCCATATACTAGTATGGCAAAAAATTTATCTGCTCTTCAGGCACCTACCTCACATGAATTTCCTCCATTTGTTCATGAACATAAATTAGGTTAATCAAAGTTAGGTAGGAATGTTAATAGAAATACACGGAAAATGGAACCAGTATGAAGTAGTTTCTAAACACAGCTAATCATTACACTGGAAGGTCTGGAACAACAAGGTTTGCTTCAAGGGAAGAGTCAAAGAGTGATTTTGGCCTGGCCAAATTACATTTCAATTCAATTTTAAGGTGATTTTTAGTTCTAGGGCAAATTCTCTATCATTTTGTTTATTTAGGGCTTGACCTGCCCCTCTTTCCTCATCTCATGAACACACTTCTTACTTCATCCTACAGAAATCAGTTTTCTTAACTTAAAAATATGTCTTATAAGGAAAAAAATATCAAACTCATTAAATTATCCAATGTACACTTAGTTTTAGAAAAAATAGCACATTTATTTTAATGCCTTTGTTACTTGAAAATATTCTGAAATCAGGACCAATTGGTTGTCGCAAACCATTATGATTGCCCCCTCAGCTTATCACTCCTTTCTGCTCTCATTTCTTTTTCTAAACGGGATGTTTCATGTTAAAAATCCACCCAGATATCTATTGCTTATTAGTGTATTTATGATTTAATCATGTGTTTCCAGCTAATCTTTGTGTTTCTTACTCAGTAGAGTCCTTTCTCCATATGAATACAACTATAAGAATATATTCTAGAAGCTCATTCAAAACTTTTCCTATCAGTTTAACTCAAGCAGATGAATGAATAAATTCCAACTCTGATAAGCAAACTGCCCTTTCAAAGATTTGAAGGTTCAAAAACATTTGTAAGTCTTCTAATTTTCTTCCCAAGGCAGCTGCCAATTTCACATTAAGAAAGAAATTATCTCTCTTTCCTTTTTATTTCAGCTTTCTTCAGCCAGGAAGATTAACCTCCAGTAAGTGTTAACAAACTTCCTAGTTCTCCTTTCTATGATTCTCATTGTACCAAGAGATGAGTAGATAGCATGACCTGCCACATAAGAACTGTATTTCTCCTGTTCATATCAATGTAACACCTTCACATAATCTAGCAATGCTTGCAAATTTTAGACTTTTCCTTCTGGCTGGAATAATTCTAGCCAACAATCAGACTTTTCTAAATTTCCATTATGCATGAGTTGTTTGACACTAAACTTTCAATCCAAAACTAATCAATGTGTGTAGTGTAATAATTTATCTTTCTCTCTTCATGCTCCCCCCGCCCAGAAAACTGTTACTGAAATGATAGCTTTCCTTACCATATATAGAGTATTCAAATTAAAGAAGCAAGGTATTTCCTGACACTACCTGTCTGGGTAGAACTGAAAGTAAACAAAAGTAAAACTTCTCTACTTTAGGCCAAAGAGTAGATGATTAGATTAAGTAAACAAATGACTGACACTTACAAAAGAGGTTTACGAACTTCACAGCTTAGGAAATTAATTTACAGTTTAAAAATGAGCAAGCATGATTTTTCTCTAGTGCTTCCTGCTATTACATACATCGCTGAAAGGCCACAGCACAGTAGAGCATGGTTGACAGACTAGAGGCACTCTGTTTGAAAGCACAATTTTCCCTTAATGTTTAAGGAACACTGTGCAATTGCTGTGATTAATTGAAACAATACATTTAAATGTTGCAGAGCTGCCACTAGTTTATTAAAGGAGGCAATTCCCTTCCAGAACCTTTTAACTTTCATGCAATGGCGCTTATGCTCTCAAACCCTGTTGTAAGTGCAAGGTTGCAGGTACCAAGCTGGTTTCCACAACCTATAATTCCACTTAGGCATGTATCACAATAACTGCTTTGTCTTTACTGTCCCCACTTTTGTGATTATGAGGACATTACATTTAGAGTAGAGCAATATAGGTTTGTGATCGCCAGAGATGGTGATCATCTCTTACCCCTGACCTTCAGGTTAATGAGAAGTTCCTCTGGGTAATTGTCCTCTCTTAAGACAGCCTTGTGCTATGTAATCTTTATCGCTGCAAAATGACATTTAAAGTTTGTTTTACATGAGCAAGTAGAAGAACATTATTTCTGCAGTGAGCAATAATTATCTGCCTCCTAGCTGAAAATACATGCTGTGGATAAATTGTGTTCATCTGGTAGCCTTTGTTTGTAAGACAAGTTAATTAAAAGAGGAATGTTGAAAAATATGTTTGCCCACTGAGTGCTGTGAGTAATAATATTACTTTACAAGAAAACATTACACACAAAACAACTTTGGTTTTGTTCTGAAGTTATGAAAGAAAATGAGGTAAATGAAATGTTCCCTCAAGCAAAAATTTGTTGACAATAAAAAAGAACAGATGAGGCAAAATATCTATTTATTCTAATCAAGTAATAAAAGTCTAAAATTCTCTGTACCCAGGTGACATTTGTACTGTTTAGCCTGGACAAGATATATTATACCTAACAACATGGCCTTATTAAAATATCCAAGTAATTTTCTATACTTAATTATAGCTAGCCTTGCTGTTACTGGGATCAGTTTATTTCCTGAATGTATTAACTAGTTCATATAAGCTCATAAAAAAGTTATCCCCCATGTATCTTGAAAAAAGCAGAGTTGTAATTATGTATTAAAAACTAATTTCCTATTTTTGTGAAGAGACAGATAACTCAAATTATTCACCATTTGCTTAGAATATTTATTAATTTTTACCAAAGAAATCTGTTTCTTAGAAAATACCCAAACATTAAACATGTATATCCAAGCATTGAAATCGAGTTCCGTGTTCAGACTTTGTAGAAAATAAATTTAAAACTGACTTTTTCCTCTAACAGTTTCAACATCCCTTTTCATTTGTTTTGTTTATGACAAATGACTCCATTTTAACAATAAGTGATCTTAACAGCAGATTTTGTCAACAAAATGCAATTGCCATGTCCCTACCTCAAGTAATGGAGGAATACTTTCTAAGATCATGTCTCTCTATACTAAATCATTGCTGTCATCTGGGGAGGGAGGTCTTATCACAGTTGTGTCGGGGTTGTTCTTTCAACTAGTTCAGCCACGTGTATGATATTTTATGAAATCCCTGATTTTCCTGGGAGGAGCAAAGATAATATACAAATAGGGTTAGTTAATGGTGCCCATTTTGTCTGTTGAGTGGAAAAAACTATCTATATAAGCAATATTTTACAGAAGTGTATGTTTTAGAGTTGATATCTTAAACAGTAGAAAATGGAAATAAAAGGGGTGTAATCAATTTGTAAAAATCCCCCCAGGGTTATGAAGTGTGTGCTCACTGCCTTTGAATTGTTTTGAAGACATTTGCAGAGATTAATTTCTGACTTAGACATTTTTAGAATCTGAGGAAAGATATACAAAACTGCTCCAAAAATATCTTCATATCTACACATAATTTTGCATGTAATTTCAGGAAATTAATAGACAACTTGAAGCTCATGGGTCCATGAATCCAAGATTAAGACTATCTGAAAGGTCTTCTCAGTTTATAACATTGTATCCATTTTAAATTTCTTACCAATCTTATCAAAATATCTTTATTCATTTAAAATGGTCACTTTAAAAGCTGAATGATGAACAGGCATTCATGTTATTTTCCCTCTCTGAGGCAAAATGTTGGGTTCCTGTCAAGGAGTTGTCTATTTTGAGAATTAATGCTTCCCAGGGTCATCTCTACGTTGAAATATGAGGTAGAAACTCTGTCTGCTCTCACTCACCCTTTGCTGCCCTTACCCACTTATTTCCTCTCCATCATTCTCTCAGGGATCAATCTACTCTTAGGAAGAAAATTCAAGGATTATAAAACTTTACTCCTGCATAGACCATCTTCCTAATTTTTAGGTGCAGAAACTGAACACTAATATTCTGAAATGGCTTTCCTGTGGTTTCCTCTAAGTCCCTAAGCAAGACAAGCAGAGTCAGGACAAGAAGCCACCTTTACTAAAGTCACTGAAGAGGCTTATGATTTTTCATTTTCATTTTAAAGTTATGACTGTTTTCTGTAGTGGAATAGCACCGTACTAATGGAATTTTGGTCAAGTAACCAGGATAATATAGGTGTCATATGTGAAAAAGAAGGCACCTGATATTTATGTTTCCAATTATTTTGGGGTTCTACTAATAGTTTCATATGCCCTACTTCCACTATTCAAAAAGATGTCCTTGTCGCTAACCTGAACTCATAAATATATGCCTGAACTCATAAATATATGCATTTATACTCTATGGAATCACCTTTGCAAGTTGTATCCATCCACTTGGGGATGAAACAATATAGGCATTGCTCTAGAAATAAATGGGCAATTAATAAATAAACGTTTGAATAATCAATACATATACATGCATATAAACATTTGTATATGTATACATATATACATACCTGCACATAAATATGTATTAGAAAGGTGTGGAATGTATACAGAAAAAAGTAGAAGGGTGATTTTACTTAAAGATCTAAAAGCATCTGTTGGAAATAACATTCTAGAATATAATACAAAACTAAAATTGATTGGGGTAGGATTGGTCCTTAGCAATATAAACTTTCTCTTACAGGGTAACCTGGTGTTTTTAAAGGAAATATTTTGATAATAAAAATATAAGAGAAAAAAGTAGTGTTTGGATAAACCATCCACTGTTTTCCCAATTGTTTATTGTTGTGTAAAAAAAAACACCCTAAAATTTATTGGATTAAAACAACCATTTTATTTTGTACTTGATTTAGTGGGTCAGAAATTCAGAAAGGGCTTAGCTGGGCAGTTTGTCTCTGATTGAGGTAGTGACAGCTCAGGCACCTGGGGCTGGAGGACCCACTTCCAACATGACTTCATATTAAGTTTTTATACCTATATTTATTGACTAATTCCAACAGGAAACAAGGCATTTCTAGATCAGAGAACAAACATAATTTACTCCCACAGTGATGTTCGCACCAGCTTTCCAAGCCCCGATCCCCCACGAGGCAACACAGTGAGGGCCAAATGTACCCTACATATAAAAGTGTTTTTGTTTGTTTGTTTGTTTTAGCCAAAGGTGAGGTTTCCCAAGGTTAGGAATTATTGGATATTATGTAGGACAGCTAGCTCAGTTATGCCTCTTTACCTTCGAGAGACAGAGAGAAATACCTTATATTTTACTCTGGAATATAAAGAAATCCTCTATGGCTAAAGAAAAAGGTCTCTAGGTCCATTATCATTTACAATGACTCTGGAGAGATAAATCTCTAAATCTCTCCAAAGTCTCCATCTTTACGGTTGCTATGAACCCAGATGCAAGTAATCTTTAATCAGAAAGCCCTGACTGAACAGATCTGTGAAAATTATAACATTGCTTCCCAAAAAACATATTCATTATTTTAGTTGTCCTTAGCCTGCTTCTCTCTTTTGCTCAATTTATCTCTTTGTGGCATCTTATATTTCAGGATTGTCCATGTGGCATGGACTTCTCACAATATGGGGTTCTCAGTCAATCATAATTCTTACTGGGTGGTTGGCTTCTAAGAGACAGGAAACAGAAACTGGCAACGTATCACTTTTGCTTATTCTGTTTCTCAAAGAAGATTCAGTGTATGCCCAGACTTAAGGCGACAGAAGGGGAGAGAGGAAGGAAGTGGGGAGAGCAGAAGGAGAGAAGTGACAAGGCCAAATTGCAAAAGAGATAGGAAATATCATTATGGCCATCTTTGGAAAACTCCATATTCCACACACCTTAAAGATATTTTGAAGAAAAAAATATGGAGCCACTACAACAAATAAATGCTGTAATTGGATACATAAATCCTTCCACATAAACAAACAAACAAATAAAATGGTAAATAGGGAGAAAGATGCCTGAGTAAAAAGAATATATGACTAGTTATTGCAGCAGTAGCTCTGTTTTCAGATCGGTTTGGGGGGTTCCAGATCAGTTTCAGATCAGTCTGCTTTCAGATCTGAACACAATCTGATTTCAGCTTCCTCCCCCACTTGAGAGCCTTGTCCAGGTAGGGCACCTTGGGTTCTACTTTTGTAGATGAGCTTTAACTTGGAGATCTTCTTAGGCTGCCTATAGTCCTGTCTGTCATAGAGTGTCTGAGCTATTCTAGGGTATTTACTCCTCTCTGGATTCTTAACCATTACGGGATGTTGAAAAAAAGCCAAACCTACTTGTCTGTTTCTCCAAAATCTACCTTCCCTTACACTGGAAACTTTTTTTTTTTTTTTAATTCTGTAAATGAGGTCTAATCCTCCTTCCAGCTTTTTGAAGACACTTGCTAAGAAATGCAAATTCTATTTCATTTTTTTCTCCATCTCAAGACATATGATTATAATAGCCAAAATTTATTAAGTGACAAGTAGAACATAGAAGAAAGAGTATGGGGTTAGGAAGGGGATCTGTAAGCCAAACAAATCATTCAAAATCCCTGACCTTGTTGCTTTATCTAGGTCTGATTGGATCATGACCAGTGCTACACTGGAGAAAGACCTATGAAGCTCTAAAGGCTGGATGTGTTATAGTCAAATTCTGAAGAAAGCAGGCCCTGGCAGCTATTTCTTTGTGAAGTTGCTATGTCTCATGCATAAAATATATATTAAGCAAAATCAATGATTTGTACCAGGCTTTAGCTAACATGTATTAAAAGCATGGGACATACAAGTTCTTTGAAAGCATTATTTCATTCAATTTTCACTCCCACCTTATATAATGTGAGTTCTATTATCATCTGTATTTAAAGCCTAGAAAACTGAGACACACAGAGATCCTACATGTACACAATCATAGAGCTAATGAGTAAGAAACTTGAGTTTTAAAGTTGGGCAGTCCAAATACAGAGCCTACCCACTTAACATCTGCTCCACATTTTGTAGGAAAAGGCATGCATATCCAGACTAGACATGAAGGAAACTATTCCTCCTCTTAGAGGCAATATAACATAAAAGTTGAGGGCATAGACTCCAGAATGGCGTTGGTCTGGGTTTGCATTCCGGCCCAAATTATGTGACTTGGCCAAGTTATTTAACTAATCTGTGCATCCATTTCTTCAGCAATACACTGGGATAATAATAGTACCTAACTCATACTACTGGTGTTATAATTAAATTAACAAATCAATATAAAGCATTTAGAACTGGACATGTAATACAATAAGCTACAGTAAACACTATATAAGTGTTGGATATTATCGTTATATTTTCTTTTGTGTTGTGGTAAATAGAATTACATCCTCTCTTTTGTGAAATTTGAATACTAGGTGCCCACAGTGATGGTGGGTCACTAAAATTCAGATTGCATTCTAAACAATCATGAGATATTTATTTGGTCATCCTTGGAACTATGAGTACATTCTAGTCTGTGAACAAACCAGGATTCATGTTGTCCACGGTGACTGTACATGTGCCCAGATAGGGTCCCTCACGTTCCATTCTCTTGATGTGAATACTAGCTGTGGATGCCTACTTCTTGCAAACTACAAGAAACTTCTTTATTTGCCTAATACTTCCACCATAGATATTTTAATTTAACTTAAACATGCAAATTAAATATATGTATGTGTGTGTATATGTAAACACACAGAAGTACTTTGTTTCCACAAATATTCATATATTGTATCATCATACTGTTCACTTCCTATTTTTTCTCCTATTCCATTCTTTCCAGTGGCCTCTCTTTTACTTTCCTTTCTGTGTTTCTTTACTTTTCAATTGCTTTTCCTGGGCTCTCAATTCACGGGTGATTATTGAAATCTGAAATTGTGAGATTAAAGAGAATTTATGTCCAGTGATAAAGTTAATTGAGACCAAAAATGTGAGCACATAGATCATTATATTTTCATCCATTCATTACACACTCTTTTTTATTTCATCTGTCATTAAAAATCAAGTATGATGTCAGCATTAGAAAACATCTCATTTTGCTTCCTAACAAAATTAATGCATAGACTATGATTTATTTTTCACTGACATTACTATATTACTGTGAGTTATTGGTAAACTAATTTACAATGGTAGACAAGATCAAGGGCTTACCCTTAGGCTGGTTTATCATAGTTCCCATATAAGCTAACAGGCTAGCATGTGGAGCCTTTGAAAATATAATGAATTTACAATGTTACCTATTATATCATACCAGGCAATTAGTTAACCTATTCCTTGTATATTTGTATTCTTTTATATTGAGTCCAGCAGCAAATTAATAGAGTTGTTTTACATCAATAGAATTACATTTCAAATATTTAACCATTCCAAAAATAAATACAAGTATGTGGCTCAATTTATTTTAGAATTATTTTAATGCAAAACCTTACATTCAATTTATAAAATTAATTACAGACCATTTAAAACACAATGTTAGAGCTGGAAGGGAGCCTTACAAATGGCGTTTTCCACCTTCATTTTATAGGTAGGAAAACGAGCCAATTGAAATGTGGGCAATAACTTCTTCAGTTATTTCTGCTAGTTTGAAGCAGATTTGGGTCTAGGGCCTTTTTTATTTAATAAAACCTTTTAATAAGACACCACATAATATCATTCTGAAATTATGATATTTGTTTGACATCTATGAATAATATTTGTTAGCAACTAAATGCATTTTCTAAGGTAAGGCATTTTTATAAATTTTTTACAAAGTAAGTCATGCGTTATATCATTGCTATTTTGTATCAAAAAGAATGATACATACACTATAGTGGTAAACTTACCCTTAACTGCTTAGAGAATAGTTGGTAACATTCGCATACCAAAATTTTGAGAGCAACTCTTACTGATAGTGTGCCATAGAAAGCTGGCGTATAAAAGGATCACAGATGGTCCATATGAATAAATCTAAAATTTATATATGATTTACTCAAGCAACAGTAAATTTAAGAAGTCTCTATAAATTTAGTCTAAGGCATTATAATAATTTGGGGGTTAAACTTATATATTTTAGTCATTGTGGGGAAAACAAATTATTTTTCTTCATTCTTTTATATGCCAGAAGTGTTCTATATTTATTTCTGCCTCAAATGCTTCTTTGAATGTCTGTATACATGGATATTTAAATTTAAAAAAATCATTTGGTTCTTAAGATTCAATTTTGGCCATTTATTTTACTCTTTCTATTTTATTGACATGAACTATAATATCATGGCATTGATAAACTGATGGCATTTGCTCTAGTATTAAGGCATCATAGCTTAAACCTTGCCTAAGTCCAAAACAGCTCCTAAAAAAGAGACCTAGAAATATGAAATGCAAATTGTACTGTGGCAGTTTGATATAGTTATGAATTCCAAAAATAGATATTGGATTATGTTTGTAAATTGGTCTGTTCCTCTGGGCATGATTAAGTTATGATTAGGGCTTTGACTGGGCCACTTCAGTAGGATGTTGAGTCCCTCCCCCCTTTGTGGGCGGAGACTAAGAGATAAAACTACATGGCAGAACAGAGGAGTTGGTTAGAGTTTTGAGCTGGAGTTCTGATGGGAGTTTTAATGCTGGAGCCAAGGGAAGTAGCACACAGAGGAGCTTTGTGGTGAGGAAGGAGAGAAGGCCCCAGGAAAAGAGATGAGCCGTTCACGTGACAGTTCACAGCTGGCCTTGTGGAGATAGGCAAAGCCTAGACAGCATCATAGTCTACAGCTGACCTTGTGGAGGAACCAGAGGAACTGAGCCCAGAGAGAAACAGAGTCCTGGGAAGAGAGGAACCCAAGAAGCCTGAACCCTGGCAAATGTCGGCAGCTGTCTTGCTCCAACATGTGGCAACAGACTTTGGTGAGGGAAGAAACTTATGCTTTATGGCCTGGTAACTGTAAGCTTTGACCCCAAATAAATGCCCTTTATAAAGACCAATGGATTTCTGTATTTTGCATCAGCACCCCTTTGGCTCACTAATACATGTACCCTTGTATGATATACTCTTGGGAGAATTACATGAGATTGAGAAATCAAATCCACAATAGGAGTCCAAGTTCTCAAAACTGATTTTAATATTTCATGCTACCATTTATTTTCTATAAGATGCTATCCCTTTTCTAAAAGGTAAAGGATAATAAAAGGTCTCTCAACAATCTTTCAAGCTTTGAAACATAGAGTAGCTTTGGGAGAAACAATAATTTGACAAGATAAAAATTAATGCAACAAATGATTGATTACTAATTTTTCTTGATAGGCATTTATAGTTTTAAAACTTTAAACTTTAAATTATTTTGATCATTAACTTTAGATTATATAAGTTTAAATGTATAGGCAGATTGAACATTTTTTTCCTCAATGATATAGCCACAGCTCAAACACTGAACATTACAATTGAGAAAATAAAACATTAAGGAGATTTGTGTAAGAATTTCTTGTCCAATCATAGGTGGAACATTAAAAGGTTCTAAATACAAGCAAAACAATTGTTTTACACTACTGGGTACAACATATTTTACAAAACAATGATATTATTCACAATATTTCTCTTATCCATATCCATATCATTTTATATGCATGAAGATAGAAGAAGTTCCTGGCAGCAAAGACAAAAAAGAAGGGTGAATAAAGGAGTAAGTTGATTACTATAGTTGATTGAATAAAGCAACAGAGGGAGAGGGAAGACTTAAGATCAATGTGGAGATTTCAACTTTAGATTGATGATAAGAGTTAAAAGAAAGAGGAAAGTTAGAAAGTAGGTCTGGAATAGCAAAAAAAAAAAAAAAAACAGAGGAATGAGGACATGCAATAGAATATTTTAGTCACGATACTAAAGCATAAGCAATATAGTTTGGAAATGAAGGTGGGGAGCAATTTTATTTTTCTTAAGCTATGTTTATTCCAGGATGTTTTAAAATCTTTCAGAACATAGAGATGCTGCTTTTTACTAAAGGACAGCTTTATTGAGGTATAATTCACATATACAATTCACCCATGTAAACAATTCAATGATGTTTAGTATATACACAGAGTTGCACAATCATCACAACAATCAATTTTAGAACATTTTCATCTCCCAATGAGAAACCAATACCAATTAGCAGTCACTTTCCATATCCCCTAACATGAGCACCACAGATCTAGGTATTGACTTATTTAATGCCCATCTCTATTCTGGACATTTCATATAATGGGATCATACAATAAATGGTCTTCTGTGAATAACTTCTTTTAATCAGAATAATATCTTCAAGGTTAATCCAAGTTGTAGCATGTATCAGTATTTCACTTATTTTTATTGCATAATAATATTCGATTGTATGGCTATACCATATTTTATTTATCCATTTATAAGGTAATAGGCATTTCAGTTGTTTTCATTTTTTAGCTAATATGAAAAATGCTGCTATGTCCATCCATGTACAAGTTTTTGCCTGTACTTATGTTTTCATTTCTCTTGTATATAAGCCTTCAATAGAATTGCTTGGTTGTATGGCAACTGTATGTTTAAACTTTAAAGGAACTGCCAGACCATTTTCAAAGCAGCTGCACTGTTTTGTATTCCTACAAGATTGTATTAGAGTTTCAGCACTTGTTGTTATCCATCTTTTTTTATTATAGCCATTCTACTGAGATGTGAAGTGGTATCTCATCATAGTTTTTATTTCAATTTCCCTGATGGCTAATGATGTGCTGCATCTTTAACGTGCTCATTGGCCATTTGTATATCTCCTTTAGAGAGATATTTATTCAGATTTATTGCCAATTTTTAATTGGCTTATTTGTCTTTTTATTTTTGGATTATAAGGATTCTTTATAATTCTAGATAAAAGTTCCTTATCAGACATATGATTTCATTCACTTTTTCCCACTCTCTAGGTTTTCTTTTCACTTTTTTGACAGTAACTTTTGAATCAAAATAGTTTTAAATTTTGGTGAATTATTATGTATCAATTTTGGCTGCTCATGTTGATGCTTTTAAGACATAATTTCTAAAAAAAAAATTCCCTAAGAAATTATTGCTTAATCCAAGATAATGACGATTTCTACCTATGTTTTCTTCTAAGAGTTTTACACATTTAGCTCTTACATTAGGTAAGATCCATTTTGAGGTGATTTTTGTTTATGGTAGTGAGGCAAGGAAACAAATCATTCTTTTACATGTGGCTATCCATTTGTTTTAACAACTTTGAAAAGACTGTTACATCCCCATTGAATTTTCTTAATATGTTTGTTAAAAATCAACTGACAATAAATGTGAAGGCATGTTTCTGGACTCTCATTTCTATTCCATTCATCAATACATCTATCCATATGCTAGCACTACGGTGTCTTAATTATTGTAGCTTTGTAATAAGTTTTGAAATCTGAAAGGATGAATCCTCAAATTTTGCTCATCTTTCTCACAATTGTTTTGAATTTAAGGATAAGCTAGGCAATTTATGCAAAGAAATCATCTGGGCTTTAGATAGGAATTGCATTGTTTCTGAAGAGCAATTTGGAGGTATTGTCATTATAAAAATATTACATCTTTTGACATGAAGATATGTCTTCCCAATTACTTAGGTTTTAATTACTTCCAATAATACTTTGTAGATTTTAAAGTATAAAATTTTCACTTATTTTGATTAATTTATTCATAAATATTTTATTAATATTTATGCTTTTGTAAATGATTTTTTACTTAATTTCATTTTTGAATTATTCATTGCAAGTTTAGAGAAACACAGCTGGTTTTATATATTGATCTTGAGTCATATAGCATTGCTGAACTTATTTCTTAGTTTGAATAGCTTTTCAGTGAAATTCTTAGTATTTATGTACACAATATAGGCATACCTCATTCTGTGTGCTTCATTTTATTGCACTTCACAGATGATGTGTTTTTTACAAGTTGAAGTTTTGTGGCAACCTTTTGTCAAGCCAGTCTGTCAGCATCATCTTTCCAACACCATGTGCTCACTTTGTCTTTGTGCCATATTTTGATAGTTTTTACAATATTTCAAATGTTTCCAATATTATTATATCTGTTGCAGTGATCCATGACCAATGATCTTTGATACTACTATTGTATTTGTTTTGGGGTGTCACAAACCATGCTTATGTAAGATGACTAACTTAATTGATAAATGTTATATGTGTTCTGACTGCTCCGCTAACCTGCATTCCCCCATCTCTCTCCCTCTCCCAGGACCTTCCTATAACAATATTGAAATAACAATATTGATATAACAATATAACAATTTTGAAATAACCATATTGAAATTAAGCCAAGGAATAACCTTACAATAGCTTCTAAGTGTTCAAGTGAAAGGAAGAAATGCAAATTTCTCAGTTTAAATCCAAAGTCAGAAGTGATTAAGGTTAATGAGAAAAGCAGAGGTAGAACAAAAGCTTGGCCTTTTGCACCAAACTGTTAGCCAAGTTGTGAATTCAAAGACTTTGAAGGACAGAAAAAGTGCTACTCCAATGAACACAGGAGTGATAAGAAAGCAAAATAGAGAAAAGTTTGGTGATATGAGTAGAAGATCAAAACTGCCACAAGAGTCCCTTAAACCAAAGCTTAAGCCAGAGCAAAGCCCTAACTCTCTTCAAAACTATGAAGGCTGAGAGAGGTGAGGAAGCTGCAGAAGGAAAGTTTGAAGCCAGCAGAGTTTGGTTTATGAAGTTTAAGGAAAGATGCCCTCTCCATGACATAAAAGTGCAAGGTGAGAGTAGCAGATGTATCTCAGTGGTTGAGTGCCTGCTTCCCATGAGGTCCTGGGTTCAATCCCCAGTACCTCCTAAAAGAAATAATTGAAAAAAAAAATTTTTTTTTAAATTTTAAAAAGAGGAAGGTGAATCGGCAAGTGCTGATGTAGAAGCTGCAGCAAGTTATCTAGAAAATCTAGCTAAGTTCATTGATGAAGGTGGCTACACTAAATAACAAATTTTCAGTGTAGACAAAACAGCCCTTATTGGAAGAACATATCATCTAGGACTTTCATAGCCAGAGAGGCCAGATACAACATGCCATTGCCTGGCTTCAAACTTCAAAAGACATGACAAAACTCTTGTTAGGGCTAATGGAGCTGTTGACTTTAAGTTGAAGCCAATGCTCACTTACTATTCTGAAAATCAGAACACCCTTAAGAATTATGCTAAATCCACTCTCACTGTGCTCCATAAATGAAACAACAAGGCTGCTCACCCAAGAGTTCTAATGGAGATGTGCAACAAGATGAATATTGTTTTCATCCCTGCTAATACAACATCCATTCTGAAGCCCATGGATCAAGGAGTAATTTTGACTTTTAAGTCTTATCATTTAAGAAATGTATTTCATATGGTTAGAGCTGCCATAGATAGTCATTCCTCTGATGGATTTGGGCAAAGTAAATTGAAAACCTTCTGGAAAGGAGTCACATTTTAGATAATATCAACATTAGCAGGCGTTTGGAAGAAGTTGATTGCAAACCACATGGATGACTTTGAGGAGTTCAAAATATCAGTGGAAGAATTAATTGCAGATGAGGTGGAAATAGCATGAGAACTATAATTAGAAATGAAGCCTGGAGATGTGACTAAATTGCTCCAATTTCATAATAAAATTTTAAAAGATGAAGAGTGGTTTTTTATGAGTGAGAAAAGAAAGTGGTTCCTAGAGATGGAATCTGATCCTGGTGAAGATGTTGTAAACATTGTTGAAATGACAAAAAAAAAAAAAAAAAAAAAATGGATTTAGAAGATCACATAAACTTAGTTGATAAAGCAGTGGCAGTATTTAAGAGGATTGAGTTCAGTTTTGAAAGAAGTTCTAATGTAAGTAAAATGCTATCAACAGCTTTGCATGCTAGAGAGAAATATTTTATTAGGAAGAATCAATCAGTGGCAAACTTCAATATTGTCTTATTTTAATAAGTTTCCAAACCATCACAACTTTTAATCAACCACCACCTTGACCAGTCATCAATATTTAGGCAAGACTCTCCATTAGCAAAAAAAAATTACCACCCGCTGAAGCGTCAGATAATGATTAACATTTTTAGCAATAAAGTATTTTTAATTTAGGTATGTGCATTTTTATAGACATACACTATTACACACATAATAGACAACAATATTGTGTAAACATAACTTTTATATGCACTGGGAAACAAAAATTTCATGTGACTCATTTTATTGTGATATTTGCATTATTGCAATGGTCTTGAACTGAACTCACAATATCTCAGACGTATGCCTGTATACTATCATCTTCAAATTGATGTCATTTTATTCTTCTTTAACAATCTGCATGCATGTTATTTCATTTTATGCCTAGGTTTCCTGGTTAGAATCTCAAGCACAATGTTGGACAGCAGTGGCAAAAGCAGACTTTCTCATGTTGTTACTGGTATTAGAGGAAAAGTAATTCAGGCTTTCACAAATAAGTACAAGGTTAGTTGCTTGCTTTTCATTGATACTCTCTATTAGGTCATATGTTTCTGGATTCAAGTTGCTAGTATTTTCTTGAGGACTTTTGCATCTATATTCATGTGTGATAATGCTCTGATTTTTTTTCTTGTGATATATTTGTCTGGTTGTTTTATCAGGGTAATGTTACCCTCATAAAATTAGTTAAGCAGTGTCCCTTACTGTCTTCTAATTTTTGTGAGAATTTGAAAACTCTCCAGTGAAGTCATATGGGTCTGGACTTTTCTTTTCTGGGATTTCTTTTTTTTTTTAATTACTAATTTGATATTTCTCCTGGTTATAAATCTATTAAAATCGTTCTATTTATTTTTGAGGCGCTTCAGGAGTTTGTGTCTTTCTAGGAATTTGTCTTTTTCATCTAAGTTGTTTAATTTTTGGCATACATTTGACCCCAAGGGGTCCATTGAAAGTTTTCAGGGGGTCCATGAGCTTGAATGAAAATAAATCAACTTATTATTTTTATTTTCTCTTACCTCTAATTGAAATCTAGCATTTCCTTCACTTATGAATGCATGCAATAAATTACAGTAGTATTCATTGGATATCGCATTACAGTTGTTCCATATCTTGAAAAATTGCTTATGCTCATCCATACTTCGAAATTACTGTAGTTGTTAGACCTGACCTTAGTTGAGCGTCATAAAACTGACCTTAGTTGAGCGTCATAAAACTATCTGCCACTGCATTCTGAGAAGGGATCTGTGGTTTTCACCTGGCTGGCAAAGGGATTCATGGAATACACAATGTTAAGAACCCCTTATCTATGGTCAGTAATATTGCTCTTTCTTCCATTCCTTATTTTTAGTAATTCAAGTCTTCTGTCTTCTTTTGCATTGTCAATGTAGTTAAAGAATTGTCATTTTGTTGATCTTTTCAAAAAACCAACTTTTGGTGTTGCTGATTTTCTGTACTGATTTTTAATTATTGTTTTCATTTATTTCCACTTATTCTTTACTATTTCCTTCTTTCTAGTTAAATTGTGTTTAATTTGCACGTCTTTTTCCAGTGACTATAGATGTTTGCTATGTCCATAGGTTTTGGTAATTTTATCTCCATTTTCATTCAGTTCAAAATGTTTTGTAATTTTACTTATGAGTTCATCTTTGGTCCATCAGCTATTTGGGAGTGTGTATTAGTCTGCCAAAGGGGTGCTGATGCAAAGTACCAAAAATCTGTTGGCTTTTATAAAGGCTTTTGTTGGGGGGGGTAAAAGCTTACAGTTCCAAGGCCTTTAAAAAGTACAACTCAAGGCACTATAAAAGGTGTTTTTCCCCCAAAGTCAGTTGCCACATGTTGAAGCAACATGGCTGCTGATCTCTGGCTGGTCTCACCTTCGCCTCCAGGCTCAGCCTTTCTTCTTGAGCTCCGTGTGCCCAGCCTCTTGAGGCTTTGTGCTTAAATGAGTCTGTTGTGCTCTCTCTCCTGGAATATGGCTTGTGTGTTTCTGGGCTTTATATATTAGTCTCAGCTGTTCTATTCTCTTCCCAATTTCAGCTGTAACCTATCAGGCAAAACGGCCCATCTCTCCCCAGAGCCTCAACTGTTTGAGCCTTCTCCTGTCTGTCCCATGGCAGGATCAAAAATGACAGAGTTCTCTTTTCTTGTATCTGTCTGATCATGTGAGTCTGTTTATATCAGTCCCAGCAAGAGGGCAGGGACCCAACCTGAGCCATGCCCACAGACATGGTCAAATCAAAAACCCTAATCAATCTTAACAGGTAATATAATGAAAGGCCCCTCTGTTGAATTTAATGCAATAAAAGGTATCACACCCGAGGAAGAGATTAGTTTACAAACATAATCTTTCTATTTTGGAGATTCATAAATAATCTCAAACTGCCACAGAGTGTATAGCTTAATTTCCATATATTTGAAAATTTCTTTTTCTTTTCTCTTATTTATTTCTAATTTCACTCATTTGTGGCAGATAATATACTTTATATGCTTTAAATCCTTTTAAATATATTGAGACTTTTTTGTGGCCTATTATATGGTCTATCATGAATTTTCAGTGTGCTCTAGAAGCATATAGTCTAGAGTTGTTGTGTATGCTCTTCTATACATGTCTTGGGTCTAGTTAATTTATAGTGTTGTTAGGCCCTTTTCTTGCTTTCTTTATGCTCAGTGTTCTACATATTATTGAATGTGGCTTACTGAATTTTCCAACAACTATGTGAATTGTCCATTTCTCCTTTCAATTATGTCAGTTTTTACTTCATGGATTTTGGGGCATTGTTTCAAATGTATATATATTTATAATATTTCTTATTTTAAAAAATCCATTTTGTCTGATATATCCCCTCCTGCTTTCATATATATATATATTTCCATTCTTTTACTTTCAATCTATTTGTATCTTTGATTGAAAATATGTTTTTTACAAACAGGATATAATTATATCTTATTTTTAAAAATCAAGAACTGACTATCACTGCCTTTAATGGAATTGTTTTGTACATTACCTTTCAATGTTTTTATTGCTATAATTCAATTTAGTTCTGCCATTTTACCTTTTATTTTATATGTGTTGCATGTCTTTTTTGTTCCTCCATCCTCCTTTTTTATTTTCTTTTGTATTAAGGAAGTATTTTCTAGCATAACACTTCAACCCCTTTAAAGATTTTTCATTGTATTTTTTTAGTTATTTTTTTATTAGTTGTTCTAGGTATTACCAAGTACACCTTTTATTATGAGAAATTATTTCAGATTCCTGCTAACTTAATTTTAGTGAAATGTAGAAATATTAGCCCACTTTAAACCTGTGAAGAATCATATGAAATAAGTATTATAGTATTTCCATTATATAAATGAAGACATTGAGCAAGTCCATGGCAGAGTTATTTTAGTAGAGGAAGTTTGGCTCCAGGGACAGTGCTCATAAACACTTCCAGTATTATTTTCTTTACAGTGGTATTTTAGATTTTAGATTTATTTTTTCCATGCTTAGGGAGAATGAATGAAAACAGGCCATTAGTATTAGAAGATGGAATTTAAGATCTAATTCGAATCTTGGAGAGAGAAGCTTTATTAAAGTTTTGAAAGTAAAATAAGATTTCAAAAAGAGGGTTCTGAGTTTCAGCTGTGATATTGAGCTTTGTGGTGAAAAGAGCACAAAGAGTAGTTATCTAAGTGGTTAATAAGGTCAAGGGAAATTTCATTCTTTTTTTTTTTTTTTTATTTGGTTGTTGCTGGTCTTTAAATTTTAAGAATAATCCAATCCAAGCAAAAAGAACTTCTAGAAAAGAAATTAAAGATCCAGAAGTGAGTATAGATAAATAAGGAATAAGGGTATGGGATCCAAGCATAGGAAATATTTTATGGAGGAGGCAGGCCTTGGGAAGCAATTTTTGTGAAAAAAAGTGTTACTCTTTGGCATGCTTAGATGTTGCAGGATTTCTCAAAGTAGTAAGAAAATGAAATTGAAAGGCAAGAAGAGCCTTGGAATTAGATGAGATGAAAAGAAAAATGACTACATTTATCTCTATCAAGTAACAGTGTTGACAAATGCCAATACATGGATATTTTTAAAAGAGAATTTTTATTGATTATTTTGCTAATACAGATATATTTTTACATAATTTAACATAATCATGATTCTAAAAGGTGTTCTAAACTTTTATTTATATATATTATATAAGTGTTGGTGGAACAGACAAAGTCACTTTAATTTCAATTTAATAGAGGAGATAAGGAGATGAAATTTAGAGAAAAGGAGGATATACAAAAATAAGTAATAAAAAATCACACAAATCATAGCCATACTTGGATTAGTTTATCTACCTAAGGGGAAAAATGTGTGCTTTGATGAAATTCAGTAATAGTTCAATTATAGTAAGTCTTATGAGGGGCCAGTAAGAGGCTTGAATCAAATATATCAAGTTCAAAAATAGTTTCTGAGAATCAATTGAAGTTACTGACAAGCAATTATATATCTATATAGAAATCTAAAATTAAATAAAGCAGGCTTAGTTATCCATATAGCAAATAATTGACGAGATGTATTCCAAAATAAAGCAACCTCATATTTGCATCAGAGAAGTAAATGAAACTGTTAAATCAATTTCATCGAAATAAAAAGGAGAATAAAATGAAATTTGCAAAAATTAAGATAAAATTCAATAGCTGACATAAAAGATTTATGAAAATGTGAAGTACACATAGTAAACTAAGAAAAATGCCTTGTCTTGTCCTTCAAGAAAACTTTAAATTCTCTTTATGAAACTGAAAGAACATAACAGTAACCAGTAACAAAGGAATTACATCCATCCAATACCTAACATACACTAAAGTAATACAAACTTTATCATAAAAATGAAAAAGGTGATGTGACATTTTAAGACATTGGACAAGGAAAGTACTAAATTTTTTACACTATCACCTTTTCCAGTACTTTCCCCCTGATTTTCTATATTGGTGATGTGAAAGTTGAACTAAAAAAAAAAAAATTCTTCCTTACATTATGCAGTGTTTGCAATTTTGATCTAAAAATTTACGTGTATGTCATGTTTTCCTGTTTTATGTGTTATACTGTTCAAAGAAACCCTGTTGACACAGTAAATTTTATCCAATTTTCTTGTTCTTTTCAAAAAAACATCAATTTGTCAATAGTTTTTCTATAAGCAAACAACCAACCACAACAACAAAAAAGTAATCTCCAATGGCTGAACATCTGTAGAAAATCCATCAGAGGGATGTATAGAATATAGGAGGAAGATTCTAGGTACATTGCTCTCTAGGTCGAAAGATAATCATCAGTTAGATGTCTGGTAGTGTTTGGGATACTGAATTTGTCTATGAAATACATTTTCTGACTTTTCAAGGTAATATATTTCATATTTGATAATGTTTTGGGAGTAGCTGGTGAAATGAAGCCTGCACAGGGTAATGATACAATAGCAAAAGAAGAGTGGGCATAAAAGTTTTACTATCTGATATTCTATTAGTGGTTTTAGAGCACCTATCCTTAGCAGTAAACAAGATTGTGAAGCACTAATCACTTAAACTTAGTCTAAAATCAGATTGTTTAAAAGAGGAGGAGTTATAACACAAGTAAAGATATGGAGGAGTAAACTACTTCATATAGGGCCTTTATCCTTAGATTAACCCTGAACACTTGGACAAAATATTTGAAATTTCTCAAGACTTTTCCACTTAATGGATAGATAAGAATTGCCCTTCTTTCTCCAGCACTGTGAGAACAATTGAAACTGGATCCAGGCTGTTAGAAATCAGGATGTTCAAAATCCAAACTCAAGGATTCAAACTCAAACCAATGCTCAGTTTGTGGTCAGTAAATAAAATTTGTTGCTTGCCTTTATGCATTTTAGCATTATTTACCAGTTAAGAATCTAATTTATGACAACATTTAAGATGTATGAAAATAATATAGCTAGAAGGATATACATTGCAGTATCATTTCTAATAGAAGAAAACCTATTTTCAGCAATTCTGTGCTGTTATATATATTATAAACTCAATAAAATGCAATGATACTTAATCACTGAAATTAAATTATACCTGAGTATTAGTTGACAGGGAACCATTTTCAGATATTATTGACCACTTCTAATAACAAAAAAATGATGTCCATGATAATATAAAGTTTTCATTGCCCTCTCTACCTTTTCTCAATACCTCTTCACCATAACCCATGTAAAGGTTTTAACATGACTTATTTTATTGTTTTCTTATAAATGAATATTGTTGTTGTTTTGAAAGTATTGTAATTTACATAATTTCTTTTGTTCTACACATCTCATTCAGTATCTTACTTTTTAATTAGGCATTATATTCTTTTAAAGATAAATCTATTTCCCCTATGTACATATGATCTTTTTTTTTTTTTTTTCCTAAATGTTGGTTACTGTTACATATATTTTTCTTATCTACTATCTCTGTTATAGAAGATAAATTTGCCTAAATCCAATAAGACTAAGTATGCATCCTTCCCGGTTCAGATAATCTGACAATCTGGAACAGAAAAAAAATTTAATAATGCTTAAAAGCACACACATAAATATTATTAATGTGATATGTCCCTACAATAAGATTACTAGTGTTGAGGTGACCTTCCTAGATCACGGCTGATTCATCCCAAATCATGTATATAGATAAGTCAAGCTCATTAAAAATACTAAATTGGCATTTGCTAAATGCTTCCAAGATGCTGTTATAGAGGAATATGTGTCTAATATGATAAACATGAAAAAGAAATGTGTAGCCCTATTTTTACATCTTCCTCAAGGCTTCAATTAGGGTAAATAAAATCAAGTAGAAATATCTGAAGGAGAATATGCACATTTATATTGTGTGTTAAATTTATAGATACTTTATATGTGTTGTAAGAGTATATATATGAATATATACATATTTATATATGTGCAAGTATGTGGACTGGGGGTTGTGTATGTGTTTGTGAAGCACTTGTAATTTTAGGAAAATTCTCTTTCCCAGTTTTTCCATTCATATGTTTCATTTGCATATGTCTAAGAATCTCATGGAAATGAATTAAATTAAATATTTGGTTCCTTGCCCTGAATTAGGCAACAATTGTACTTCTTCATTTTTTTATATTCTTATTTCATTCAGTCTGCTGTGAAAACTAAGCATATATATGTTAAAAAAAAAAAAAAAAAAAGAGCTCCACAAATGTTTCTGATACACAGCCCCAAATAAGAAGACCCTTGAATAAAATTGCCCACTGTAACCAGTCCTTATTACTGTCTTCTCGAATGTCTAATACTGTAGGAATTTAAGAATCAGATATTTACCTCACTGTGCAATGTGAATGGTTTTCTCTCAGGAATAATTCAAAGAAAAGCTAATGAAAGAGGGAATTCTCTTTGAAGAAAAGAGTACTCTTTGACTTTCAATACCCTAGAAATCACAAATATGTTTGCTTGTGTTTTCATGTAGTATCTGAGGTGAAAATAAAGATAACTATGGAAGATACCAGTGATAGCTATCAAATATCTCCTTTTCTCCTTCTTCCCAAGTGAATGGGAGGATTGACCTTCCCTGCCACATTTAAGTTAAATGTGATCATGTGACTTTCTCCAGACAATGAAATGTGAGAAGTGATGAATGTCATTTCTGAGTAGGAAGCTTTAAGAGCCTGATTTAGTTGCCAGGGCTGCTGTAACAAAGTACTACAGACTAGTTGGAATAAACAACAAAAAAACAATTATCTCACAGTTCTGGAGCTAGAAGCCTAACAACAAGGTGTTGGCAGGACCACGCTTCCTCTTAAAGGGTTGAGAATCCAGCCCAGGCGTCTCCCCTGACTTCTGGTGGGTGACCAGCAATAAATGATTTCCTTGGTTGTGGCATAATTCAATTTCTGTCTTCATCACATGGCTATCTCTCTGTCTCTATTTCACTGTGTCCAAATTTCCTCTGCTTGTAAGGACACCACTCATATTGTATTAAGGGCCCACCCTAATCCAGTTTGACCTCTTCATATCTAATAATATCTTTAATGATCCCTTTTACAAATATATTTACAGTCCCAGGACCCAACATTAGGACTTGAACATGTCTTTTGGGGAGACACAATTCATCCCACTTATAATGTGTACTGTGTCTCTTTACTTTTGCCGTTGTGGTCTGTAAAGTTCTAACTAGGAGCTATTGTGCCAATATTAGGAGCAAAGTGAAAAAATGATGACACAGAGAAGAGCTCTGCAGCTGGTGTGAAATAGGTCTGCAACATGTCTGAAAAATAAATCATGTTTAGTCTCCTGAGATTTTTGACATTATTTGTTAGTGCAGCATAATTCAGTATACCTTAACTGGAGCAATAATTTAAATATTAAACTACTAGTTAAGAAAATAAACTATGTATAGCATCACAATGGCAAGGGTGTTACCATTGTATAAGAATTGCTTTCATTTTGAAATTTTATTTCATGTCACTTATATGCTAAATTCTTTATATGTATCTCCTTATTTAATGCTCAGAATGACCTTGAAAATATGTAATATTAGTCCTATTTTTATATTAGAAGAAATAGACACATAAAGAGATTAAGCAAATTCTCCATTGTCACACAGCTATTAAGTGGTAGAGGTGATCTCAAACCCAGATTTTTTAAGTTACAAAGCTCATACCCTTAACTATTATTTGATACATTATCATATATTATTAAAAATAAACAAATAAAATGAAATAACTAAACATCTGCTAGCAACTAAGTTACTGTTTTATCTACAAATATTTACAGAGAAACTACTTGGGTTTGATATGGGAAAGGAGGAGTTGGTGGATAACACCAAAATGAGTAAGACAATAAGTCTCATAATGGGCAGAGCTAAATATCTTCGGAAAGTATGGAGAGAAAGTTGTATGGAGAGGCATGTATATCCACCAGCAGTGAACAGGAAGGAATAGTAATACTGGGGAAAGAGGCACTGAACATGGGCTGACCTATATCAGAGAAGCATGGTCCACACTGAAGTGATGAAAAATATAGTTGTACATTGTTTGAATTTAGGGTCTGCTAAGCTAGGGTGTCAGAATATGAAATGGCCAACAAGTGAATATTATTGGCATCCACGTAGAGGGTACTTTACAATCGTCATTAAGAGTTTCTGTCAGGAGAGAGTATTTCCAATGATACCTGGAAGGGATTTGCACTCTGGAAAGTGGAATAATCCAGTGACGGTAATTTAAGTCATTTTTTTGTGCATATGAACTTCTGCAACATGATTTACAAATTCTTTTTGGTTATTTCTTATTTGTTTTATCTATAATGATATAGATTACTAAGAATATGTGTGGAGAGTAATTTTTAAAGAATAAGTTTTGACTCAATATCTTACATTAAAATTTATTAGAAAATGTATTTAAAAAATGGAGGGGTATTAGACAACTGTCTAACAGTGGATATGATGGATATTTCAGACAGTAGATTTGAAAGCAAAATATATTTCTTAAGATGCAATTCTGAATGTTTAAAATCTTAAAATCTGAGAAAATATTGTATTAGTTTGCACCATCTGAGAATGAGATTTCAAGATGTGATTGGGCATGAAATTTTATTCATAATATTTCAGGGACTATGTACTGTTCAAGTCAAATGTACAATAATGAAAAAAGGTATTTTTAAGAAGTTTGTGCATATTGTTTGTGTGTATCAATGTATATTTTATACATTGATTTCTTTTAAACCATCATTTAGAAATGATGTGCGTATCTTTTAGTATAGTTAGCAATGCAAATATGACAATTTTTAAAATGTTTTTTGGTTCAAAGCACAGAATCATGATGAACAATGAAACCAAATTATAAAAACATTTCCCAACCATTTTTTCTCAAATATATTTCACAATTAGAGACTTAACAAATGTAAGCTTTATTCTAAACAAAACAAAGATTAGGGAAATGCACAGCTCAATAGTCAAATGCTTATTTAAAGATGCTTTTCTTGAATCTTTTTAAAAATAGGAAACAATTATACTTAACTTGTTAGTCTTCCTTTCTTTTTATAAACCTCTTCATTTTCTGTTTGAATTTATAATGACGTGGGATATTATCATATTAATGGAAACATTGTGGAACATTGCACAAAGATTGAGTGAAAAATTGAAACTAAACTTTATTTTACCTTTTTGGCAACAGACTTTTGTTGTCATTGTTTGTATCTAATAAAACTCATACTCTCATTAGTCTTAGGTGGTGAGGATTTCTTAAGTTATTTTGCTTTGCTATTTATCCTCTATGTTGTAGGTAGAGGTTAATATTATGATTTCTTTGAAAGGGGCCATCAGTTCTCCAAGCCAAATTTCTGAAGTTTTTTGTTCAAGCTCATGCTCATCTTTTTTTATTTCATGAGCTCCTAAGTAAATCTTCAAATCCATCACAGACTTCTAAATTCCTGTATCTACACGACCGACTTTGTGTTAGATGCAAATCCTTGGTCCAATCAATAGAGCTTGGGGTGGTCAGGGTCACTTGACCCAAAGCATGAAGGCACTGGTGCTAGTTTATGCTGATGTCCACTGGGCCCAAGAGGCAGCTGTGGTTGTGTGGTAATTTCAAGCTACCCTGGGTCTCTGTGAAAATTGACTTTTGTAAAAACAGCCTTTGGACAGTCATGAAGTGACTATTCAAAATCAATATGAAGCAACCTTTCTTATTTCCTGAGCTTACAAAAAAAATAAAAGGATAGTTATGTTTTTCCATTGCATGTGCCATGGTTGTTTAATATATTATAGATTCCCCTCTCCCTTTATCCTTAATACTATTTCTGGATAATTTAAATTTTCCTAAATCTCCCTCAGATCATAATATACACTCCATAGCTCTTCTCCTTGAACTATGTGGATTTACCCTTATGAATCTAATTTTATGCCATTTGAAGATGACATAATTCTATGAGATGATGCCATAATGCCATATTATACACCCTACTAAGCTAGCCTGAATTTATGTACAGCAATAGTTGCTAAAGAATGAAGTGCTAGCCTCAAACTCTATGATTCTATGAACAGTTATTTTTCTGAAGGAAAGACTCATTTTGTATAAAACTAAGAAAGCTCTCTGGGTTCTTTCAAGACAGTTTAGATTTCCTAATTTCTTTAAGAACTATAGCCAAGAATTCCACAAGGATAACAACTTCTTTGAATTCAACTGTTCATTAAAACATTGTCCAATGCCTGTTTTTACTCTCAAACAATTTGCTACACTTAAATACTGTGCAAAGAACTACATTAGAGTAAACATAATTCAGTTTGATCTCAGATATGACATTCCTTGATTTTTGTGTACTATACAACCTGTCTTGTGAGTTGCAACTTGAATTAAACTTGAATGTATCAACATTTTTAGCCTATTGTACCCTTCCAATATTTCTTGATCTGATATATGCCACTAATCCATATATTTCAAACACTTTTTTCATAATCCCCAAAGCTGTTAATATGCTAATCTATTCTGTCTATTTCTGTCCTTCACATGTCCTCATATTTTTAACTGCTTAAAATAGAGGCATTTTCATCTCAAAGTCTTTATGAAAGAATACATCTCATATATTGTCAGTATCCTTAAGTATTGTATTAGTCAGCCAAAGGGGTGCTGATGCAAAATACCAGAAATCGGTTGGTTTTTATGAAGGATATTTATTTGGGGTAGAAGCTTACAGTTACCAGGCCATAAAGTGTTAAGTTGCTTTCTTCACCAACTCTATGGCCACATGTTGGAGCAAGATGGGTGCTGACATCTGCCAGGGTTCAGGCTTCCTGGGTTCCTGTCTTCCCGGGGTTTGCCTCTTTCTGGGCTCAGCTCCTCTGGTTCCTCCACAAGTTCGGCTGTAGACTATAAGGCTCTCAATGTTTTGCCTCTCTCCACAAGGCCAGCTGGGAACTGTCAGAGGAACTGCTCCCCTCTTTTCCTGGAGCCTTCTCTCCTTCCTCACAACCAAGCTCCTCTGTGTGCTTACTTCCCTGGGCACCAGCATTAAAACTCAGCATCAGAACTCCAGCTCAAAACTCCAACTAACTCCTCTACCATGTAGTTTTATCTCTGAGTCGTCACCCACAAAGGGGTGGGGATACAACATCCTACCAATGTGGCCCAATCAAAGCCCTAATCATAACTTAATCACACCCAGAGGAACAGACCAGTTTACAAGCATAATGCATATCTATTTTTGGAATTCATAATTATATCAAAGTGCCACAAGTATTTAAAAGCTAGTTTATTCTTTCTCCTTTATAAGCATGCCAGAGAGTATGCAAGAGAAAAAAATGGATAGTCTAAAACTTGGTAGGTCTTCACACTTGGTAGGATTTATCTCATCTTTTAAAATTCTCTCTATTGAAATTTTAAGCAATATCAAAATCTTTAGTTTCATATTTAGTTGGTTAGTTATAGTTGAATCATAACAATTACATAAATCTGACAACAGTCATAATTTAAATTTATCATGTTATATTTTATACAGTGCTTTCAAATAAAGCATGTCAGTGAAGTAGGCATTTGTAGGCATTCCCATTTTAAGGCAAGATGCAGGAGATGAAGTGACTTGCCTAAAATTCTGCAGCTACTAACAGACTCCAGCTCAGGATCTCTGTCCTGAAATCCTCTGAATTTTCTATTCATCCTGACACCAATTTTGTTTTGTTAAACTTATCAATAAGTTGTAATTTCAAGGATAATATAATATGGATTACATTGTGATATGGTGATACCCTAAGTCACAAATTTTTTGCAATGTACCCTCAACGTAATAGAAGGAGAGTATGTGTCTGTGACCTCAGTTTCAGGAATTATGTGGTACATATCATTATAATTTTTATCAGCTCAATTATTCATCAGATGATGGCATAAATTTACACAGATATATTATTGGTCACCAAAGTTGCATTGGTTCTAATTGTTTCAAATCTGAGTCATCATTTTTCTACTGTTACTGTCTTCATGCTTAAATATCTGGAATACTACAAGTCCTTCTTGTTTTATCCAAAAAGACAATACTAATTCCATCACTTCCCTATTACAGTCTCTTCAATGGCCTTTTATTGTCTGCAAGATAAAAATCAAATAAAATGACAATCTCTTACTTACATCTTCCTGTAATTTTCTTTTACACACCTTCTTCAGTTTTAAAATATCTGGTATTTCCCTCTGATAATTATTTTGCAGGCCTGATTTCCTTTGAGTGCAGGCACCATGGACTACATGCATGACAACATTTATTATGTTAGACTTCCCAATGAGTTTAATTAATAAACAACTAAAAGAAATAAAATAAATAAAATTAAATTAAATTAAAATAAACAACTAAATACCTACTGCCCATTGCTATCCAGATAAGTATCCTGATGTTTTCAATAAATCATATTACTTTGCTCTCTACAAAATAGAGAACACAAATTGTATTTCTTCAGCAAATAAAGGAAAAAAGTTCTTGTCAGTCCAATAATTTAAGTACCCCCACTAACACGATTAGGTTACCTTATCAGTATAAGATATCCATTGCTACCAGCACTTTCTCCCTTTACCTCCACATACAAAAGCACCTGCCTCCACATTCCTCCTTGTCTAGCCCAAATGGTCTGTTCAGCATTATGATTACTCTCTTGCTCCTCTTATTCTCTATCTCTTAACATCCACCTTCTCTATGATTCTCATAAGCATTGTGGAAGATCACTTATACATCAACCTGGTTGTTTTCATTTCAAGTTCATGATCTCAAAATGAACTCGTTTCGCAATTTGTCAGTCCTATTATATTTATTTAAGATTGCATTCCTTCTATTTGAGACAACTGTTCCATACCTTTTCCTTTCTTTCTGAATTTTCATAACACAGCCTTTGCTTTCATTCTCACCTGCTGATCTCACACATTACTGAAAAAAACGGGAATTGTAAGATCTTAACAACCCTCATACCCTACCATCATCTTTTTCATTCTGATTTTTCTTCCCTCCTATAAGAATGGAGACGTTTTTCTCTTCTTATTAAAGCCCCATTCCTTTACTTCTGCTCTGCATTCGATTATTTCTTGCTTCCCCCAGAGCTTAACTTCAGTTATAATCTTTCCCCCATATCATTAGTCACTTTCTTTCTTTTGACACATTTCCATCAGTGTACACCTTCTAGTTCACCTCATAATTAACAAGAAAAGGAAACAAACAGTCCTGTTTAACCATTTCCCAGTCTCCAGGTCCCACTGAATTATTTTTATTTTATAGAGACATCTGTTCACCTTTTTTGCCTATAACGTCTACTAAACTGTAAACTCAGTGAGTTAATAATGCCTGTCAGAGAGAAAAAACTCAATAAATATTTGTCAAGTGATTTAATAAAGAAATGTCTCATAAATAAAAGAGTAATAATTTTTGTAATAATTCCACTGTGTTGACAGTTCATTGTGAGAGGAGAGAATACTGGGATGGATTATCTATTGAAGATGTGGCTTCTTTTCTGGTGATCTTTTAAATGTAGAATAGAATATTGCAGAAGGCCTTTGATTATTCTGGGTCTAAATAGATAATTTAAGAATACCTTAATCCTCTGTTTATCTTTCCTCCTTCAACAAGGTTTTGATTATGTGCCTGCAGTTAAAACTTGCTAAACAAACAAAAAGAACAAATAAAAGATCAAAAGGAACACGTTTAACTCATATAAGAAAAACAGAAATAAAAAAAACTCATCACTTAAACCCATTGTTAGGTAGACATTTATTAATGCTATCTATAAATATTGTTATAGTAATGAGTTTTTAGTGATCTCTATCTACAGTGTAAGTCAAAGTGAAAGTATTGTACATACATGAAAGCAATTATATTATTCTAGCTTATATTTATATGTAAGCAGGGTTTTGGAAAGTTACATAAAATTATATATATATAGTCTATTTATCTATCTATCTATTTATCAACTATCTTCTATCAATATTTTGGTCTATAACCAGTACAGGTTAAGCAATTCCACATACGTAGTATTTTAAGAATCTTGAGTCACCTCATGTTGATAACACGTAATTAATATCACATCAATGAGAAATTAATATCTTAAAGAAGCTAATGTAAATATGTTGGAATTAAACATTCTTCTACATTTACTGTAATCTAATTAGGAGAAAATATTCTAAGCCGTAGATTAGAATCTTAGTATACCTTTAACTAGCTCCTTTATTTGCAATGCCAGACCTTTTATAACCTCAGTGACTGCCTGCTTCTCTTTGCTTAAAGACTTAACTGCAAAACAACTTTGAATAATTCATAAGTGAGTAGTGGCATATACTATACAGCACTTAAGAACCTTCCTAATTTGCAGTTGATTTCCAAGATCCCCAAAAAACAAATCCAAACAAAATTATAAGTCAACATCTTCTGGTTGTATTTCAACCCACCAGACTGACCCATAATGTTTGCTAAATTCATATGAGGAAGAATTCAACCTCCAAGAGTACTCTTGGAGTTTAGGACAAGAATGTGTCATTGTCTAGATATGATGACTTTTTCCTCTTTTCAGGAATGTAATTCCCAACTGTTGAATTTATTTATTCAAAGAGGATACACAAATAGCTAAAAAGCACATGGAAAGATGTTTAACATCACTCATTATTAGGGAAATGCAAATCACACTGACTAGAATGGCTACTCTAACAAAACAGAAAATTATAAGTGTTGGAGAGGACAAGGAGAAATAAGAACACTTATTAATTTGGTGGGTATGTAAAACGGTGCAGTTGTTGTGGAAGACACTTTGGCAGTTCCTCAGGAAGCTAAATATAGAATTACCATATGACCCGGCAATCCCGTTACTAGGTATATACCCAGAAGGATTAAAAGCAGTGACTCAAACATATATTTGCACACCAATGTTCACAGCGGCATTACTCACAATTGCAAAAATATGGAAACAACCCAAGTGTCCATCAACTGACGAATGGATAAACAAAATGTGGTTACATATATGATGGAATAGTATTCTGCTGTAAAAAGGAATGAAGTCCTGATGCATGCAACAACAGGTATGAATCTTGAGGGCATTATGCTGAGTGAAATAAGCCTGACACAAGGAGATAAAATACAGTGTGATTTCATTGATATGAACTATATCTAGAAATATAACTATAACTATAATAGGCAAACTCATATAGTTAGAATCTAGAATATAGGATGGGGTTCTTATGATTAATTTCTGCAGAATTTCTATTTAGGATGAGTATAAAGGTTTGGAAATGAGTGGTGGTAATGGTAGCACATTATTTTGAGTTTAATTAACAGTGCCGAATTATGTATGTGAATGTGGTGATTGAAAGGGAAGGTTTTGGATCGTGTATGTTACTAGAATAAAAGTTAGAAGATAAAATATGAAACTGTGTAAGACAGTGAACCCTGTTGTGGACAATGGACTGGAGTTAATAGAACAAGTAAAAGCATATTCTTTCATGAATTGTAATAAAGTTATGACACTAATACAAGGTGTTAATAATATGATGGTATATGGAAAGTACACCTAATGTAAACCATAGACTATAATTAATAGTACTATTTTAATATTCTTTCATCAATTGTAACAAAGGTACTACACTAATGTAAATTGTCAACAGCAGGGAGGTATATAGGAATGCTGCATTTTTTACATGGCTTTTCTCTAAACCCACAACTTCTTTAAATTAAAAAATAATACTTAAAAAAAATTCACTAAGTGCAAGAAACCAGGCACAAAGTACTACATATCATATGACTCCATTTATATAAAATGTAAATATAAGTAAATACATAGAGACAGAAATAGATTAGTGATTGTGTAGAGCTGGGGAAGGATAGAGGGATTGAGAGGTGACTGCTAAGGATTATGGTGTTTTTCTTTTTGGAGTAATGAAAATGCCCTAAAATTGATTGTGATGATGAATGTACAACTCTGATTGTATTAAAAGCCATTGATTGTGCATATTGCATGGATTATATGATATGTGACTCTATCTCAATAAAACTGTTTTTAAAAAAATGAAATGAAAATTACAAGGCCCTTGTTATAAAAAAAAAATCAGTGGCATAATTTCTTACCAAAATACCTACCTTAGAGGAAGGTAGTTGAAATGATTTCAGTGACCTCTTAACTCTCTCAGAAAATATTTACCCAACAGATATATTGACCTAAAGCAATTTCTCTTTTTGTTTCAAATTCATTTCTGTACTTCATTTCTCAACATGAGGTAAGATTCTGTTCTTCAGAACCAGAATTAGTTATGAATTTGTACATTAGTTAACTTACAATCAAATAAATATATAAGTAAAGCAATGCTACTCTGAGGAAATAAGCATAATACAAAAATTGACTTCATGAGGATTATGAATGTCTTCTTTCATAGGAATATAAGGAATCTCAAGCCTAGATTTGGACTCTCTAAGGTATACCTTCTCCTGAAGCCATTCTTTTCGAAGTATGTTAAGTGAATTTATTTCATGGTAAAGAGTTGAACACAAAGAGACTGCTGAAATAGAAGGCTTTTACAAAGCACCTACTGAGACCTACCTCTTTGTTTTGACTGGAAGACTATTGAACGCATAGACAGAAGAAACTTCTTTCCAACCCACTCAAGATGGAATAGCCTAACGATTTGTTTTCAAATTTTGTGATTATGAAGAGAACTGTTCCTGAATAAAAGCAAATATTCCATCAGAGAAAACATAAGAATTGCAGTGTCTAAAATGATAGGCAATAACAGCAATGAATTGAGACCCTTTTTACTTTTGATTTCATATATACAATGTTTAGAATTACAGAATAAGATTCATTGAACACTCTCCAATTTTTATTAAATTTAAAATAAAGTTATTGCAAAATTAGTGTCCTATTTAATTGAAAAATCTTATGTCCAAGTAAAAGGATAACTGATAATGACCACTGGCATTAATTTGACACACCTGAGGAACATGTCTGACATGATTCACCTCGGCTACCACAGAACAAAATTGTCCATGCCTTGAAGCACTTAATCATCTTCTCAGCAAATAATTTCTAAAGGTCTGTATTGTATTAGGCACTGTGGTAGATGACAGTCAACTAGCTTAATGAAACCTGCCCAGGTAAACAAGAATAACGTGTATTTTCAGTGAATTATGTGAATCATTATGCAACATAGATAGACCTGGATGGTAAACGCAGACAAAATTTTAAAAATAACTTTTTCTACAGTGAAATCCAGTGATTAAGACAGATTATACATTTAATCCTAACTAAAGAATCTGTTTGTGGCCAAACCATGGGTTTATTCATTTCTATTTACTTTCAAGTATCTACTCACCTCTGCTAAAAAAACTGAAAATGGAAATTTTGCTTGCCAAAGAAATGGATATCAAAATGGACATTTACATTGCATTAGATTACACCACAAATGTAAAGACTCCACACATTTCATTTTGTCATTATATAGTGCTTCAATTCACTTTAGCTTTGTAGACTAGGTCTGTAGACGCACTGAAAACCATTTATCATTCTACATTTTGAAACCTACACTTCTGTTTTTTGATGAAAAAAAGATTCAGATATTTATTGTGACCCTTGTTGATGTTTAACATTATTGTAGGAAATATTTTAAGTAAGACTTTCCATAAAAGATTTTTAAGTTCAGAGTAAGTTAGAGAATACTATCCCATTCAAAATATTAAAAAATAAAAAAAAAATTACTATACACACTGCATTTTCCTTTTGGGAAAAGTGCTACTTCACATCATAGGGCATATATCTCATAAATGAGGTACAAGAATGACCAGATATTCTAAAAAAAGAAAAACATTAAGTCTTTAGGACTATATTAGTAAAATTGCATTATGAGAAGGCCTCTATGATCGGTGAAATAGTCTGAAGAGTGAAAATGATGTTGTTTTTTGTAACTGCTCCTAATGTTATCAGAGTGAGTCTCATTTTGTCTCAGAATAAAATAATTGAAGCAATTTATCCTCAAGACAAGTGCTGTAAAACTATTATTGCTGCAGTGGGTATAGTCAAAAGTGTTACAGTACAGTTTGAATGCAAGAGCCCAGATGTGTAAGAAGTGCTACTTCTTTTAGTAATTGTGGGAACCTTGCCTGCCAAATGGCAGTATCAAATGCCAACCACCTACTAGGCTGTGAGTTTCTTGTGGTTAGGGGATGCCTGTCGCACACATATTAGGTCCTATTAAACATTAAAATACTTACTGAACACTTAGAAAAAGGAATGTTCCTTCTCTTTGGATCTATGTAGCATGTCAGTCGAGAACGGGGAAATTAATCGATATCTGTCTATTTAATTGCTATGAAAAGAGAAAATTTCTAAACAAAGTCAGTCAAATTGAAAGTTTTTTTTTTTGGTAGAGAAATCATATAGTTTATTATCTAAGGTGGAACACTTTTGTCCAGGACAAATACTAAATTGGACAAGATCCTCAATTTTATGTCAAAGTTTCTGTTACTTTCTCCATTTTACAGATGAGGAAATTGACATGTATTTTGATATGAAGTTTGCTTTTAAATGGGGTTTCTAATTATAAGAAAATAAGTAATTAGGCAAAAGGCATTTGAAAACATGGGTTTCTCAAGCATATATTTTCAGTTTTTGTGGAATACCTGTTAGTTATTCTTCTGCACCTGGGAAGTCCTTCTGAACACCAGACTGGATGGTGGGATACTGATGAGAACCTTATTTATGACCAATGGAAGTTTCTTTAGCTAATAGCTTTGTAAAGTCACAAATTGGGTTGATTGATAATAAGCAAATATTTTCTAAATTACCAGAATTATATACAATTTATAAGACAGTAAATTTAAGCAAAAATATGTGCTGAACATAACAAATATAGTGTAATGAGTTACACTAGTAACCTTCCATTGATCTACAAGTAATTTTCCTATTCTCTGGAAAACAGTAAGAAAAAATGTACTTGTTAACTTGTTTCAAGAAAATGTTTTATTGTTATGGTTGTTTTTTTGCTTTTGGGGGTTTCTTTTTTTTTTGTTCTTGTTCTCTCCAAATTCCTTTTCCTGGTGTGCAGTTTAGGTTATTATTTTCTGCATTGCATGCTGTACTTTATCTAAGGTGGCTTTTTGCTTTGCCAAGAAATACATCCACAAGTACAAAAGATTCACATTTCAAGTACATAAAAATCTATTGTTTATATTTTTCTATTTCTGGTCTTAATTTCCCAGAAGTTATACAGATCCTCTGTCTCCAATATAGTTAAAATGCCCACTGCAGAATCTTGCTATCTCTGGGTGTTTTATAGCACTGGGCAGCTATTATTCTGTCCTTCTGCTCACCCTCTTCCTCTGTAATTATGTGGAAAATTGTGGTGAAAGTACATTTTATTAGAAGACTGAAGCAAAAATGATCATCCAACAGGCAAAACTATAGCTGTCATTTTACTTAATGTGCTGTGCCAGTAAAGCATACTCCTTGGCTACACAGCACATTAAAGTTTTAATGTTGAAACGTTTCATACTAGAAATTATATGGTTACAAATTCAAAATTACCTAGTTTTAAAACGTATTCATATTGTTTATTAATCATAATAGAATATCTCTATTTTTTTCTGCTATTTCATTGACATGCAGTACAAACCTCTCTATTCCATCTTTAATTATATTGATAGATAACGATTCTGCTTGTAATTCTGGCCTCTAGTAGGTGCTTTCTTAGTAAGATTGTTTGCTTCTATCTCTACTATAAAAGTGAAAAGTGTACTTTTTATTTTTAAAATGAAGGTATACAGGTAATGTATATTTTAAAAAATGATTTCCTGCTTTAACTGATTGTTTTTCAATTACTCAACCTATTATGCAGGTTCCAGTCAAATCAGATAAGACTTCTGCTAAGGCAATAAATTTAAAGAACCAATTAACTTAACTCTATGATGTGGGGATGGAGTTTTTTTTTTCTGATAATGGTATTGCACTTCATTTTTAAATGTTTAAGACATATGCTATTTTTCTCGGTAACACATTCTTTAATATGTGTACTTAAGAAGTAGAAGAACTAAAAAAAAAAAAAAAAAAAAAAAAAATGTTTCCACAATTGCAGCATTACAAGAAACTGGTTTACTACTTCTAAAGTGTGTTTCACATATCAGACTGCTTCGTTTTTATAGACAATACTTTCAGGAGGACATGGGGTTGATTTTGACCTTAATGTTATTTCAATTATACTCAACCTTTATTTTAGTGATATTTTATTCAGCAGATATGAACAAATCAATATGATGCAATTGCATACACATAGGTCAAAAATTTACAACACTAAGAAAGTTATAATGAAAGCCTAATTTTGGATTGACCAAACATGGAAAAATTAATGCCTGAATCAGGCTGGGATTGTCAGGATAAAGAAACCGAAGTGAATAGTATCAATATCATGGTAAATGTTACCATTTGGATAATTCTCATGCACTCCTTTTTCTACATAAATAATTGTTAATGAGCACTTACAGTATACTAAATACTGGGCTAGTTTGAAAAAATACCATAAATGAATGGAAAATGGCCCGTGGCTTTAAGTAGCTCATAGTCTGGTTAAGAAGACAGGCAAGTATACATAATTTAGGTGACAGTGTACTTAGCACCAAGAAAAAATAAAACATAGTGCTATTGGAATACAGATTATCACTCAGCCTAGAGAATTGGGGGAGGATGGAGAGAATCACTGAGATGGAATAGAACATTTGCCATCATTAGAACTATGCAAAGAAATACTAAGTCTCAATGGGAAGATAATAACAATGAGTTTATGGGGACCTTGCACTATACTACCTTTATGAAAAGTAGATTCTTTGCGAAATTCACAGGCAAGAATGATAATGTTTCAGGATTATGTTCTCAAGCTAATTTTTTTATGTCAGCATTTGAGAAAGCTTTGAATTTCTGCTGTCTCTATAAATTTTAAGGTTAAGTTTTTTTCTTTCCCCTTTAGTTTTTTAAAGCAATTTTATTGAGATATATTCACATACCATACACTCATTAGTTTTAATCATTTAATTGAAAAATTATCAACCAATATGCCACCAAATCTTAGTTTTTCATTATCAAAGTCGATTTGACCTCAGATGAAGAACATCAGACTTTGACCAGAAACGACCCAATACTTATTAAGAAAGTAGCTGTTATGGAAGAAAGCACAGGGAGTCAGACAGATATCCTTCAAGTGGGCTCAAAGCTCATCTTCTCCATGACTGCACCTACGCTTCTCTGTTTAATGCTATTCCCTGCTCTCCTACATCCTTTTATAAACCTCTTTTATTTTCTTCTTGCTCTTCTTTTATTTCCCATAACATTTATCTCCTTCCAATATACTTTCTAAACTTATTAATTATCTGCTATTGTTTATTATCTGTCTCTCCTGCTACAATGTATATTCTATAAGGGCAGGGATCTGTGTTGGTTTTGTTAATTGGTATAGTCCAAGTATTCAGTAGAGTGTCTGGCACATAATAAGTGCTCAATAAATATTAAATGGTGAAAAAATAAATGAACAAGTCTTAACATTATCTCTCATTAACTGTGTTTTAAGCATATGTGCTTAATCTCTTTGAGCCTTTATATGAAGAATATCTGCCATAAAGGGTTATTTTGAAATTTTATTGTATATAAATATATAGAGAGAACATAGTGCAGAACCTTGGGCATAAACGGCACTTATACAGATGTGGTTACTTTCTCCTTTTTTCCCACTTATTGATGAATATGTCTATAGTCTGAAGTCATGCCTCTGATCATGGACTAAATTGTGCTGTTAAACCGGGGCACTCTGAACTAGTCTAATTGTCCAGGGTCCTAAATGTGCTCCTTGTAGCTGAAATACAACTGCAAGAAAAATAAAAACAAACATCGGCTTATTTGGGCAAGCTATAGGTCAGCAAGTAGCTGCTACAAGTAGAACCTGGAAAAAAAATTAATGATATGGAATATACTATCATTCATTCATATTTTATTATGAAGTCAAGATGTTTTCAGTCTTTATATTTTCAGAAGAGTAAATCTATTCTGACTTTAGTGAAAAACACTTTGAAGAACAATGAATTTTTTTAAAATTTTTACAGCAGTTTTATTTACACACCATACAATCCATCCAAAGTATACAATCAATGACTTTCAGTATAATCACAGAGTTCTGCTTTCATTGGCACAATCAATTTTAGAACATTTTCATTGTTTCAAAAAGAAAAACCCCATAACTTAAAATCCTCCTATTATTGACACTTAACATTGGGGTAGTACCTTTGTTACCACTGATGAAAAAATATTATTAATATTATTATTATTTGGAATCATACCAAAATCATAATTTGTTGCATTTGTTGTCTTTTAAAAGCAATTTTATTGAGATATATTCACATATCATACAATCCATCTAAAATGTCCATTCAATGGCTTTTGGTATAAACACAGAGTTGTGTCATCACTGCAGTCAATATTAGAGCATTTTCATTACTCCGAAAAAGACAGAATTGCACTACAGAACATTGATTTTGTTAGGTGACCACTAATAAAATATTTTAAAAAGTAACATTTTCTGAATAAGAAGCATAAAGGCTAACATAGGCAAAAGCTTTTTATAAAAATGTTATGTAAATGAACACTCAGTAGATGGCATATCCATTTGGTTCTCCAAAAAATTTACAACATGAAACAAAGGACAAAGCCAGGGAGTCTATTCAATGCCTCCTGTCTCCATAGAAACAGCATTGTTGACAGGCACTCTTTTCTATTTCTATGGTAACAGGACACAGAAGAAAGGAAAAGGGCGAAGAGATGAGATCTCTTGTATTTATGGTTGAGAGTAGAGGCTAGTGATGACAGGAAGTATAATTGATGCCTGTTAATCCCTGACGACTTCATAAAGGCATGGAAGGGTCTTTAAGACAGGATTGAGCTCTGATGATAGGACTGCTTTTTTCACAGGACAGGGCACTATTAAGCTAAATTAAGTTCACAAAATAAATAGACTCAAACCACTTGAGTCATCTTACAGTCACACCTTATTAGGTATGATTTGACAATCACAAACATAATAAAAGTAGAAAAAATGTTTTATAAAAATATAAATAATGTGTTCTCCCATACACTCAAACACAATTTCCTTTTAACTATCACTGAATTGCAACATAGAATGGAATACCATTAATACTGCTTAGTTCTTGGAAGAAATAAGTTGGTTATCAAGTATATAGAGACTATTTTAGAGGGTTAGTTTTTTCCAGCTTCATTAGCTAGTTAAATTTTTTTCTTGAAGGAAATTTTCCAAAAATACTAAAGGTTTAGATGATGAAAAGAGAATGGAAGGAAAGAAGTCAGGCAATTTCAATACTTTAGGAGTGAGAAAGTGGAATTATTCCTGGCTAAATAGGATTTTCAATTTTTTTCCCCATTGACATATGCCAAATACAATACTAACAATGAAATGAAGGACAAAGACATTCTGTGCCATGTCCTGAATCATTTCCTGCAATTCCCTTAAAGTGAAAATTATTTAACATTGCAGGGAAAAAATAAATCAGAAAAGCACAAGGTGGAATGAATAGTGTAGAGAACTCTTAATGAAGTATTCTTCTACCAGCACACACCAGCTCAACTCATTGTGAGCAGCCGTCAAGAGCTCTTTGTGCTCTGTTCGGTGTAGTAGATAGAAATTCTATGAAAATAATAAGATTGATCTATCCTTCATCTTTAAATAGATCTTCATTCCGTGAGTATGTATGTATATATGTGTGTTTGTTTCATCCTTGTTCCCTTCATTGTAAGGGATTATTGATTTATAACTATATTTATAACATCTTTGGTTGCTTGTTAACTTCCCCTCCATGAATATTCTCCTTCCAGCTTTGAAGGAATTAAAACAACACTTTTGGAAAGTTTGCTATCTTGCCTTCATTCCCACTAATACATCTTTCAGTGGAACAATTTCCCCAGGAAGAACAGCCAGATTTCATGCTCTCCATTTTAAAGGAATGAACTAACTACGACAAAATAAGTCATTTGGCTCCCCCAATATTCACATGATAGTAGTTCCCCCAGAAATAGTCCCATGTGTGTCTATCTCTACAGTTACATTTATGTGATGGTTTTGCCCTTTAGATATTTTGAAATATAATTAATATTGTACATTTGAATGATTTGATGAGATAAAATTTAAGTTGATTAATTTAAATTAATTCATATTATCAATGTTGGTAATATAATCACCCAGTATATTTTGTATTACACAAAATTACTAGCTTCTTCACAATTGTTAAATCTATTAAAAGGACAAAAAGATCACTATTTTAATTTTTATGTGTAATTTCAGGACCTCTTCAAATAGGTGGTCCACTAAAAAATTTGCCTTTTTTCTTCCTTTTCTGAGTTTTAGATTGATTTTATTTTGAAATATATTAGCAGTCAATACGATTTAGTGTAAAAATTGTGATGCATATGTCATTGCTTTGCTATATAATAAATTTTCACTGTGGCCATTTAGCCCATTATTTTTCCTTATCCTTGGATTTCTGTGAGGCCAACCCCAAGCAGTCAGGTATCCAACATCATGGGAACTATTATGTGTGTGCAAAAAAAACCTCATGAGCTATTTTCGTGGGTTGAATTGTGTCCCCCTAAAAGATATGTTGAAGTCTTAATTCCTGGTACCTGTGAATGTGACTTGATTTAGAAAGAGGGTCTTCACAGATGTAATCAGTTGGGATGAGATCATACTGGTTTAGGTTGGTCCCAAAATAAATTAACTAGTGTCTTTATAAGAGGAGAGGACACACAGACACATAGAGGCAGAGTCTGAAGGAATGCGGCAAGGACTTCCAGCAATCATTAGAAGCTAGGAGAAAGAAATGGAACAACATCTCCATTCCTAGAAGGAATCAATCCTACATGTACCTTGATTCAGATTTCTGTTCTCCAGAACTGTGAGAGAATTAATTTCTGTTGTTTTAAGTCACTTAGTTTATGGTAATTTGTTACAGCAACCATGGGGAAACTAATACTGTTATGAAGCTGAAAACTCAGCATACAAGTATTGATTTGCAGTTTACTAGATTACCAAATCCTTCTTTCTTGGAGCCATATATGAATTTGTTGAGGAAATTTTTAAAAGTTTATAACACATGGCTAAAATTAAGATAGTATATGGGTGATAAAGTGTTAAAGGATGGACTTCGGACTGGGACAGCCATGTTATAATCTAGAAATTTACTAAGTTATCTTGGCCTAGTTAGTAATGTTGCTGATTCTTTATATTCTCATTTAAAGATAGGAGAAACAATCTCTACTTGGAATAGTTTTGTAGTAATGAGAAACAATATCTATAAAACACAGTCAACATTTTATAATGAAACATGCTCAAATATTAGATTAAATATTATAAAATTTTAATTCAACAAGAGAATATTTTCCATGAGTTTCCTCTCAAAAATATAAAATAAAGGAAAAGGAAAGGGACTGGTATGTACTGACCATTTACTATACTCCAGCCACTGCAGTAAAATTAGCACTTTGTTCCTTAATTTAGAGGACTCAGGGTAACTTGGGCACTGAAGTTAGAGAAGGCATTATAGCATTATAGTTAGAGAAAGCATTATAGCCCAATATGTGCAGCATAACCAAGTGAGTTCACAGCATTGAAACATGGGCCAGGAATCCCATGTCTTTCCCCAGATCCAAGATTTCCCAGAAATTCAGCTCATGTCAAAACAGCCGAGCACACCATTGTTTTCCTGGGCAAGTGTCAGTCCACTTTCTTTTAACTGGCATAAAGCCATTTTTCCATAGCCATTGAAGGTTTGGGGGAACAGTGGGCAGAGCATACATCTCTCTTCCCACCTCCAAAATATTTCTTCTTTACCTTACTCTATACCCAAACTTTCTTATTCTAAAATATCTCTATCTTTATTATCTATATGTATTTCCAAATGTAGGATTTTTACATATATTTTTCCCATTAATAAGTTTTTACTACCTCACATTTCCTTCTAAGTTGTTCTTTTGGGGAGAAACAGGGAAATATACTAATACAGCACAATATCAGATTCCATACAACTAGTCTACCATATATAATAATGCTGGAAGGATTGAGGTATTATTGGAATAGAGGGTAACCTTCTAAAATGAGAAAATTATACGTAACTGCTTTGGGGTGTCATTTCATGTAATCGAAATTGGATTACACACTAACAAATGGGAAGCTGTGACAATGGCATTAAAAAACTTTGGTAATAACATGCTAAAAGCATATAAACATGATTTGAAACACTGGGTTTTTATGCATGTAGCGGAGTTCCTCACTCATCTAATATTTTGTTTAAATCTGATATCAAAATGTGTTGTCTTTTCTGTACTCATTCACATTAATGGTCAAGAAGAAAGTATAGAAAAATTGCCTTCAAATTTAATATAACTTGAAGATAATTTTAAAAAGAAGTAATAAAATAGCAGTGCAGCCTTATGGGAAATAATAAGTCTAGACTATAGCCTATTCCTGATCTTAACAGATATGTATGGGTAAAACAATACAAATTGTGTTAATTGAATTCAATATTGCTGCATTATTAGGACTCTTCCTTAAGGATTTTGTATGCAATGTTTCACTTAATCCTCATACTTTGCCATTTAGCAAATAAAATAGCAGGATTCCCAGTTACATTTAAATTTCATATAAACAACATTTTTATTATAAACACGTCCCATGGAATATGTTTTGCTTCCTAGCTCCTAAAACAAATACTATATACAATTGGTTGAGAAAAGAATGGGGAATTTATTGGCCTACAGTTTGGAGGCTAGAAGTCCAAAATCAAGCCATCAGCAAGATGATGCTTTCTCCCAGAAGATTGTGGCATTCTGGGACTAGCTGCCAGCAATCCTTGGTTCTTGGCTTTTCCATTATATGGCAATGCACATGGCGGGATCATCTCCTTTCTCTTCCTGGTCCTACTGGCTTCCTGCCTCTGATTATTCCTCCTGGCTTCCTGTCTAAATTTCATTCTGCTTATAAAGGACTCCAGTAATCTGGAATTTTGTGGCAGATATGCCTATTATTATTCATGTAGATAAATACAGTCCAGTACAAACCTCTAAAAAATACAAACAAACAAAAAAGCTTACTTGATTCAATTAGGCCATGCCTTAACTCATGAAACATCTTCAAGAGGTACTATTTGCTGTGGGTTCACATATACAGCACCAAGGGTTTGAACCTGAACATGGGAGACATGATTCCATACCCAACACGATATTCAGGACATACTTTACTAAGATATTATTTGTTGTTTATCTAAATTCAAATGTAACTGAGCATCTTATATTTTGTCAAACAACACTAAAGCTGCCTCAATAATTAGACACTGTCATTAATAACTCCTTTTAAAGAAAAGAAATTGAGGAAGAGAGAGATCAAGTCACTTGATCAGTGATGTATATATTTAGTTTGGAATGAGATCTAAGTAGTCTGCTCTCATACTTCATGCTCCTAACCATTTCATCATATTCTTGACTTCAGTTTCTACCCCTATAAATTGAAAGACTGCCCAATGTGATCACTATGGTTCCTCACAATTCTAACCATCCGTGACTTAATTCTATTTATCAAGGTAAAAAGGTCTTATCTTTAAAGGTTTATTCCACCTCATTGTTCCAAAATAAATGCATTTATTGAGGCAGCATCATTAAAACAGCACTAGTGTAAATAAGTTCCACATTTTTCTTGAGAAACTTTTCAGAGATCAATGTGCCATAACCAGCCAATCACTTGTGAAATCAGAAAATTAATTTCTTTAATGTATCCAAAGGGCCTTGCAGAATCTTTCCAAAGCTTTACCTGCAAATTACCAAATATTTACTTATAAAAATGCTAATAAAATATGCATGGATTAAAAAATATAGGAAAAGGGATAGATGGCAGAGAGTAAGGCACTCCAAGAGTCAGCTCATCCTACAGGGCAGTTAGTAATCACCCGGAGCTATCTACAGCACCTGTTTGGGACCCCCAGGAGACCAGAAGAGCATCCTGCAACATTCTTGAAAATATGGAAGGAAGAGACTGCCCATCTGCAGAGAAGATTCGTGAGTAGAGCCCTCCAGGCTATGGAGGCCAGTGCCTTTGGCACAAGATGCCTCAGGAACTATTTCATGGCTGGAGGTGGACGTTCCATTTCCCAAAAATGGAGGAGGAAGAAATGGTTGGACACTGGATTCAGCTACTGATTAGTAAATTCAGCTGGCTAAAGTATAATCCTAAGAACAGCTAAAGTTTAAACCTATTCAAATCAGAAAGAGGCCAGTAGCTGCCATTTTAACTCTGCCCGCGGCATGAGGGGAAGTGGGGCTGATTGAAAATCACAGTGAAGTTAGGGACTTGCTTCTTTCCACCAAGATTGGATTGTAGCCCTACCCTAAGCTCCAGCCCCACCTCTGGCAGGGAAGAAGCTGAGGTGACTTGCATGAACCTCTCCAGGTAACTGCAGGCACTTTTGGTCAGCACATACTGAATGGTCCAACACCTGTAGCTTCATCCCTGCAATCCAATAGTATAAGAGAGGAGCTGGGTTTCCTGGGCATCCTGGAGCAACTGAAGACTTTTCTCCCCACACAAACTGATTTGTTAAGTGCCTTCGATTCCATCTCCACCTTCCCCCCTACCCCATAGAATAAGAGGGGGCTTGTGTTTCCTTAGCATCTCAGGGCAACAGTTGGTGCATTTGTCCTGCACCAAACTCAACTGTTAGGCACCTGTGGCTCCACCCCAATCCCCAATAGGACAAGAGAGGGACTGTGTTTCTCCAGCCTCTCTGGGTAACTGCAGGTGCTTTTATCCCACACAGACTGAATAGTCAGACACCTGTAGCTCCATCCCTGGCCCCAAGTAAGATAGGAGGGGGTCTAGGCTTCCTCAGCCTTTCCAAGCAACAGCAGGTACTTTTGGCCTACACGGACTGAATTGTTGCATTCCTATGGATCCAACCCCACCACCCAGTAAGACAGGAGAAGGCTTGTGTTTCGTTAGCCTCTCTGGGCAATGGCAAGCACTTTTGACCTGCACAGACTGGACTGTTGGACACTTGTGGATCCACCCCCACACCTTAATAAGATAGGAGAAGTCTGGTGTCTCTACAGCCTCTCCAGGCAACAGCAGGTACTTATGGCCTATAGGGACTGAATTCTTGGGTGCCTGTGGAAATACTCCCACCCCCTGATAGGATAGGAGGGGAATGGTGTTTTCTAACCTCTCTGGACAACAGCAGGGACTCTTGGACTACAGGGAATGAACTGTTGGGCACCTATGGATCCAAATCTACCACCCAATAGGATATAAGGGGGCTAGTGTTTCCTTACCCTCTCTAGGCAAAGGCAGGCACTTTTGGCCTACACGGACCAAACTGTTGGACATCAGTGGTTCCATTCCCATCCCCTAGAGGGCAGAAGGGATGGTACTCTTCAGCCTCTCAGGGCAACTGCAGGTGTATTCACCCCACATGGACTAAATTGTTGGGTGGTGGGCATTCCAGAGGGTCCATCCCCACCCCTGGTAAGGGGGGAAGGGTAGTGCTATGTCAGTCTACCTGGGCAACTGCAGTCATTTTGGACCTGCACCTGCAGTCATTTGCAGTCATTTGCCCACACCTGCAGCTCCATCCTTGACCCATGTAGGGGAGGAACGGGTGTGAAGCTTCATCAGTTTCTCTGGGCAACTACAGACAGTCTTGTCCTACACAACTTGGATTATTACACATGGCTGCAGGTCTGTTTCTACCTCTGGCAGAGAATAAAGGTGGAAGAAGTTTCATCAGTTCCTGAGTCAGCTTCAGCCTCACAGGTTGCAGCACCAACTCCATTCTCAGCACTTACTACACAACCAGCAAGAGAGAGGTTAAGAAACCCCTAAACTAAAGAGAGAAACTGTGCCCAGAATAAATATGACTAGAAAGCCAGTTGCCAAGACACCAAAAAAAAAAAAATAATAATAATAATAATTACAATCCACACCAAGCAACAGGAAGATATGGCATAGTTAAAGGAACTAGATAAGCCTCCATATGAAATAAAGGATTTGAGGCAACTAATCATAGATGTTTGTAGCTGTCTGGCAGTTTAATGTAATTATGAATTTCAAAACTCTATATTAAATTATGCTTGTAAACTAATCTGTTAATCTGGGCATGATTAAGTTATGATTAGGGCATTGCCTGGGCCACGTCAGTAGGGTGTTCAGCCCCACCCCTTGGTGGGTGGGAGAATCAAATATAAAAGGCATCAAAAAGAATAAAGTTGCAGCAATTTTTGAGTTGCAGTTTTAATGTTGGAGTTTTGATGTTGGAGAGAAGGCCCTGGGTTAGAGACGAGACATTCACCTGAGAGTTCACAGCTGGCCTTGTGGAGAGAAGCAAAGCCTAGAGAACCTCACAGTCTTCAGCTGACCTTGTGAAGGAAACAGAGTAGCTAAGCCCAGAGAGAAATGCAGCCCAGGAAGAGAGGAACCCAAGAAGCCTGAACCATGGCAAACATCAGCAGCTGTCTTACTCCAACACATGGCAATGGACTTTGGTGAGGGAAGAAACTTATGCTTTATGGCCTGGTAACTGTGGACTTCTACCCCAAATAAATACCCTTTATAAAGACCAACCCATCTCTGGTATATTGCATTAGCATCCCTTTGCCTGACTAATAAAATGTTCAAACAAATCTCCTTAATAAACTCAATGAGATGGTGAAAGAGATTAAGGATATTAAGAGGACACTGGATGAGCAAAAAATTTGAAAGCATACATAGAATAATGGCAGATCTTATGGGAATGAAAAGCACAATAAATGAATAAAAAAATACACTGTATGCAAATAACAGCAGGTTCGAGGAGACAGAGGAAAGGATCGGTGAGTTTGAAGACATTGCCACTGAAAGCAAACATACAAATGAACAGATGAAGAAAATAATGGAAAAAATTGAACAGGGTTTTAGGGAACTAAATGACAGCAAGAGACAAGCAAACATATGTGTCGTGGCTGTCCCTGAAGAAGAGAAGGGAAAGGGGGCAGAAGGAATAATTGAAGAAATAAGGGTAGAAAATTTTCCAACCATATTGAAGGACATAGATATCTGTATCCAAGAAGCACAACATACTCCCATCCAAATAAATCTGAATAGAACAACTCCAAGACACACACTAATCAGAATGTCAAATGCCAAAGACAAAGAGAGAATTCTGAGAACAGCAAGAGAAAATCAATAACAGGTAGAAAAGGGGAAAATTCACAAATATATGGAGATTAAACAACACACTATTAAATAATCAGTGGGTCAAAGAAGATATTTCAAGAGAAATCAATAAATATCTAGAGATGAATGAAATGAAAGCACAAAATATCAGGACCTATCAGATGCAGCAAAGGCAGTGCTGAGAGGAAAATGTACCGCTCTCAATGATAACTTTAAAAAGAAGAAAGAGTTAAATTCAATGACCTATCTGGAGGAACTAGAAAAAGAACAGCAAACTAATTCCAAAGCAAGTTGAAGGAATGAAATAACAAAGATCAGAGCAGAAACAAATGATATAGAGAACAACAACAACAAAAAGCAATAGGGAGAATTAACAAAACCAAAAGTTGTTTCTTCAAGAAGATTAACAAAATCAATCGGCAAACCCTTAGCTAGACTGACAAAGAAAAAAGAGAGAAGATGTAAATAAATGAAATAAAACATGAAAACAGGCCCATTACTACTGACCGCACAGAAATGAAAGAGATCATAAAAAGTTACATTGAACATCTGTATGCCAAAATGTAGACAAAATGGAAGAATTTCTAGGAATGTAATCTACACTGACCCTAGAAGAAATATAAGACCTCAACAAACCAATCACGAGTAAAGAGACTGAAACAGTCATCAAACAAATCCCCAAAATGAAAAGCCCAAGACCAGATGGTTTCACAGATGAGTTCTACCAAGACTTCAAGGAAGATTTAATACCAATCTTACTTAAGGTCTTCCAAAAAATTAAACAAGTAGGAATGTTACAAACTCATTCTATGAAGCTATTATCACCCTAATAGCAAAGTCAGGTAAAGCTATTACAATAAAAAAAAAAAAATTACAGACCCATTTCCCTAATGACCATGGATGGAAATATCCTCAAGAAAATACTTGCTAATAGAATCCAACAATACATTAAAAGAATTATTCATCATGATCAAATGAGTTTATACCAGGCAGGTCGTTCAACACAAGAAAACCAATCAGCATAATATACTACATTAATAAATCAAAGAAGAAAAATCACATGATCTTATAGATTGATGCAGAATAAGCTTTTGATAAAATCAAAATACAGCATATTTTCTTGACAAAAAAAAATACTATAAAAATAAGAATTGAAGGAAACTTTCTCAACATAATAAAGGCTATATATGAAACACCCACAGCTAACATTGTACTCAATGGTGAAGGCTGAAAGCTTTCTCATTGAGATCAGGAACAAAAGAAGGATGTGCACTGTCACCACTGTTGTTCAATATAGTGCTAGGGTTTCTAGCTAGAACAATCAGTCAAGAAAAAGAAATAAAAGGCATCCAAATTGGAAAGGAAGAAGTAAAACTTTTGCTATTCACAGATTATATGATCCTATATCTAGAAAGTTCTGAAAAATCTACAACAGAACTGCTAGAACTAATAAACTATCTCAGTAGAGTGTCAGGATACAAGATCAATACCCAAAAAACAGTCATGTTGTCATGTTCCTATACAATAGTAATTCCTGAGGAGGAAGATAGGAAAAATTTCCATTTACAATAGCAACTAGAAGAGTCAATATTTAGGAATAAAGTTAACCATAAATGAAAAGTGCTTGTATTCAGAAAACTCTCACTTCTGGACTCTAAATCATATTACCTCGCTACAGTGCTTAAAAAAACAGCATGTTATTGGCATAAAGATAGACACATAGACCAATGGAACTGAATTGATAGCTCAGAAACAGACCCTCATATTTATGGTCAAGGGATTTGTGACAGGCCTGTCAAATGCACCCACTTGGAACATATCCATAGCCAAAAGAAAGAAAAAATACCCCTATCTTACACCTTATACAAAAATTAACTCAAAATGGATCAAAGATGTAAATATGACAGCAAGAACCATTAAGCTCCTAGAAGAAAATGTAGGAAAACATCTTCAAGAACTGGTGGTAGGTGGTGTATTCTTATACCTCACACCAAAAGCATAAGTAAGGAAAGAAAACATGGATAAATGGGACCTCTTCAAACTTAAACACTTTTGTGATTCAAAGGACTTCATCAAGAAGAAGAAAAAGCAGCCCACTCAATGGGAGAAAACATTTGGAAACTACATATCTGATAAAGGTTTCATTTCCGTTCTATATAAAGAGATCATACAACTCAACAATAAAAGAGCAAGCAATCCAATTTAAAAATGGGCAAAATTTTAAGCAGACATTTCTCCAAAGAGGAAATACTAATGGCCAAAAGGCACATGAAAAAATATTCCATATCACTAGCTATTAGGGAAATGCAAATCAAAACGAAAATGAGATATCATCTCATACCATATAAAGCAGTCATTATTAAAAAAGAAAAAGCAATAAGTGCTGGAGAAGTTATGGAGAAATAGGAACACTATTTTATTAGTAGTAAGACTGTAAAATGGTGCATCCTCTGTGGAAGATGGTTTAGCGGTTCATCAGGAAGCTAAATATAGAACTGCCAAATGATCCAGCAATTCCTCTATGAGGAATATATCCAGAAGAACTAAAAACTGTGGCACGAACAGACATCTGCACACTGATTTTCATAGTGGCATTATTCACAATTGCCAAAAGATGGAAACAATCCCAGTGTCCATCAACCAATGAATGAATAAACAAAATGTGGTATATGAATACTATGGAATACTATGCTTCAGTAAGAAGAAATGAAATCAGGACACATATGATATCATGGATGAATCTTAAAGACATTATGCTAAGTGAAGTAAGCCAGACACAAAAGGACAAATACTACGTGGTCTCATTAATATGAACTAAATACAAAGAATAAATGAATGGAGTTAAAACTTAGAGTATAGGTTACTAAGAGGTAAGAGGAGGGTTAAGAAGAACTATTGATGCTTAATGTACATAGAAGTTTTAACTAACTTGACTGTAAAGGGGTAGAAATGGATAGTGTTAATGGTAACATATTATAGTAAGTAGCAGCTGGTTTATAAATGGCAATGTGACTGAAAAGGGTAGTCTAGGGATGTAAATGTCAATTGAAAGAAAGCTAAAGAATAATCTAGTAACTAAATAACACAGTGAACCCAGAGGTGGATTAGAATTTGTGGTTAATGGTACACATGCAAAAATGCCCTTCTGTGAACTAGAATGGATGTATGTCACTATTGGAGGGTGGTGGGAATGTGAGAAGCATGGGGAAAATATTATTGGTGTGACCTATGGACTGTGGTTAACAGCAATACTGTAATATTCTTGCATCAATGCCAAAGATGTACTGTGTTGCTAATGGTGTGTGGTATGGAAAAAATGTGCCAAATATAAAATTTGGACCATGGTTGGTGGTAATAATTTGATAACATTGCCTCATAATCTGTAATAAATATTCCACCACAGTGTGGTATGTTGGTGAAGGGGTGTTATATGGGAATTCTACATATGTGCATGATTGCTTTGTAAGTTCACAACCTCTGTAATAAAAATATATTTTAAAAAATAATAGGATGTGTTGTGGGAAAAATACAACAAATGTAAGATATGGACTATAGTTACTAGTAATATTTTGATGATGTTCTTGCATAGTTTGTAATAAATGTTTCATAACAATGCAAGGTGTTGGTGGTAAGGTGATGTATGGGACCCCTGGGTGATATTATGCATGTTTATTTTGTAAGTTCACAACTTTTACTACACACTTACTGTTTATGTCTGTTCCTGTATGAATGATATACTTCAATTAAAAAAATATTTAAAAATATGTAGAAAATTTCCCCTTCTAGTATTGCCATGACTCATTTACTTCACTGTAGTAAGGATGTGGGCCGTAACAGACAACTGTGTGCATGCTTTGGAATGAAAGCCCAGAAGAAAAAAGGCCTCCCTTGTATAGGAAGTAGGTTTAAATAGATGTAGAGTGCAGGCAGAAAGGCAATGATGGTGGTGGTCCATTTTATGTGTCCTCAGTGAAAGCTTTTGAACTTATTTTGTCTATTATCACCTTGGACAGGTTCAAATGACTATTTTTTCACACCATTGCTTCATTTGTTTGGGTTCAATATTCCATTTTTAAGAATTTACAATGGAGTCAGTACGGGGTAGGGGTACAGACTCTTTATCTGGGGGAACTAAGCAGTAATTCTGGCCCAGATTTGTGGGCCACAGGCAGTAGAAAAGACTGTCTTACCCTGAAGGTAAAAGGGAAAGATAATTCACAAATATTCTGAACACAGGCAATGCAAAGTATTCGAGGAAAGTCTCCATATGAAGACAGGGGAGTCGATGGGTCTGAATAACTGCGAAGCAGCTCTGTGACACTAGTGTCAACCGGTATTTGTTATGCCAATGGCAAGAGCCAAGGACTTGTCGACTTTGTTCCCTACTTCTTCCCTGAATAACTGGGTACTCTTGTTGCCTTGGATAGGGAAAAGGATCTCACTAGTGTATAAATAAGTTTAGAGAAGAGGAAAATACACTGATTAATAAAAATCATTGTTCCCCTCTGGTTTACTATGTCACATCTTTGCAACCTAAATAATTTGTTTTGTAAACTCATTTTTGCCAACTCAATTTTACTATATTTTGGCTAACTCATCTTTACTATAAAATAATTGTAACATGTTAGCACAAAACATCATAATACTAAGGTTGTGAGCTACTGCTAAAGTGTTCAGCATCCAAAGATGCCATGACCACAGAAGTGTGGAGAGAAGAGTGGTGATGTTTACTTTTGTCTTCAGAAAAACAAAAAATAATATATATTATATTTTAGGAAAATATCATCAAAGATTATATATGTTATGCACGTCTGAAATGGATATCACTTATAGAACTCTTGTGAAATTTTATAACATATTACATATTTTTTAAGAACCTATTTATTATGTATAACAATAGGGAGCTACGAATATGGTTATGATATCCCTCTGCTTAAAAATTTTTCAAATACTCCTAAAATCATCATAATTTATCACAGCACACAAAGCCTCTGTGATGGTTAGGCTAATGTGTCAACTTGGCCAGGTAATGATGCCCAGTTGTTTGGTCAAGCAAGCACTGGGCTAGTTGTAATACAAGGGTATTTCATGGACTTTAATCACCAGTGAGTTGATTGCATCTATGGCTGATCACGTTTACAATAAACTGAGGAGATTGCTTTCAGCAATGAGTGTTATCTTATATAATCAGTTGAAGGCAAAAGGAGATGTGGTTTTAGCGTTCAGAGAAAGAATTCCCAACTATACTTCATACAGCCAGCGTCTCCCGGGGAACTCATAGAGGCGTTCATCAGAGTTTCTAGCTTGCAGCCTGCACTTCAGAATTTGGACTTGTGCATCCCCACAGACGTGTGAGACAATTTTATAAAATCTCATACTATTTACAAATATCTTGTCGGTTCTGTTTCCTTAGAGAATCCTAACTAAGACATCCTCTAAGAATCTGACCACAAGTTATAGCTCCAGTTTTGCCTCTCTCGTTTACCCCCATGCTTCCAGGTCATTGGAACAATAAGCCACTTACTATGTTTGGAATACATTATATAATTTAAACTTCAGTGTCTCTAATTCTATTTCCCCATCTCTCTGGATGGCCCTTTTCCCATATTATATATGTATTCATCTTTAAAGGTTCCTCCTACTGTGCCTTTCTCTGTCATCTCTTATCTTTATCCCCCAAAATAATAATGGTTCTTTTTTTCTGTTTCAGAGTTTGAATTAGCATTTCTTATACCTCTTAACTAAAGCTCTCTTTGAATGATATCATTATCTGTTCATAAATCTACTTTATTATTACATAATGAAATCTATTGCATTGTAGCTAAATATATTTCCCAATATGCCTCCAATATGATATCTGCAATTTAGAAGGACATTAGTAAATGTTTGTTAAATGAATAACTAAATAGAAAATAAATACATGCTAATCTCAGACTCCATCACTGGTACACATTTATATACAGAGCAATTTCATAAATTCTTAATTATTTATTGCTTCACAGCTGATTCTGCCATAAAAATAATTTTGAGAATGAATAGAAACACAGAGGATAATTAGTAGGAATCTAGAGAAATTGGTACATCAAAGGTACATCCATAGTACAGCATAATAAAAAAGTTGCTGAAAAATTTTTTGAGTGCCAAGAGAATAGTTAATGATATGATTTTGTGGTCAAATAGTATGAAAAGCAGCATGGTTTAGTGGGAAAAGCATGGTCTTGGAACTATACAAACACAAAATTTTCACATGAAATTCTCTACTTTAGCTTTGAAGTCTGAGTAATTGTTTTAACTCTGAGATCTATTTTGGTAAGCTGTAATATTTGAAGAAAAAGAAGAAGGGGGAGGAGGAGAAGAGGAAGAGTATTTTAGTTTCCTAGGCTGCTAAAAAAAATACCATAAAATGGGTTGGGATAAGCAATGGGAAATTATTCACTCATGGTTTGAGTCTGGAAAACGTTCAGACCAAGGCATCATCTAGGCGATGCTTTCTTCCTGAAGACTGGTATTCTTGAGCTGGCTGTCAGTGATCCTTGGTTCTTGGGTCTTCTGCCACATGACAAAACACATGGCAGTCTCTGGGCTCTCACTTCTCTTCTGGGTTTCACTGATTTCAGCTTTCTTGCTTCCCTGGCTTTCTCTGTTAGGCTGAATTTCATTCTTTTAGGAAGGACTCCAGTAATAGGATTAGAACCCATCTTGATTGAGGTGGGCCACGCCTTAACTGAAGTAACCTCATCAAAAGATTGTACTTGCAGTAGATTCATACACACAGGGATGGATCAAATTTAAGAGCATGTTTTTCTGGGGCTACATACAGCTTCAAACTACGACAAATAGGATGGAGAAATAAATTGATGAGTCAGTCTTTGGTACATAGGAGTTGATCATTAAATATGAATGCACTTCTCTTTTACTGCAGACTTATGAACTAAATATCGGAAAAGAATGAGTCATGATAATGGAAAATGCTAGGTTAAAGCTGTCTAGAAATAAGGAAGTTAAAGTAAAATACAGAATACCTAGTCATTGAGTTATTTAAGTATGAAGAAAATAGGATGCTTTGCCAAAATTGATTTAAGCAATTTTACAGGGTCATTTTCTAATTTTTTTTTTTAATATTGTTTCTTAAATCCAATTTTATTATATTCTAGTTCTAATATAAACTTTTTACTTTTTACTGTAATATAAAAGAGTACTAAAATTTTCTTGGCAAACTGTGATGGTTAGGCTGTGTAAAACTCGGCCAGGTAATTGTGTCCAGGTGTTTGGTCAAGCAAGCACTGGGCTAATTGTAATACAAGGACATTTATGGACTTTAGTCACCAGTGAGTTTACTGCATAGATAGCTGATTATATCTACATCAATCAGGGAGATTGCCATTAGCAATCAATGATGCTTATCCAATCAGTTGAATGCCTTAAAAGAGGAAGTGATTTCAACATTCAGAGAGAATTTCCCAGCTTGTCTTTGGACAGCCAGCATCTTCCAGAAGGTCATCAAGGACCTTCATTGGACTTTCATCAGAGCCCCTGGTTTGCAGACTACTTGCAGAACCTGGACTTGTGCATCCCCACCATCATGCGAAAGACTCATGAAATCTCATGCTATTGAAAGAGATCTCCTGTCAACTCTGTTTTCCTAGAGAACCCTGACTAATACAGCTTGGTACCAGGAGTGGTTCTTGAGAAACAGAGTCTTAAACATGAGATGTCTGAGGTGGTTCTGGGAGTTTTGCAATTGACTTTCTACTATAATAGGACTCAAGGGTACTAATGACTCCCTTTCCAATAATGAAGAGGTCACTAACAGTCCATGGCATGAGCTGGCAATAGAGATACAGAAAATATCATCAATGGATTCCCCTCCTGTTGCAGCAGAAATGAGTCTTAGAAGATGAGAAAGCCCAAACAGCACTCCAAGAGGCAGAGGAACAAAGTTTTATTACGCGTGGGCCCAGAGGAGAGTTCAGTCTCCAAATTCTGATCCCCCTTTTCCTATTTTCATAAGTTTATATTGGTACACTAAACAGGAAAATTCCTGAGCAAGCAGGCAGGTGGGGTTACAAAAGCAAAGAAGCTAAGTTAGTTTATCTTTCTTAAAGCAGAAGGCCCTTAGGGAGGAAAAGAGTCATTATCTGTATAGAGTTGTAAATTTCAATTCAAAGGGGCAGCCTGGGGTGCTTATCTTCCTGACATGGATTACAAGGAGAAAAGGGGAGGATGGAGGGGAGAGAGAGGCTAGGGACAGTGGGGAGTTTATTTTTTTGAAGCTGTGGGTTTCTGCTGAGGGCGGGGTTGGGGGGCCCCCTTCCTTTATCACTTCCAAGCTTATAAGAAGCTAGGATCTAGGTAAGAGTGTTTTCAACACCTCAACAGAGTTCTGTGGAGTCAAAAGGCATAATGATGTTGGCTGGCTCCTCCTGGATACCCTGGATACAATTACAAAAGAAAAAGATGAGCTAAAGTCTTCAAATTTGAAACTTAAATGCCACATGAATGCTGTGAAAGTTTTTATGTGTGCTCTGAAAGAAAATCTTGTTCTCCTGTAGCCACAGACTTGAGATATCTGAGAACCAAACTCGGACTCTCATTGTACAAGTAGCAGAATTACAAAGGAAACTAAAATCTCAACCCCACAGGGTTTCTGCAGTTAAAGTTAAGGCATTGATTAGAAAGGAGGGGAACCCAGAGGACTGGAATGGAGACATATGGGATGATGATAATATTGGTGGGTACATTGGAACCTAAATTCTGCTGAGACTTTAACAGATAAACCTGCAATGGCCTGCCCTGTGGAGACTACATCTTTAAACCTAGTATCACCTAGCCTCCAACCTTCCCCAGGGAGTCTGGACCTCCTTCCAGCCCTGAGTCAGGTACCAGCCAAACTCGAGCATGTACTGCCCAGCCACCAATCTGCCCTGAGGAATCTGTCTTCCAACCTCTGCTTGAAGATATTAACCCTGTCTCACTGGAAGAAAATGCAAAGGAATGCCCAGAGGTTAGTAGCCTGCAAGACATCTCTAATCCTTCTCCTTACCCACACCCCACATCCCTCTTGTCTTCGAGACCCATTACTAGACTAAAATCACAGCAAGCCCCCAAAGGTAAAATGCAAAGTGGGACCCATGAGAAAGTACACTATACTCTGAAAGAACTGCATGAGGTTTCCAACTTATATAGACAGAATTCAGGGGAATATGTGTGGGAATGGATACTAAGGGTATGGGATAATGGTGGAAGGAATATAAAGTTGGATCAGGCTGAATTTATTGATATGGGCCCACTAAGCAGAAATTCTGGATTCAACACTGTAGCTTGAGGGGTTAGGAAGGGCTCTAACAATTTGTTTGGGTGGCTGACTGAAACATGGAACAAAAGATGGCCTAGCATGTCTGAGGTTGAGATGCGCTATTTGACCTGGTATACAGTAGATGAGGGGATTCAATGGCTTAGGGAGATTGGAATGCTAGAATGGATTTACCATTTGAGACCTGCCCACCTACCCCAGGAATGTCCAGAGGACACACATTTATCCAGGGCTATGATGCATAAATTTGTAAGACTAACCCCATCTTCCCTGAAGAGCTCTGTGGTTCTTCTTCTCTGTAGTCCAGATATTACTGTAGGGAGGGCTGTAATGGAATTAAAATCCTTTAACATTTTGGGGATGATCGGATCTCGGTCCGGTAAAGGTCAAGTATCAGCAGTTAATCGCCAAAGACAAGGTGGACATGGCTACCGCAATGAAAGGCAGATTCAAAGCAGCACTCAAAATAATCTGAGTCACATAGAGTTATGACATTGGCTAATAGATCATAGGGGTACCTGGAAGTGAAATAGATGGGCAGTCTACTAAATTTCTTCTGGATCTGTATAAGCAGAAGAGTTCTAGGTCTAGTGAACAGAACCCTAACTCAAATTACAGATGCAGAGAATCATGGCCCATTAATCAATTCTCAGACTTGAGGCAGTTTACAGACCCAGAGCCCCTTGAATGAGGAGAAGGCCAGATCCCCTTGGGGAAGGATCCTGTTAAACTGCCAAAAATTCATACTGTTAATCTTCTTCCCACCTTTCCCCAAGGAGACCTATGGTCTTTTACCAGAGTAGCTGTGCATTGGAGAAAAGGAAATGATCAGATATTTTGGGGGTTATTAGACACTGGCTCAGAAGTGACAGTAATTGCAGGAGACCCAAAATGTCACTGTGGTTCACCAGTCAGAGTAGGGGCTTATGGAAGTAAGGTGATTGATGGAGTTTTAGGTCGGGTCCATCACAGAGTGGGTTCAGTGGGTGCCCGGACCCATTCTGTGGTTATTTCCCCAGTTCTAGAATGCATAATTGGAATAGACATACTCAGTAACTGGCAGAATCCCCACATTGGATGCCTGACTTGGGAGTGAAGGCTATTATGGTTGGAAAGGCCAAGTGACAGTCACTAGAACTGCCCCTACCTAACAAAATAGTAAATCAAAAGTAATACTGGATTCCTGTTGGAATTGCAGAGATTAGTGCCACCATCAAGGATTTGAAGAACGCATGGGTCGTAATTCCCACCACATCCCCATTCAACTCTCCTGTGCAGAAAACAGTTGGATCTTGGAGGATGACAGTGGATTATTGTAAACTTAACCAGGTGGTGACTCCGATTACAGTTGTTGTCCCAGATGTGATATCATTGCTTGAGCAAATCAACACATCCCCTGATACCTGGGATGCAGCTGTTGATCTGGCAAATGCTTTTTTCTTAATTGCCATTAGTAAGGACCACCAGAAACAGGTTTCTTTCCGTTGGCAAGGCCAGCAGTAAACCTTCACTGTCCTGCCTGAGGGGTATATCAACTTTCCAGCCCTATGTCATAATATTGTCAACAGGGAACTTGATCATCTCTTCCACCCACAAGATATCACAATGATGCATTATATTGATGATAACATGTTGATAGGACCTAGTGAGCAAGAAGTAGCAAAGTCCCTAGAGGTATTGGTAAGGCATTTGCATGAGAGAAGATGGGAGATAAATCCAACAAAAATACAGGGGCTTTCCACCTCAGTGAAATTTCTAGGTGCCCAGTGGTGTGGGGTATGTTGGGATATCCCTTCTAAAGTGAAGGATAAGCTGTTGCATCTAGCCCCTCATATGACCAAAAAAGAGGCACAGCCTTAGTTGGTCTCTTTGGATTTTGGATAAAACACATTCCTCATTTGGGTGTGCTATTCTGGCCCACTTTACTGAGTGACCAGAAAAGCTGTTAGTTTTGACTGGGGACCAGAACAAGAGGAGGCCCTGAGACAGGAACAGGCTGCCATACAAGCTGCACTACCACTTGGGCCATATGATCCAGCAGATCCAGTGGTGCTGGAAGTTTCAGTGGCAAACAGATTAGTTGTCTGGAGCCTTTTGCAGGCTCCTGTAGGAGAATCACAATGCAGACCCTTAGGATTTTGGAGCACAGTCCTGCCATCCTCTGCAGATAACTACTCTTCCTTTGAGAAACAGCTTTTGGCCTGCTACTGGGCCTTAGTAGAGACTGAATGCTTAACCATGGACCATCAAGTTACCATGAGACCTATCATGAGCTGGGTATTGTCTGACCCACCAAACCATAAAGTTGGGTGTGTGCAACAGCACTCCATAATAAAGTGGAAGAGGTATATATGAGATAGGGCTTGAGTAGGCCCTGAACGTACAAGTAAGTTAATGAAGAAGTAGCCCAAATGCCCATGGTCACCACCCCTGCTGTATTACCTTCTCTTTGTCACCCAACAGGTTTGGCCTTTGGGGGAGTCCCTTAAAATCAGGAAAAAGAAGTTTCAGGCCTGGTTTGCAGATGGTTCTGCACCATATGGAGGTACCACCCGAAAGTGGACAGCTAAAACACTGCACCTCTTTTCTGGGACATCCCAGAAGGATAGTTGTAAGGGCAAATCTACCCTGTGGGCAGAACTTTGAGCAGGACACCTGGCTGTTCTTTATTCTTGGAAAAAGAAATGGCCAGAGGTGCATTTGTACACTGATTCTTGGGCTGTTGCCAACAGTTTGGCTGGATGGTCAGGGACTTGGAAGGAACATGATTGGAAAATTGGTGACAAGAGGTATGTGGATAGACCTTTCTGAGTGAGAAAAAAACATGAACATATTGTGTCCCACGTGAATGCTCAACAGAGAGTAACTTCATCAGAGGAAGATTTTAATAATCAGGTGGATAAGATGACCTACTCTGTGGCTAATGCTCAGCCTCTTTCCCCAGCCACTCCTGTCATTGCCCAATGGGCTCAAGAACAAAGTGGACATGGAAGTAAGGATGGAGGTTATGCATGGGCTCAGCAACATGGACTTCCCCTCACCAAGGTTGACCTGGCTACAGCCACTGCTGAATGCCCAATCTGCCTGCAGCAGAGACCCACACTCAACCCCCGATATGTCACCACTCCTCGAGGAGACCAGCCTGCTACCTGGTGGAAAACTGACTACATTGGGCCACTTCCACCATGGAAGGGTCAGCTATTTGTTTTAACTGGAATAGACACATACTCTTGAAATGGGTTTGCATTTCCTGCATGCAATGCTTCTTCCAAAACTCCATCCGTGATAAGTCATTACAGAATGACTTATCTACTATCATGGCATTCCACACAGCATTGCTTCTGATTAAGGAACCCATTTCACAGAAGATGTGTGGGAATGGGCACATGCCCATGGAATTCCAGGGTCTTACCATGTTCCCCATCACCCTGAAGCAGCTGGATGGATAGAATGGTGGAATGGCCTTCTGGAGACTCAATTACAGCACCAACCAGGTGGCAATACCTTGCAGGGCTGGGACAATGTTCTCCAGGAGGCTGTATATGTTTTAAATCAGCATTCACTGTAATGTGCTGTTTCTCCCATAACCAGGATTCATGGAATCAAGGGGTGAAAATAGGAGTTGCACCACTAACTATGACCCCTAGTGACCCACTAGGAAAATTTTTGCTTCCTGTCCCTGCAACCATATGCTCTGTTGTTCTACAGGTTTTAATCCCAAAAGGAGGAATGCTGCCACCAGGGAACTCAACAATGATTTCATTGAACTGTAAGTTAAGACTGCCACCTGGTCACTTTGGGCTCCTCAACCTGTAAATCAACAGGTAAAGAAGGGAATCACTGTACTGTCAGGGGTGACTGATCATGACTATCAAGGGGAAATAGAACTGCATCTACATAATGGGGATAAAGAAGAGTTGCCTGAAATACAGGAGATCCTTTAAGGCATCTCTTAGTACTGCCATGCCCTGTGATTAAAGTCAATTGAAAATTGCAACAACCCAATCTAAGCAGTATTAAAAATGGCCCAAAATCTTCAGGAATGAAGGTTTGTGTCACCTCACCAGGCAAAGAATCACGGCCAGCTGAAGTGCTTGCTGAAGGTAACAGGAACCTGGAATGGGTAGTGGAAGAAGGTAGTGATAAACACGAATTTTGACAATGTGACCAGTTATTGAAATGAGAACTGTAATAGTTACGAACCTTTCTTCCTTGTTTCATTATGAGTATGATTGTATACGTAGACAAAACAAATTTGTTTTTTTCCCCAACTTTTTCCCCTCTCATATGAAAAGTTGTATTAGCTTCATGTCATAATATTTAAGGATGTCAAGTTTAAGAGTAAATATTACCCAAGGACTTGCACCCTATTCTGTAACCACTGGGGTTTTTGAGCAATGTCATAACTTTCTGAGATGAGCGACTACTAAGTGGAGCTGAAGTTTAAGGTGTTTACCATTCAGTAAATCATTGTGTCACCATTGCCAGGCACTATTCCATCCTTGAGGTTAGAGCAGTGAGCAAAAGGTGAAAATCCTTAAAAATTTGCATTGTACCTCACTTAGTAGTTAAGGAGAGATTTTAGATAATACACCATACTAAAGTATTTATTACGAGTCAGTTTCCTCTAGGAAAAAGAATGCTTGATGGTTAACACCAGAGGGTCATTTAATGGGAAAGAGAGTCACAGAAACCCAAGAAACTGAAGAAACCCAGATACCCAAACACTAGTAACAGCAACAACAAAAAGTCTCTTTAACTTGTCTCTAGTTCAGTAACATCATTTGTTTGACATTTTTTAGAATTCCACTTTGGCCACTAGAATTAGCAGCACATAGACAACCATAGCTGCTTATGTTCTCTTTTGTTTTGTTTTTGTTTTATGAGCTTTAATCTCTGAGTACTTAATATGGATTTAGAAACAAAGTTCTTTGACTGAAAGTGAAAAAAAAAATTGAAAACTTTTTCTTTTTAAAAGACCATGTAAAAGAATGAAAAGCAAGCTATAAATTAGGAGAAATTATTTGCAAACTACATATCTGATAATGGATTAGAATCTAGAATATATAAATAATGCTCAAAACTCAATAATTAAAATAAAACAAAACAAAAACATCAACAATCCAATTAGAAAATGGGCAAAAGACATGAACAGACATTCCACCAAAAAGAATATGTGAAAGGCAAACAATCATTTGAAAAGAAGTTCAACATCAATAACTATGAGGGAAATGCATATTAACACTACAATGACATATCAGTACATAGGTATAAAAAATGACTATAACCAAAGATAGTGACAACCCCAAATTCTGGTAAGGATATGGAGAAACTGGGTCACTGACACACAGATGATGAACGTCTAAAATGGTATAGCCGCTCTGAAAAACTCTTTGGCAATTCCTTATATAACTAAACATGCAACTACCATACAATCGAGCAATTTTATACTTGAACATTTCTCCCAAAGAAATGAAATTTTATGTTCACGCAAAAACCTATAAACCAATTATCATAGCAGGTTTACTCAAAATAGGTCGAACTAGGAACACCAGATACCCTCAATGGGTTAATGAAAAGGTGAATTGTTAAACAAACTGTGCTACATTGATACCATAAAATACTACTTAGCAATAAAAAGGAATGACTATTGATACATGCAACAAATTGGATGAATTTCCAGAGTATTATGCTGAGTGAAAAGAAAAGCACATCCCAAAAGACCACATAATGCATGATTCCTTTCATATAATATTCTTGAAATTATATAAATATATATTATATGGAGAAAGATTAGTGGTTTCCAGTGGTCAAGAACAGTGGTAGTACCTCTCAATTAGAGGTGGAGTGGACATCATAATCCCATAATCCTCAGGATTGGGGAATGAACAATGGACTAGAGTGGACTTACTGGTATTCTACTATAGACTTATTATGATTTTAGCAATGGAAGAAATTACAGCACTGATATGGAGGCAGTGGACACTGGAGGCTCTGAGGGCAAGGAAAGGGAACAACAGGTGTAATATGGGTGCATTTTTGGGACTTGAAAATCATCCTGAATGACATTGCAATGACAGATATAGGCCATTATATACCTTCCCCTAACCTACAGAATTGTGTGGGAAAGAGTGTCAACTGCAATATAAACTATAATTCATGCTCAGTGGCAATGCCCAAAATGTGTTTATCAATTGTAATGAATGTACCACACTAATGAAGGATGTTGTTTAAATGGGAAAATGTGGGAGGTATGGGGAGCGAGGCATATGGGAATCCTTATATTTTTTATGTAACATTTATGTAATCTAAGTATCTTTAAGAGAATATATTAAAAAAAAAAAAAAAAAGAACAGTGGTAGGGTATAGAGATGCATGTATCTATGAAAGATGACACAAAGGATCCTTGTGGTGATGGAACTCTTTGTATCTTGATTGCATCAATATCAATATTCCGGTTGCAATATTATACTATAATTTTGCATGATGTTACCATTGGGAGAAACAGGTAAAGGTTACATGGAATCCCTTTACATATTATTTTCTCACTGTCCTGTCAATCTACAATTATCTAAGAAAAACAAGCAGTAAGACAAAAACAAACCAAAAAAGACACCTCAGTTATAGGTTGAGTAGTTCCCCCTGAATTTTGGTGGTAAGTTCAGTCCACCGAATTCAACATGCATTACATTTAACCATTTACTAGATTTAGAAAAATCTAGAAATATTGTAGATCAAAGAATTGGGTTGCAGATTACCAGAAAACTGGCCAGTGAAAAGATTCATGTTCTTTCCATGGGGAACATGAAGTGCATGTTGATAGGTGAGACAATGAGTGTTCAAATTATCCATTTACCTGGAAACTGGAGCAAATATCATATCAAAGGGTAAGACATATTATAAGTTTTGTGTGGCAAGCTAACAGCTTTAGAAAAAGGACAGACTTTATCATATTGTATCATATCCAAGGCACCAATAGTATGTCTAGTGGCAAATTCAATAAAGTGAAAATAATTGTTCCTTTCATAGGAATCCTTATGTTTGTTTACATCTCCTTGAGAAACTAATTTTTTGTCTGAATATCAATCTGGGTATCTTTGAGGAGACAAAAGAGTAATAAGAGAACTTCAACCTCACTTGTAATGATGAGCCATCAGGTCCAGGTCCAGTGTCAGAGCCAACTGTAAAACAGCCCTATTCTCAAGTTCTTTCAATGTATAAACACTACAATAGACACCAAATCTGTCAAGCTAAAATAATCACTCAGTAAGACTGCAGTGTCCATAGATATAGAAAAGCTATTTTTACTATATTTTTTTCCTTTCCTTCTTAATATGAAAGGTAGGTGGCTGGATTTATACTTCAAGAGGATCTTTATAATCCTTCTGAAAAGGGAAGTTAATGCCTTGCAGACATAGGCTTTACTCTACCTGTATATGCATGTTTATATTTTTCACAATTCGTTGTTTTCGAACACATAGTGTGATATTAAATTCAATGATCTCTTCCTTATTTGGATTAGATAAAATATCTTAAAATTTGTTAAATATCTATGCATAGTGAGCAGTTTCTTTTTTTCCTTCATGGCCGCATGTTGGTATTTTCTTACATGAATTTTCATAATTTACTCAACCTTTGTTTTACTAAATGACATTTGGGGTTTTTTAATCTTTTGCTATTACAGAAACTATGCAATAAATATTCTTAAGCTTACTTTTTTCATGAATATGTTCCAAGAAATGCATTTTTTGAGTGAAAGAAGATGTCCACTGAAATGATAGGTCTTGTGAGAATGCTTTCCAAAGTTGTAGCATCAGCTACACTCCCACTAACATGTATGATAGTGTTGCTTGGCACATTGTTTTGAAATAAACAAACTATGAACTATAATCCCATCTTAACTGTTCTATACTCTGTTGAATTCAACAACACTACTGCTTTTTGGAAAATGAAATGATTCAGGAAGCAGCTTTTTCTAAGTCACCATCAACAATATTTTCAATGTAGGGTTTTGCTGTGTGTTCTAACAATGATATTTTCATTGGTGTCACTTTTTTACTAAAAACCATGTGCTTGGTCATTGTGGTTGTAATGGATTGAATTCTGCTGTCCACAAAGACATGTACAAACTCTAGCCCCTGGAACTGTGGATGTGAACCAATTGTAAATAGGAAGAAGTTAATTAAGGTGAGGCCACCCTAAAGCAGGGTGGGCCTTAATCCAATATGACCAGAGTTCTTTATAAGCAGAGAAAATTTGGACATAGCAGGAAGAGACAGATGGGGAGGCAGATAGCCATGTGACAGAAACAGAAATTGAGTTAGGGATTGCCCGCAAGCCACCACCAGAATGTACTGACTTCAGCGAAAACATGCTCCCACTGACACCTTGATTTGCACTTACTTATAGCTTCCAAAACTGTGAGGCAATAAATTCCTATTGTTTAAACCAACTAGTCTGAGATATTTGTTATATAACCTAGCAAACTAAGTGTCATATCAGCTGCGTTACCCTATCCCCAAAAGAAATGGATTGATTTCTCTTAAGTAACCTGCTCCCAATTCTAATGATCACTGCTTTCCTTAACAAAAAGGCAAGATGGGTTACAGATGGTCTCTCATTTTTGGAGGCTTGGATGGCCAGAAGTAGCGCCACATATCAGCAAAGAACACAGATTTTTATTGCTTATTACTCAAGTGTGCTTTTATGTAAAAATAACTAAAGTTTATTTTGATTTATAGGCATCACATCCTATCCAGTCCCCAGTTACTTCCAGCCCATTCTTGTCTGTATCAGAGGAAGTTCAGCATGTATAGAGTACACATGATCTCTTTTAGCCCCTTTTAGGCCCCTAATCTGTATTTGCTACATGATGCCCCAGAAATCAATCTATTGTCATGACCAGAATACACTGTTTCATAGCATGTTCCACACTTGGAAGTTGGATGTTGGGATCTAAGGAAATTTTTAGAATCAATTGCTTGTAGAAGGACTACCTGGAAAATCCACAAAGTTAAAATTTGGTTGTATATAATGGAAACAATGTGTTATTGTTTGTATATTTGCTTTATTTTTAAATGTCCAGCCCCTAATAAATGGACAGAATTGTGCAAGATATCAGAAGTTGTAACCAGAATGTTGAAATATGAAAGAACACTGTCCCTCTAACTTTGTTCATTGTAACTTGTTCGTCTATACATTTAGATTAAAACTTGTACAGTCTCAAAATTTTCTGACCATTGTTGGGTAAAGCAAAGAGTGTCAACACACTAAAATTTCTTAAATTTGAATAATAGTCAAATCTCTGAATATAGTTTAAATTGAGGCCACACTTTCTCCCCCTGCTCCCTTGTAGGATGACTAAAGACAGGGAAGTAGAATGTGGCTGGCTACTTCTCTCATCTTTGCCTGGTCTTAAGGACATCCTATACCAGTAGGCTCCTAATTTTCTCCCAGGAAATATATTTGTGCTTTGGCCAAATTATAGAGGGGAGGCTGATCAAAGCATTCTATGAAAGCAACTAGCCATCCAGTGATATGCTTAATAGATTTTTTTTTTAATTTTTAATTTTTTGGTTGCCTTATAGATTTTGCAATAGGAAATTAAACAATAATCCACTGGGTTTCCAAATTGTAGGGGACATATATCACATATATATTATATATTCTTTAAAAAGTTGTTTATCTGATTAGTTAAATTTTCAACTCATCAACTCATTGGTTGGATAACTTGATAGAAATATTTTTACTCAGACTTTTCAGTGGAATTTCAGAACTATGTTCTTTTACACTGTTATTAAACTCTCTCTTCTTTTGTTATATATTATGGTGAATATTAAGTGGAAGCATGTATTTCCCACTTCTCCTCTTTAGTAATTAACCTGTTCTGTGGGTGAAAAGGTGATGTGTTCTCACGAATATTTTCATAATGCCACTTTGAAAAGGTAAATTTCACTGTATTCAAAACAGTTTTGAATTTTATTGAAAAAGATGGAGCATTTTGATTTCCAGTTAAGGTACAGTAAAAGTCTATTAATTAGAAAATAAAAAGATGAGGTATTGTAGTAAATTAGGTTTTTGTGCCAAATGATTCAATATTACTAACTCTATTAATATATTCTATCGTAGTGATGTTTATGAGAAAAAAAATTACATATCATCTCCTTTGTAAGTAAAGATTCAATCATTTTGAGTAAAAATATTGAGTAAAATCTGGGGATAGTTAATAAACTTGATAAAATATACTGAGTTCAGTTCCAAATCCACCATCTTGCTTGATGTGGAAACAGTATAGCCATTCTTATTAATGTAGCAATGAATAACAAGTGTCCACTATTTCTTTTTTTTTTTTTTTTTTGAGTTAATTTTTTTATTTTTAAAGAAGCTTTAGATTACATAAAGGTTACATAAAAATATATAGGGATTCCCATATGCCCCACCTCCTCCCCTTCCCACACTTTTCCCCATTAATAAGTGTGGTACATTTGTTACACTTGATGAACACATATTGAAGCATTGCTACTAAGCATGGACAATAGTTTACATTATAGTTTACACTTTGTACTGCACGATTTTATTACAGGTTTTAACAAAATGTATAATGGCCTGTATCTGTCACTGCAACATTGTGCAGGACAGTTCCAATGTCCCCAAACTACACCATGTTACATCTATTCTTCCCTGTCCCTCCCCTGAGAACCTCTGGTGACTCTTGTTTTTATATCAATGATACAAGCTCCTCCATTGCTAGAATAAGCATATGTCTACTTAAGTCTATAGTTGCATTGCCCCCCCCTTTTATGTTTGTTCATTCTTCAATCTTGAAGATTTGGGGGTGATGATCCTGCTCTGTTCTGATTAAGAGGGAGCTTAGATCCTATGGGGCAGATGGAGGGAACTGTCTTGCTTGCAGTTATACTTTATTTTGGGGGAGAGTGTTGTCCATCATCATCCTTTTGTTAGTTGTCCTGGGTGAGGCCAATGAACTGGAGAGTAGTGTTGCAACTCTTGCTGAGATTAAAGGCTCAACCCTCATATGAACAGACCAAAGATTTAAGTCTTTTGTACATATATTTAATGCATATAGTGTTAACTATAGGTTCAAATTAAAGGGGCAGAAGAATCAAGTGCAGGGAAATTGTAATGAGTCTAACTCTGGTACATTGGGGAGCATATATTCCAAAGCACAGGCAACTAACAGGATGCTGAGTTCCTGAGATTGCCTGCCCTTCCTATAGTGTTTAGATGTCTCTAGAGGCCTCAGGAATCCCACTCTTTGAGGTACTGTTTACTGTAGCAGTCAATGAGATCCTGCTGAGATGTGCATAAATGTAACCTCTGGAATGACCTCCCAACTCACTTTGAAGTCTCTTAGCCATAAAAACTCATTTGTATTTAATATTTCCTCCTTTTGGTCAAGGTCTTTGTCCAAATGCATCACTAGTTTGTCCTTGCTAATAATCCCTCAGTGCCAGGGAGGCTCATCTCCAGAAGTCATGTCTCAGGACTGCAGGAGGAAGGTAGTGCATTTACAGGCTGAGTTTGGCTTAGAGGGAGACCACATTTGAGCCTATATTTTAACTATCCCCTATATTTTCTATGCAATTTTGCTGTAACCTAAAGCTTCTTTAAAAATAAAGCAAAAGAAATAAGACACAAGGGGAACATATGGAAGAAAGTGTCACTGTACATAAAAAATAACAGATCTTATGGTGATGGAAGAAACATTGAAAAATCTTTTATTGTACTTTATTTTCTTAATTTTTTTATTTTTAACCTTTATTTTTAATTCTTTTTTTTTTCATTTTTGTATTTTATTTGCTATATTGTTATTTTATTTTATTAATATTTTCGTTTATTTTTTTAGCTTTGTTTTGGGGGAGGTTTTGGATCACAGAACGGTCACAACTATGGCAAGGGAGAATCACTGGTGTGGGGTGTCAGTGATGGGGAGATGTGTGGGGAGGGGTGCACCTGGGGCATGCCTCTATGGCATATGTATATTTTCAAGTGGTCGTGGGACATTGTCTTGGTGGGTGGAAACCCGCACAATAACCAACGAACATTGAATTCCTCTTCTGGGAAGTCTTGCTACCTTCTCTAATAGAGCAGCAAGAATCTCCCGAGGACATGAGCTGTACCTAGTGAAGGAGGACAGACCAATATGCCTGGCCCTTGATATTGATGATTGTACTTATAAACCTTTTCTTGTGAAATTGAAACTTAGTCTGGTATTATATATTGTCTAAGAGTTACCTCCTAAAAGCCTGTTACCTACTATTCCTTAATATTTTACTGGGTTACTGGTCAACAAAATTTTTAAAAAAGGAAAAAAAAAAAAGGAAGAACATAAAGAAAGGAGTTGATAAATCTAGCACCACTTAAAAATGATACAATTTTATACCTGGAAGACCCAAGGGAATTAACTAAAAAACTACCACAATAAAAAAATTACATGACATTGATGTGCAAAATTAATACAAAGAATTTGATATACAATATACTGGAATAAATTTCATGCACATTTCAACATAATAGATTATATTTCTAAGAATGTGTACAACATAAAATGTGTAAGACTTATAGGGAGCAAACTTTAAAAAACAATCCTGGCCAACACAAAAGGCATCTGAACAAATGAAAGATAAAATGTGTTCTGGAAGGAAGACTCAGTAAAAATGTTGTCAATTATTTTTAAATTAATTCATAGATTTGGTATGATAGTGAAAACACCAATAGTCTTTTTAGTAAAATTTTATTGAAATATATCATTCATACATGAATATACATAAACAGTAAGTGTATAGTAAAAGTTGTGAACTTACAAAACAAACATGCGTATCATCATACAAGGCTACCATATATCACCCCACCACCAACACTTTGTATTGTTGTGAAACAGTCATTACAAACTATGAAAGAGCATCATCAAAATATTACTACTAACTATAGCCCTTATCTTACGTTTTGTATATTTTTTCCCAACCCACCCAATTTTTAGCATCCTGTAACAATATTATATATTTGTTATAGTTCATGAGAGAATGGTCTCATATTTATGGACTGTGGTTAACAGGACAAGCCATTTTTTTAATAAACAAAACTAATTCTAAAGTTTATGTGGCAAAACAACTAAAGAAGAATAGTTAGGATTTTTTAAAGCAATGATAGACCCTCAACATTTCAAGTATAAAATATTATAACTTCTTAATAATTAAATGAGTATGTTACTGCTATATAAGTTAGCAAAGAAACCAATAAAACCAAAATAAAAATTTCAAAAATAGATATAATTGCATATGCTAATGTAGTATGTGATTAACATGGCATCTTAGATCAGTGGGAATACTCAGCCATTTATTATGTTGTGATCTAACAAATGGATAGATATCTGGACAAAAAAATTAAGATTAATACATAGCTCACACTTCATGCCAAGACAAATTATAGATGGATCAAAGATGTAATCTAATGGAAAAGGCCTTCCTAACTGTGTTTGTAAATATAGAAGCTATAAAAATAATTGATAAGTACGACCACATTAAAAAAAAAAAAGGAAATCTTCTGCATGACAAGCATTCATAAGCAAATTCAAAAGACAATGACAAATTGGGAATATTTTTCCCAATTTGTAAGACATCTCAACAATTTTTTTCATATCAAAATTCATGACAATAAACTACATTGTTATCATTTTTTCTCCTTAAGAGTTGAGTGTAAAGTATATAGCATTAAAATCCAGATATTTTGATCCTTTAATCAAAGTTTATACTCTATTGGGAATATGTAAAATAGCAATGGAAGAAATGATGAATTTACCTGTCAGCAATTTCTGAACTGATAAAAGTAACTATATTTATCCAGATTTTTTCTTAATCTATGCTGCTCTTTTTTCTTCATCGGCTATTTTTGTTTTTTCTCCATTTCATTTCATTGGCCTAATGAATGAGGCATTTGTGTGTACTGATAATAACTCATCTATTGCTCATCTACCCTTGGGTGTATTCAACATGCAGTAACAATCATTCTCCCCCATAATGAGTCTTTTTAAAAGGCAGTGATTCCGTCATAATTTCATTTACATCCTGAAGATGCCATTGAGTGTATGTAATGATAAGAAGTTCTAATATGACGGGAGTTTAGTGTACTGTTCACATTTGCTCCCTTTACTACTTAATTCCAAAATTCCTCAGACCAGTGAATCAGAACAGGGAAACAAACTGAGAACTAAACAGATGTCTGTCAGAACTGCCATGTTGTTTTCATGAATTTGATCTTGTTATAAACTTTGACACAAAACAACTGAAATACATTGAGAGAAATGATAAATCTGACAAATCAGTCAATTTACAAATTAAAGAGTGTACATGTTTGATGTATGCATTTGCTTTTTCAGGTTAACATATCTCAAGCCTTTTAGGAAGAATGTTTCTCAAAAACAGAAAAGAATCTCAATGATGACTTATAAAGAATTATTTAATGACATATATTTAGGCATATCTATTTTTTTGAGGCAGTGCAGAGCTATATTAGTTTCTTAAGCCTACAAGTTAACACATTACCACTTACTTGGTGGCTTAAAACAATGGTGATTTTTTGTTTTGTCTCTCAATTCTGGAGACTAAAGGTATGAAATCAAGGTGTTGGTAGGTTGGCTCCTTCAGGAGATTCTGGAGAAGAATCCGTTCTAAGCCTCCCTCCTGTCTTCTGGTGACTATAAGAAATCCTTTGCATTTCTTGGCTTGTAATTGCCTCATTCCAGTCTCTGCCTTTGTCTTCACTTGGCCTTCTTTTCTGTGCCTTTTAGTCTCAATTTCTTTTTCCTTTATTTTATAAGGATACCAATCGTTCAGTGTAGGGCCCACTCTATATTAAGAATGATCTCATATCTAGATGCTTAACTTAATTAAACCTGCAAAGACTTTATTCCCCAAAGTGGTCACATTTTGAGATTCCAGGTGAACATATCTTTTGGGGGCCACAATTCAACCCACAACAAGGGTCATAGGTAAGATCACAGAATTGGGGCAACTGATAGCTGGTTTTTGGATATCAGGTCCACCATTTACTAATCATGTATTTGATCTTGGGCAATTTTATATATTTCCTGGGTCTCAGTTTCCTCATCTGTATAATATAGCTAATATTATATGCTTAAGAGGATTGCCTAAATGATTAAATAATATAATACGTTTATTTAACTTGTGCTGTGCCTAGCACATATTACTCTATAAATGGTTGTTATTATTATTTTCGTAATAACAAAATAAACTTATTTTGTTAAAATAAGTTTTGTTATAAACTTATTTTGTTAAGTTTGTTATAATTAATACTGCTTCTATCTTGACAAAATTTTACATAGAGTCTACATGTATTTATACATAATTTGTAACCAAAATTATATCTCCTCTCTTTGAGATTGAAAAAATGTATCATCTATTATCTGTCCCATCTTTTTTCTATTTTTCCAGTTGTAAAATGTAATGATAAAATGTGAGATTAAATCATTTTTCTACAAATGTTAAAATTAGAAAATATATATCAATTGGGAGACTACTGTGAGACCATCACCAGCACGGATTATAATAGTTGCTATGGTCCCAGAGGTGACAGGTACCAGATAGTTTCCAGTCATCTGAATGAGTTAATAACCCTCACTACCATTGGTTTTTGGGCCATAGGATGAATTCAACTGTGTGGTATCCTTCAGGGTTCCAACAACAAGTCACCAAACCAGGGTTCTCAAAGTGTGATTCATAAGTCGCCTGTCTCATCCATGGTAATTTAGAGTAAAAAAAAAAAAAAAAAACAGAAAAAATCACAGTCACAGTTTAATTTCATCTTCAAAAATAGTCTTTTGATTTAAGAATTATTAATCATTATCAAAGTACTAATAACATTAATTATAGTAAATAAGTCAATACTTGTTTTGTGCTTACTATGCTCCAGGAATTGTACTAAGCAATTTTCATGAATTATTTTATTTATTCCTCAAAAAATCTCTATGAAGTAGACTCCATATTATCTAATAGATGGAGAAACTGAGTCTAGAGAGTGATGTGGTTTCCTCAGTGTCATACAGAGAATTAGTTAACTAAGCTACACTAGAGAAAATCATTCCTTATAGAGTCACATGTCCTAAAATCCTTTTGAGTGCCAAATCTTAAGTTCGGCTCTAGGAAGAGAGAGTTACATAAGACAAAGCCTCCCATCCTCAATAAATAGCTGTTATATATTCTTTGCCAGAACAGGACATGGTAAGACTAGGAAAACAAGGAAATTCATAAGAGCATAAATACAGTTTCGTTCGTTTTTTGAAGAAGAAGAAGAAGAAGAAGAAGAAGAAGAAGAAGAAGAAACAGGGGCTGCTTATGACTATAACTTGTAGTATTTAACAATTTGTTCATTGGATATTTGATCAACCTGCTGTTTTAAAAGCAGTACTTATCACTTGCATCCCCACAACAAAAACTATACCTGGCTAATGACAAATGGCCAGTAAAGAATTGTTGAATGAGAGAAATGAATGAAAAACGTGCTCTGCATTGAACCTGTGCTAAGGAGGTTCCTGGGACCCTTAGAGTCTTAGAGCCCAAACTATTTCAAGTTCTGGCTGGGGTGGCAGAGCAACCTAATGCCATTTCTTCCTTGATGTCATGTCAACCTATCCTTGGTTTCTCCGCTTGCAGTATTGTCTGCCTGATAAGTGATCTAAAGTGTCTCTTATCCACTTTAAAGAGTTTTCCAGCATATTTTTCTTTATCCCCTCTGCTTTGTATGAAATAAGAGATATCTGCTGTTTCAGCAATTATGATGCCCCTACTTTTGGCAAGACTTATGATAAGACCTGGTAAGGATGATGGACGCGGTCTCTTACTATAGTGAGAAAGACATACACCTTAAGAAAGGAAAAATACAGCCTTTTTGTATGGGAATTTGTAATAGGGCAAATTAATTTAATCAGAGGACACAGGTTCAGTGTTCTTCAGGTCAGGATATAACAAATTCACATAACTTGATTCAGTTACATCCATATTCAATATTATATACTTGAGCAGTGTTTAAGAATATAACATACTTTATTTTGCTGAGAAAAGTTGTGTCAGGGGAAAGGTACTTATGAAGACACCTCTTCTGCTCACTGTGATTATTGATGCCAAATGCAAAAATATACGTCTTCTTAAAGCAGATTGGTAAAATGGACATTTATATCCATAGCCTTCCATTCATGAATATTTATATGGATGAGATGAAACCAAATAATAATAATGATGTTGATGATGATGATAACAAGAGCAGCAACAACAATAATACAATTCTGGCTACTTCCTAAATTCACTCAGTAAATATTTATTGAAAATACACCATGGTTCAGGTATGAGGCTAAATGCTGACCTACTGTCTGTCCTCCTGGGGTTAATAGTCTTGCAAAGCACAAAGATCTTGACAAATAACAGTCAGTCTGGAGAATGAGTGAAGGTATCTTCCTAGGGGGAAGTGATATTCAACAGTAACTTGAAGGAAGATTAAGAGTGGGACTAAAAACATTTTCTGCAGAGGAAATTATGGCAAACTATCCAGGTGGAAGGAAATAGATAAGACTGTACAAAGGGAAAACAAGAGCTAAGAAAGTCCTCCATTCCTGGAAAAAATAATATAAAATTGGCCCAAATAAAATAATTTAGGTCTAATATTTATTTATATCTATTTGGCATGGTAATAATGGCACCTAATTATCTAAAGACATTGAAGATTCCTTTAGTTTTTGTACTAATTTTTGTTGAGTTGTTGAGGCTTATCAAATGGCATCACTACAACTAGTAGTGTCCCCCAAGACTACAATTCATTTGTGATTAACTCTCTCCATATATCCTGATTTTAATGGGTTTCTGGATCCTGAAAGTCTATAGCTACAACTCATTCCAGTGTTATTAAAATCCGAAAAGAAAGTCTAGATATTAAATTCTGAACTTTAAAATAAATGAGGCATTATTTACATAACCAAGAGAAAGGCAGTAGAATGCATTCATAATATGTACCTTTTCAGAATGCTTTTTTACAGAATGGGTTTTTCTTTAGTTATCTACTCAGATTTTAAGTGACAAGCAAACTTTATTAGACTATCAAGCTTTCAACTAGAACAGCATGAAAAAAATTTGAACAGAATACAAAATGAAGAAAAACCATCTTTTCTGATAGCTAAAACATAGGGTTTTCACAAGAACATTTTTGGTATTGATTCTCGAAAGCAAAAATCATTTCCACAATGGAGAGATCCTATGGGCTATAGAATTTAACATCTCCATTTTCTTCTTATTGTCGGAGTCTAACAGAATAGTTGAACAGAAGGAGAAAAGATCTCAATGAGAAAAAAAAATAAAGAAAAGAGAAATTGCTTGAGTTAGTAGCACATTATTTTCTCCAAATGAAGTTCAATACAGCTAGAGGGTGTTTTTCCTTCTCATTTAATCTCAAATTACTATTTAAGAAAGCATTTGACATTTGCACATCACCTATCCCTCTAAAACATATTTTAAGTTGTTAAAGTAAAAGGCAAGTGCACATGAATGTTAAGAACAGAGGTCTTTTGTTAAAAAAAAAAATTCACTGACACTTATAAAATTATAACATTGTAGTAAAGTAATATGTAAGAGGGTCAAGAATCAGACTAATTTGAAGGAAAGATCTTTGGGGGATTTGCTGGAAAGAGAGGAATGAGATATTGAAATGGAGAAAAGATATCTCTGGGTAGAAACAGTAGATGATACATGCAAAGAAAGCAGATGATAATACCAAAGTAATGAGTATTTCTTTTCAAAAAGCATTTGAAAGTTGACAATATCTTAAGACACATCTTCTACATCCTATTTGTGCAAGTCATAAGACCCCCTCAATTTCTCAACTCTAATATGGAAATATGTATTCCCATACAGACTAATTAATGAGGCAAGGAATAGGAAAGTGATAAGGAAAGTATCATTCATAGTAAGTGCTTACTGTCCTTTCCCTTCTATTCCCCTTCATTCCCACTGCCTGATTTAGATTCTCATCTCTTCACCCTTAGAATCCAGCAAGTCATATTCTATATTCTTTCTGTTATCCCTCTTATGAACAGTTTTGTAACTGCATCTGTCACTAGTATTTCCAAAGTCAATCTCATTTTATTCTGTTGATTAAACTACAATGACTTCATCAATTAATTTACTTACTCAGTATAGCTTGAAAATTCTTCCTTAAACTGTTTTCTACATTCCCATTCAATTTTACTTTCAAGTGTTGTCCCACATGAATCCTTTGTTTCAGCCCAGCAAAATATTTCTATCTACATTGTCTTTATCATTTCCCCTTTATCTTCCCTATCATTTCACACTTTCAAAATTCTTTGAAGTTCAATTCTAGTTTTAGTTCTTCCATGAAACTGCATTTGAGTACCTTACTTCCAAGTGATTGCCTCCAACTTTGACATAATCAGTTTACACTCAGAACCATAAAAATTTCTTCCCCATTTTAAAAATTTGGGTTAGGTTGTATCCCAGGAACTTTTTATGCTATTTTTGTTTTTATCAGAGACTAGCAGAGTCTGGGCACATAATCATTATTCAATAAATACTTATGAATCAGTTATATGTAGAGGCTTAAGATAGCTTTCTTAATATCAAAACTGGACTGCCTTGAAAGGCTGTTAAGCAGAAAGTACCGATTAAAATATTCTGTTCATTTACAGGAAGGAGTCATTTCCAGCTAATAGATTTTATTGCTTGTTATTTAGACAATGCAAACACTGTAACAAGGAGCATCTTGTAAACAAAATTTGCCTTGACTATTGGGCATGACCAATTTTAATTGCTACTTTCAATCTTCTGTAAAGACTCAGAGGGGAATTGAAATGTGAAGAGTTTAGCATGGAGATATACCATGGGAATTAGGAATTAAACCTTCCCTGTGTCCCTTCACATTTTCCATTCATTCATGTTCCTGTACCACATATGTTATATCCTAATTCTTTTCAATATTCACAAATTTAAATACACTTTGTGCTTGATGCAAAACTTGTCTTGAAAGAGAGATTTATAAATTTTAATCTTCCATTGACAGGTCCATTCCTAGTTCTTATAATTTTAATAGCCTGAGCCTACCTAGCCCTTCCTTTGTCTCATTCTTTAATTTAATCATATGTTGAAGTCTTAATTTGTGGGGTTGAGATTAAGCCAAAAAAAAAAAAGGAAACAAAATATAGGTATAACTCTAAATTAATTTGCTGACAAGAGTGAATCGTGGGGTGCTGATGTGGCTCAGTGGTTGAGCACCTGCCTCCCACATGGGAGGTCCTGGGTTAAATCCCTGGCCCTTGATAACTAAAAAAATAAATAAATAAGAGTGACTCGGATACTCAAAGCGGAATGGTCCCAAGGGTGAGCCAGACGCTCACTGGTGACCTAGAGATAGCCTGCATTTTTCTTTCTTTCTCAGATTATAAGAAGCAGCCACAAGGATGGAGTGGACAGAGTGATGACTGGGCAACTTGGAGATGCTATCCTGCATTGGAAACAAAGGAGGTTTGCCTCGTCTACTTTATGTATTACCTACAATTTTTGAACAATAGAATTTAAGATTAGAGTTTATTTTTAAAAATAATCTTGTCAAAACTTTTGAACAACATTGAATATACTTCTTAATTTATGACTTAGTTTATATATATATAAAATAGGGATAACTTTTATTTGCCCCTTGCCTTTGTGATAATAAAGTGAAATAAAATGTGATTTTTAATTGCAATGGGAGTTTTATAAAAGGAGTTATGTTTTTAAAAGATGAAATACCTTGGCTTCTTAAAAACTCAAATATAGAATTACCGTATGACCCAGCAATTCCACTCCTAAGTAAATACCCAGGAAAAATGAAAATATATGTTTACACAAAAACAATGTCCATGGAAACATTATTCATAATAACCAAAAAGTGGAAACATCCACAAAATCCATCAAACTGATGAACTGGTAAACAAAATGTTGTATATCCATAGAATGGAATATTATTCAGTCAGTACTGATACATGCTGTAAGATAGAAAAACCTCAAAAACATTATGCTAAGTGAAAGAAGCCAGATGCAAATGGTAATCTATTGCACGATTCCATTTATCTGAAATATCCAGAAAGATAAGACCATAGAGACAGAAAGTAGATTAGCGGTTGCCAGGAAGTGGAGTAGATAAACAGAATATCCTGCTGAAAGTGTATGGAATCTCCCTTGGGAGTACTAATATATTTTGTAACTAGACAGAGATTGTTTATACAACATTGTGAATGCACTAAATGCTAGTGAATTGTACACTTTAAAATGATTATTTTTTTGTTATATGAATTCCACATCAATTAAAAAAAAAAATACCCAGAAGATGAGATGTTCTTATCTCACACAGCTCATGTAGAAACTGACAATATTATCCAGTTTAAGCCCTCTCATTTTAGTTGTACTCTCACGACTTTCTCTTCATGGTCCATGAAGAGGTTCAACTAATATTATAAGTGGCAATTGACAGGGATTTACCCAAATTAATAATGTGTTGTTTTAAAAATCATGGCAATGGTAATTAGTTGATTTTAAGTAAGAAGTAGTACAGATCATTTTAAAATAAAGGTTATAACTCTCCTGTGGTTTACATTTGGATTCAGTTCATGTTGAGTTTGCACATTCTTTTTGGAAACAGCTACATGCTTTCAATTTGTATTCAGCAATATCCACCACTTTAAATTGTTGGCAGGGAGTAGCTATTTAACATTAGTCATTTTACAGTTTATAACATAATGATTGTAATCCAACCCCAAGGACAGAATACTATATTGCCAAGAATGGAATTGGGCTCACATTTATCTAAAATGGAGAAATATATTCTATTTCAAAAAACGGGGAAAAATTAAACAACAGTCATAGAGGGTCGATGTTAACAAAATCTGTTATAAACTAGCTTAGGCATTGCTTTTCAACTGTTCAAGACACTAGTGAATCACCTATGACAAGTCTAATTAAAATAATCTCAGTTCTGTAACTGAGATACTGAGCAGATGGTAGAAATAAAGATGTGCTGAAGTATCCATAAATAATCAAGACAAGAAAAAGTGCAAGGGGAAGTGCAAGCTAGTCCCAGCAGTTTGTGAGCATGCATAGTCTCCTGATATGTCAGCATATGCCTTTAGCATTATACCTTTACAAATATACATTGTAAGATATATGATGTTATCATTGGAAATTGAGTTTTTTAGATGCTATAAAGACAATCCATAAAATGTAGCTAAGGCTTATGACACAATAATCTATTGAGGAATGTTATAAAAAGGAAAGTATACAATTGAAATAGACAATTGGAAAGTAACATAAGGGTTCATAGTCTCTATGAAGAGTGTATTGAGAGCAGTAATTTTATTATATCGTTTCTCATCATAAAGATAATATTCATTTTCAATGTGAAATCTGTTCCTCCTCCTATTCTAAGCCTTCTAACAGAATGAAATTTGACTGTGACAGGAGTTGAAAATATTAAAGGAGAAAGTGAGCCTGAACAATTCTTTTGGCTAAAATATACAATAGTCAGGAACACTGCATAACACAAGCACATGGCATTTTGATCACAGAACACACATAGAGCAGGTCCCTTGGGCTACTCAATTACTCATGATGTCCAGTCAAGTGCAGCACTTCATGCTTAAATGGGTTCCAGGGGAGAGATGGATGAAAAGTGCCTCAGAACCACTATGAAAGAATAAGTTCTCAGGGCACTGGGGTGTAAACAAACAAAGCAATCAAACTAATTGTCTTCCGTAGTCTTCTATTTTCTCAACATGTATCCCGAAGAACAATACAGCTTGAATATTGAACTTAACAGAGGATTTCATCTTGTCTTGAGTCTCCTGGCAATGGCTGATCCAAATGTAGTGTTGGCTTGGGTGATTCAATGGGAAAGCTGCAATAAGGAGCTGTTGAGTTTCAGAAGGATGTTATTGAGTATTTTTTTCTCCTCTCTCAAAATACTTCTTGCATGAATGCAGGGTCTACAAGGGTGCAACAGTGATCTAAAACAATGAAAACATACTTTAACTGAGCTATGGAAAAGGGCACAACTTCTTCTACCTGATGCTCACTAACACCACCTTTGGGGCCATCCCAAGTGTTCTCACCTATTTTCTCTCTTGAACCTTTATGAGACTTTCCTATTATCAAATAGTCAGTATGCATGTGCAATAATTTAAATAATCTTGAACCTATAAAAACTATAGCTACCAAATGAATCAAAAAATAAAAAAACTATTCAGTGATGTACAGCAGCATGAAATTAGTCAATAACCTGGTTGCCAAAATCAGTAATGATCTAAAATGATCTGAAGTTCTTGAGCTACATCCAGGAAAACGTGTCTCTAATATCAGCTAATTAAGAAGGGAGCACTGTAAAAAGTAAACAAATAAAAGCATGTACTGTCTCTACTCTTAGCTCCTTACTGTGATATCTACCTCTTCTGCAAACTGCAGACTTTAAAAAATACACTCCTTTCAAGTAACGTTGAGTTTCTTTGTTGCTACTTAAGGATTATCTAATACTTGGCATACATATTAATCTGATTACCAGCAATTCATTAGTGAGCATTTTCTGGAAAAGTATGTTTGATTGCTGTTCTGATTAAAAATAAGCTGAAACATATGAGGTTTGGTTTGGGTAACTGAGCCAATGCTTGGATGTAATGAATGAAAAATGGCATTTTGCTAAAGACACTTGGGAGTTATTGGAGAAAATGGGAAATTAAAGGAACTCTAAGGTTTGAACTACCATCTGATATCTCATGAAACACAGCCATTTAGGAAATAAACAATGATTCCAGAATAATTACAATACAAATTAAATATTGAGTTCATTTTAAATTTCTTGTTTCTGAATAACCCTTAGAACATTTTTTGTTCCTGGCTGATTTTTAGCTGACATTTTGCCATGATTTTGAGAGAACTCCTGGGATTTTGGATGCTGCTTTTTGTGAAACTGACCTTAATTTTAGGTCAGCTGGTTATCTTCAAACATATATTTCACTGATTGTGGAATTATTTATTATCACACTTAATATTTGTTAAAGAATGTTTTAAGCCTCTATTTTTTTTTTTTTCCAAATGAATACAGTTCTGTGAAAATGAAAACTACCCAGTTAATACAAAGATTCTTAAGTGGAGTAGAGGGAGCAATAATGGAATAATTGGAAGTGATAAGAAACTTCTAAAAATGAAAACAGAAAATAGACCAAAGATGAAATGCAATTTTGCTTTCATGAAGTTTTAAGGAATGATAACCTTTATGAGGAATGATAAAATTAAATGTTTGAAGCAAAGAATGTAGACTTCTATAGAGAAAGACTTATCCTTTCTGGTAAGACTAAAAATGATAGCTCTACTTAAATCTCTTTTGGCACTAGAAAAATCTTGTGAAATTGAGTTTCATATTCCATTTGACATGTCAAGATATCTTATTCACCCAAGAAACAGTTTCACCTAAATATATGACTTGTTCTGCACCATCACGGGGCTTAATTTAAGCACAGCACTTCTACTTTCAAGGAGCATCATGCTTGTATCAGCTCCATCAGGGTTACAAGGCAAGTGGAGAATTGAGGCCATCAATTTTAAGGCCATAGAGTTGAAAAGTCTAGCTTTTAGAAAGTGACTTAAAATGTCTCATATATGCTGTATTTATTGGTTTGGTACCATAACATAATGAAATTTATGAAAGACTTAGTTTCACTGAATTTATGGCTAAATTGCTAAGTTAAACTTGCCATTCATTTACAGAAGGCCTCAGATGAGAGTGCAGTATTAGAAAAGACAGAGGTCAATTAAAAATGTAACTAAAAGTCCTTATGTATAAACTCTTTTATATAATAGGGGTGAGGACAGGACATATTGTAAGAGTGATAGGAGAAAAATAAATATATAAATAAATTTTGAAAATTCAGAAAAGGAAAAAAAAAGCAAACCTCTAATGAAAGATAACTTTTGGCTTTCAAAACTAAGCTAGTCCCTCTTTATTATAATATCACAATATAATTAAAGGAAACCAAAAGACCTAAATCATCAATATTGCACACAGTAACATTCAGAAATGGTAGCACCATTACACTTTCAGGAAACATTTTAATTAATAAGTGGATTCTCTTGGATGACTTTGTCCCTGTCTCTAATAGGTAGGTGAGAAAATGCAGATAATTATACTTTGACAATTATAGTGGGCAGGGAAATCTTACTGCATCCTTTAATTTATCATCCTGACGATTATCCAAAAGATAATATGAGTAATTAGTAGCATGGTTTTAGAGGAGAAACTGCTAATGGACCTTCTGTGGTTAAAAAATGTGTGTGTGTATGGGTGGGTGGGTGAGAGAGAGAGAGAGAGACATACCTTTAAAACTGAAATGTGAAGCAACCTATTATTCATATCAATTATTCCATAGTTTCATCTATAGAGCCATCTGCTTGGTGTGGTGTTCTATTCATTTCTTTTTCCACTAGACTTGGTGGAAGAGGACGTCCATCTTGAGAAAAAAGCACCATCCTTCTTTTAAGAATATTAATTCTTTATCATCATTCACAAACTATTTGTTAAGCATTTATTTTGACAACAAAAATTAGCATGATTTCAAAAATTCTTTTCCTTATGGAGGAAAGTTATTTATTCACCTTACCATCTACTAGATGTATGAGTATATTTTTATTTCTCTGCTAGAACTTTTGCTGTGAGCAAGTGGGGTGGCGGGTGCTCCAGCTCATTTGCACTCTGTATCATGACTATTAATTTTGTGTTTCTGAACTTGCTTGCTTGCTCTCTAGGGTTTCCTATAAAAATCAATCAGATAAATGCCAAAAATGTGGAAAGAGAAAAAGTAATAAACAAATCGGCACCTTCTTTTTCTCCTTGTTGTCTGGGTGAAGATAATCTTAGCATTATTTGAGACATCAGTCCATTAGTTATTCAGAATATTCATGTTTTGGAATATAGAATAACAGGATCAGCAACAAGAAACCTGAGAATCTTGTTTGCCGTCTCCCCCAGCCATCACCTTCAGGGCATCCTTAGTAGTCAGTACCATCCTGTCAGACTAGCCATTTGCTTGAGGGTGATAAGGTGTAACTGTGACAGTTCTGATAAGGTTTCTGCTCTCAAAATTCCTTAAATACAACAGAAGTAAATGCAGGCCCTTTGTCAAAAGCAATAATTGTTAGCTACCCGTGTGTTGCAAATAACTGACACAGAACTGTTATTTTAGAGTTTGAAGTGTGAACCAGACTTAGAAGTACTTTCCATTATTTTGAGGAGAAATCCATTACAATCAAGAAACAGTTTTCTTACATTAGTCCAAGTCTGTCAAGAGGGATTCTAAACCAAGATTGTTCAATTTTCATGAAAAATTAAGAGATTTTATTTGATGATCTCTTTCTTTCACTCTTGCTCTCCTTTCCTTCCTTTTTCATTTCTTCCTTTTGTACTTACATCTTACCTTCATTCTATTATACTTACTTTCAAGGTTTTTTTTTTTTTTTTAATTCCAATTACAAACTCAATCACTGTCATTGTCTATAGCATTTATCTAATACTTTTTGTGCCAACAATTTTGTATTTGTTGCATGTGAAGTAGCCAAAATTGAGAAGACAGTTGTTTTTTTTTGTTTGTTTGTTTTTTTTTTTTGAGACATAATGTATTTTTCATCATTAAAAAGCATCATTTATAGACAGAGATGCATACTGATGGTTGGTGGAAAACCTGAATCTTAGTAACTGTTTTAGTTGTACACAGTCATGTCTTATAAGTGCTGTTATTTCATTGAAATGAATCAAGAGTCATGGAGGTCCTCTTCCATCCAAACTTGTAGGAGATGGATGCCATCATCACTAGAAAATATTCTTTCTTCAGGATGGTTAACCTATATATGATCACGCATATTTTGAAAAAGTTTCTGGCCACTTTTTTTCTCCATATATAGCTATGCAATTAATGTCATCGTACTACTAATCTAGAAGTTTTTCCAAAATACTTGTAATCAGCACAACTTATTTAAGGTCAGTTCTAGAGAAGAAATTGTAAAAAAAAATTGTAATAAAAAAGCTTATATATTAATACATGTGTAGTTCTATTCAGCCAGGTCAGGCTAGGTTTTGCTGTGAAAAACAATCTAAAAAAATTCAGTGCCTGACAACAAATATTAATTTCTTCCTCATACTATGTACCAATTGTGACCCTGTTTCATAACATTTTTACTCTGGAATCTAGTCTGATGAAGCAGTTTTATTGCCAATTACTGTAGTACAGGTACAGGATGAAGCTATTTCAAACTAAGAGCTGATGTTTAAAAATATTCTATTCTGCTTAGAATCAGCACACACCATTGACCAAAGAAATCCTCATGGCCATGACTCCCTTCAAAAGTGTGGGGACATATATTCTTCCCATATAGAGGAGTGTTGGGAATTGAATCATGTCTCCCATGAAAGGCATGTCTAGGTCCTAACCCCTGGTCTTGTGGATGTAAACCCATTTTAAAATAAACCTTTGAAAATGTGATTAATTAAGATGTGCACAATCTGAATGAGGTTGAGCCCTAATCCAGTAGTGCTGAAGTTTTTGTAAGATAGGAAGTCAGACATGGAAGTAGAACCCACAGGGAACAACCAGTAACTAAGAGTCAACAGAACTTGGAAGAGAAAGGAGAAAATGCCACCATGTGCATTGCCACATGATGGAAAACTAAGGACCAAGGATTGCCAGCAGCAAGCCCCAGAAAGTAATAGTCTGCAGAGAGAAAGTATAGCATTGTTGAAATCTGATACTGGACTTCTCCTATCCATTAGCCAATACATTCCTGTTGCTTAAGTCATCCATTGAATGGTATTTGTTTTAGCAGCTAAGAAAATAAAACAAAGAGGAACACGGAAAAGGAAACCAAAATATTTGAGGGAAAATATTTACACTTATCTTTGTGGTAAAATGTTGGGATTTAAGTATCATAATGTCATAAAATTTTGTAGTCAGTAATTTATCTAGCAATGCAGCGTAAAAAAAAAACAGTAGTAAGAAAGAGAAGCTGGTGTTTATTTTAAAATTGTAATGTTAGTATAGAAGACAGAAAATGCTTAATTTTGTTACTATTTTCTTCTATTATCTTGACAAATCCATTGAGTACTGTTATAAAAGTATATCATGAAAAAAAAAGTATATCATGAAGTAGCATATTGATAGTTATTTTAGTAAAGGTGGGAAAAGCACTCTGCATAAAGGTATTAGCAACAGAAAGATCTGAAAATCTCATTGAAAAAGAAACATTATAGATAGTTGTACTATATTTTCAGTGAAGTAAATTCCAGGAGCATTGAAGTGCCAGCTAAACAGTTGTCTCTGGACAATAGACTTCAACAACTTTTTTTTTTTACTTAGAACCTATTACATTCTATGTGGATCTGTCTGAAATCACGTTAGTGGTCTATCCTCTATATAGCACATGTTCATGAGTCTGAAATTTGTCCTATACTTGAAAATCCTAAAAATAAGAAAAAAATAGAACAAGGAATTCTAAACTGAAGTATTTTCTATGGAAAGAAACTTAGGACATGTTGGTAACAATCTATTATTAGCCTAATATTGTGCTTCCCACAAAGAAAAAAAAATCACAGACTTTGATCAAACCTAGAACTTTAGTAAGTTGATGGCAATTTTGGCTTTCCTCACTCCAGGGGACATAGCCTCACCATGTTATATGGCCAAAAGACTGTGGAACACATTTCAGTTTCCTTCAGTCCCTCAGCTGGTCAACTTTGAACAAAGTAAAAGCTATACAAACAAATGTGGGGAGCTGATGATTGAGCACCTAGGAGAGTTTAATTAAATATAACTTCTTGATGAAATGGGAAAGACCAGGTTTTGCAAAGATCTTTCTCCAGGTGCAAATTTTAGGTGTAAGTATTGCTCAAGTGCTCCTTTTATATGGTAGTAGTCCTCTCTGTGTTCAGCCATCTGGCTTCATCTACTTCACTGCTTATCCCCCTCAAAAGTCACATTTCAATAAAAAAGTTTTACTTTTGCTTCCTAAACTATAAATTTGCTTCACATGGCCATGCACTTGCTAATGTTGGTCCTTCACTTAGCTTCACATCCCACATTCTACTTAATCCAGCTTCTGAAAGCCATGCTCAGAATCTTCATATTTTCTGTGACAGCCATGAAATTGCACAATAGAGATCTGCTTCAGGGAACATAATTGATGATGAGCCCTGCTGCTGTACTTTGAATCTACTATCATGTTTATACCAATGCTATGCTTCCCATAGGCTGCTCCTATCATGGACATATAGGCAGGCCCTTTCCTAAAAACTATGGGACTCATGTGACAGATGACTTTGGTTTGAGGGCTTTCTACTAGCCAGAACAAATCTTTCTTGGAGATGTGCTGCAGTCTCGGACTGTTCTTACTCAGTCAGGCTTCTTTCCCACTCTACTTCACAAGGGTGAGATATGCATCATGTCTCCTATGGCTCCCTTCCATTTTCCCCTTATACATATTTTCCCAATAAGTCTCTTGAAAAAATATTTCCATCTTAGTACCTTTTCACAGAGAATCTGAACTAAAACAAATAGTACCAAGACTGGGCCAAAGAAATATATATATATCTATAGGGAGCATAGTGGGGCATGGGGACAAAGTCACTCACTGCCCCATGGATGAAGAAAAGTACATCATAAGAGGTAGGTAAAGCACAGAGAATCTCTGGCAGAAAGTGGTAGCCTAATTGCTAAATATTTTACCAGTGGTTACTTGGAAATATGTTGCAGTGGAATTAAATGTCATTGCAAGTGCAATAAGCATGTGAAAGATATGGGGTAGGAGCAGCATCAAGAAGACAATGGACTTCTACATTACACTGATGCCCTGCAGAGGGATAATGAGAAACTGAAAGCTATCAAAGTACATGTGATTTCCAGAAATCTCTTTGGAAGCTTGCCAGGAGGTCCTAATCACCTGGACTGGAAGAATAGACACCACAGACAAACTGATGATTTGATAAGATGGCTGTATAGCTCTGAAAATATCTGAATGTTCCTTCAAGACATGTCTTTCATGCTAAGGTCAACACCCTGGTTGGGAAAGCCTGGGACTCTGAAATATGGATTGAGGGCACCTGAAAGGATGCCCAAGAAGATGCTGACTTTGCAGTTGCCCTTGAATCTAAAGAGGTTTCAGAGATGGCATACCCTTACCCAGTAAGATCTAGTACTTTCACCAAGTTGGAAGATAATGCAGAGTCCTCAGCCCCACAAGGTAGTGCTCCCTTCAGAGCTGCCATCACTTCTTCTCTTGGCTTCCAGTCTAATTAGGTATAAATCCTATCAGGATGTGTTGGGAATGATAATGGGGGAGAGAAAAAATACACCTACAAAATTTTATGAATTAGGTAGCATGTTCTGACAAGAGCCAAGGATGTACCACCGTGACTGGATTTTGAGGGTACCCGATAAAAAGGATGGACTAAAAGGCCTGAAAAACAAGAATGCCTTAACTTGGGGCCCCTTACCAGGATGTGAATTAAGCAGCCTGTCAAGGACACCAGGGAATGGGGAAAACTCTCTGCTAGGATTACTTTTAAAAACCAGAAAAAAAGTAATGACTGATAGTAAACAAAACAGGAATGTCTGATTTGTCTGGAAAGACAGTTGAGGAAGGAATAAAGTTGCTGAGGCAAGTGGGCATCTTGGATTGGATATATTATGTGAGAGCCGAGGGCCCACCATAGGAATATGTTCCATAGAAAGGCACAGAGTACAAACTATTCACCAAGGCCATCAAGATGTGCTGAGGAGAGGGGCACCAGCATCACTGAGATGCTTGGTGGTAGCTTTCCTCTATAGGCCAAGGCTGACAGTAGGAAAGGTGGTCTCAGAGCTGGGCTTGTTCTTATCTACCTCAAAATAATATATACCAGGTGCCAGCACTTAAACACCAGAAGCCAGGGAGACTGGCAAGGTCAGAGTGCAGTCAAAGGAGCTTTAGGAACAAGGAGTTGTAGAGATGACTGATATATAAAGGAGTCCCTAGGACCAAAGTAGATGGGCATCTGAAAAGATTGCTGCTTGATGTCTACAACCAAAGCAAGCAAACAAACAAACAAACAAAAAAAAAAAACAAGAATGGAGACTCCAGGGATTGGAGCAATCACCTGAATAAAAAGTCATGATTGCTTGCTCAGTTTCCAGACCTGAGACAATTTTTGAGTTTAGAAACCAATGACTGTAGAAGTGGTTGGGTCCCAGGAGGAAGGATTCTGCAACAGCTTAGTACATTATATACTGTGATGAATCTCCCAATTATATGACTCTACACTGAGAGAAGGGCAATACCTATGCATTTTGAAGACAATTGGACAAAGAATGTGATTGTGGGTTGATATTGATAACTGAAGACCCAAAACACCATCATTGTTTCTCTGTTAGAGTGGATGCTTAGCAGCAAGAGAAAATAAATGGAATATTAACTAAAATTTATTTCACAATGGGCCCACTGATTCTGTGGATCCATCAGTGGTTGTTTCCCTCGTTCTCAAATGTGTAATTGGAATTTACTTGGCAGTTGGAGTAATACCCATATTGGATTCTTGACTTATGAGGTCAGAGCTATGATATTGAGAAAGCTCAGGTTGCAGCCTTCTCAACTGCTGTTCTCCCTCCAGCTAAGTTAGTAAAACAAAACAAAAACAAAAAACAATCACAACTTCAGAGGAATGGTGGCGATTACTACTGCCATTGAAGACCTAAGAGTTGTCAGAGAGTTAGCCCCTATCTTATCTCAATTTAATTTACCAGTCTGTCCCTGCAGAAACCTGAATAGATCTGGAGAATGGCTGTAGACTGTTTCAGTTACTTTAGTAGCAGCTATTTTGTTGAATGTAGCATCATCACTAGAACAAATTAATAAGATCTCAAGTTTATAGCCATTGATTTAGCAAATGGGTTGTTTTCCACTCTTATGATATGAAAGTAAGAAAAAATTCATTACTTCAAATGGGAAGGAAAAGAAAATTCATCTGGAGTTTTGCTTCAGGGATGCATTCACACAATTTCCTCTCTGTCATATCCTCTGTCATCATATAGCCTGAACTGAATTGCTCTGGGATCTCATAGATTATCACACTAACTTATCATTCACACAGTAGCAGTCTTGGTAAGACACATGCATTTCAAATATTGGGAAACAAACCCAGTGAAGATTCAGAAACTTGACACTTCAGCAAAGTTTTCAAGGGTCCAGTATTAACTGGTATGCCAAGATACACCTTCTAAATTTGAAGGCAAATTGATGCTCTTGACATTTTTTAGCACATTGAAAGAATCACAGTCCCTGGTAGGTCTCTTTGAGATCAGGAGACAATATATTCCACACCTAGGAATATTCTCCTGGCCCACGCCACTGTGATGTGGAAAGCCACCAGCTTTGAATGGGCCTAGCCAATCTTGGGGTTGCAATTGCCCTCACCCTCAGCTTTTACCTCAGCAGGCAGGATGGAGGAGACACTAGTTATTTCCACTAATCTCCCTATTCTATATTTCCCCTTGGGAAGAGACATCTGTTAAAGCACAAAGGGTGGAATTTGGCAGACAAAAATTATTACACTCAGTTCTGCTGTGGGGAACTTAAATGGCTGATGGCCCTACCTTCTGTGCTCTGAATCCATCACCACACTCATGCTGAGGCCATGCTCCTTACACATTGCTCCCAGCCAATGCTTGAGCACTAGAGACTGCTAAGGAGGGTCAATATCTGCAAAATGTGGAACACCTCTGACAGGTGATTTTGGCTCAAAGACTTCCCATCAACCTGGACAAACTTTATTAAAGCTGTTCTGCAATCTGAGAGTCTTCCTACCCCATCCTCCTTCCTTACCATTCCCTTTCACAGGATTCAGGCTTTCATCATGCTCTGTCTGCCTTCCTGCTTCTTTTAGCTCCCTCCTCTTTTTCCCTTATAAACATTTCCTCCAATAAATCTTTTGCACTTCTACACCTGTTTTAGCATCTGCTTCTTAGAGAACCCAAACTAATGTTTCTTATCATAAGCATGAAACTGAGGTGTTATTCCTAAAACCTCCTTTCCAGGTAGTCATAGTCTTCCTTGACTAATGCTTTTATAAAGACATTTTATGATTATTTCAAGGTAATTTTTATTCATTGGGTATTTTTATAGTGAAAGTTGATGGACACTGGGTGTCCATCTTTTGAGAAGCCAGTTCCAAATTTCCTTTCAGAGTGGCAAACTGGTCATTTCCTTATCTACATCCATAACCATGATTGTGATTATTTGCATATCCATTCATCTCACTAAACATATATGCATGTATCAGATATATCTTTTATATAAGCTTAAATATATCTTAATATTCCAGGATGGAAGGAATGTGTTAAGAAAAGAAATCTGGTCATGCGTATATAACTCAGAGTTCCCTGGGATCCACTACCCTCGATTTACAAAATCAGTTTAACAATATTATCTCAAATTTAAATGAGTTATTGACTTTAAAACTCTCCCTTCCAGGGACTGGTGTTTTTCTAGCATTGCAAACGAGGTACCATGCATGGTACAAATACTGGGCAATAATTGGAGAAGTGGGACAATCTTTTTTGTTGAAGTTATTTTGTTGTTTGGTTGGTTTTTCTCTTCATTAGTAGTCTATGGAAAGAACTTGTGTATGAGGTTACCCTCCAAGCTGGAGGTGAACTAGGTTCAAGCTAAAATTATCTCTATATATTAATGCTACTCTTGTATCTTTTCATATAATACATTGTATAATATTCCTGCACCTGCATGAAACCACTTCTTTTTCTTCAGATTAGTTTCTGAGAGTATTATTATAGATTGCTTTCTAGGTCTTTTCATTAGTCTAGATACTTTTACTCTAAAACTAGATATTCTCATTTCTTGCTTCTAGGTCTACCTTGATCTTTCTTCCTAAAATAAAAAAAAAATAAAATAAAATAACAATTTCATAAACTGTGCTAGCAGAATGGTCCCCTAAAGATGTCCACAGCCTAATCCCTGAATGCTGTAAATATGTTGTGTTTAATGGTTAAAGGGGCTTTGCAGATCTAATTAAGATTATAGACTTTAAGATGGGAAGATTTCCTGGATTATGTTGGTGGAACCAATCTAATCACATGAGCCCTTAAAAGGAAAGAATATCCTTTGCAAGGACAAAGGGAAGCAGGCCTCTAGGAGCTAAGGGCAGCCCCAGCTGACAACTAGCAAGGAAACAGAGACCTCAGTCGTACAACCTTAAAATCTGGACTGTCAACTGCCTAAATGAGCTTGGCAGCTGATCCATCCCAGAGCCTCCTGATAAGAGCCCAGCCAGCTGCCTTTACTTTTGAGGTCGTAAGCCAGGAGCAGAGAAACCACCCAAGCCAACCAGACTTCTGACCTATAAATTTCTATTGTTTTAAACCACTAAACTTGTGATAATTTGTTAAGGCAGCAATAGAAAACTAATTCATGGACAAACCATAATCATCTTTTTTCACTCACCCCAGACAAATTTAATCATCTACCTCTCTGTATGCAACCTGTGTATTGTCTTCATGCACTTCTTATTTTATTAGAATTTATAACTTTTTAAAAATGTCTATTTTTCTTCCTATCTAGTCTGTGAGATCCTCAGGGATATCATTTATCTTTGGATTTCTGGTGCCTAGTGTGGTAGTTGGAAATTTAAAATAAATACAGAGTATAATATTTAGTATTGGCACAAATGTTATAATATTTCACCCAAGTACAAGGGGCTTAAAGATACCATAAGTGACAAAAGGTTTAAGAAATTTTCTTTATTTACCTATGCAAAATATTCAATATTAGATTTAATCCAAATTATTGGTCTTCCCATGTAGACTCCAAAGTGCTCAGAAACCTTTTGTAGAAATGTATTTACATATTTCTATAGAACAATACCTTAGATACTGATACCTAAAAGAATTTTATGCTTTTATAGTCCTCTTTGTAACTATGAAAACACTTTCTCTATAGAATAATCATGTCTTATATTTAAACATAGCTTTCAACAATATATTTTGTGTAGTTATTTATCTTAATGAATGTTTCACAATGGCCTTCATAATTGATGATGTGATTGCATCATATAGCAAAGATATCATCATTAACCATTGCTAACCAAACATATCAGGACTTCTATCTGATACTTCTATCTGATACTATAGCAAGTACCACATACTTAATAAACATCTTGCCCTCAATTTTCTGTATGTGGTATGATGCCCAGATTTTGTGACATTGAGCAATACATATTACTAGGTAATGTGACTCATATGTCAGTTATTCTTATATAACTTATAGTCCCAAGCTTGACAAAAGCACTTGATAAATGGTAGTGACTATTTTCCAGTTTCTATAATTTATTATTAACTATTTATTTAATTTTAAAAAATTTGGATTGCCATGAGATCCTTTTATACAGAATACTCAATGTAGGATATTTGAGTTGGATACTTGACTCTCTGGGGAGAAGGTATAGGCAATCATCTGATCCATGTTTGATATGTCTCACACTTATTTATTGTTGTATAACAAATTACTTCAAACAATTGTGGCTTTTAAAAAATTCTTAATATAGCTCCCTTCTTTGTAGGACAGGAATTCTAGCAGAATATGGGGAAATGATTCTTCTGCTCCATGTAGAGCTGACAGAAGTCACTCAGTGTTACTCAGCTGGCAGATAGAGTAGTCTGGAGGATCCAAGATGGCTTCACTCACCTGTCTGGTGCTTTTTGGCAGAGATGGCTGAAAGGCTGGTCTCAGCTGGTGCTGCTGACTGGAGTGCTGCAATAGGTTTCTTCAGCATGGCTGTCTCAAGAAGTCAGACTTCTTAAATGGTTGTTCATTCTTTGAATAACAAGAATTCTAGCAAACAAATCAGGAGCAGCATGGCATCATAATGTATTCTTGAAATTTTCATAGCATCACTTCCACTGGGGTGGGGGCAGAGACTATTCTATGGGATGAGCATCAAAGCATTTGTAATCATGAATTACAACTCACATGATTAGATTTTAGAGGACATTCTTAAAACTAGAGAGCTATATACCTCTAAAAATACAATATTTCAACTAAACCCAAAATTGCTTACTTAATGCCTGTGTTATATAATGAAAAAAAAAAGTGAAACTTTCTCCAATCCTTAGAAATGTTTAATTTGTATCTGTCCAAAGGCATAATTGAAGGGCATCATCATGTATTTACATATGTCATCCTATAACTATTTATATTTTAAAAATCATCCGAAATAAAGTATCACAATAGTATAGTTGTGTTAATGTAAATAATGATTCATTGTCACCTGGGTTGACAATTGTATATTATATGAATTAATTACTGATACTATAGGTGAAAAATCTATTTTTCTACAATACCATAAATTTACTTAAGTCTTTATCTTAGGGGAACAGCAACAATGAATGTGTACTTAGCACATGATTGTATCCTACATAATGTCAGTCTCTCTTCTTTGATGGGAAAAGTAAGATTGAAAACTTTCCATCATGCATACTCCCCAGACTATAGTGAATGGCACCAATGCTTCCCAAAGCAGCCGTCTTATATAGAGATTCTGATTAAGAACTTACAGTCTATCATTTCCAAACACTTCAAAGAGAAATTGATCTCTGCTTTGGATTATTCATATTTTTTTCTTGACAGCACCCTATCCTTGTCAACAGGAAACAAATTTCATTGAGCGACAACGAACAAGATTTCCAATGATATAGTCATTTATTACTACTAAACTAACCTTAGTTAACTCCATTCTTCCTTTCTGAAGCACAGCAGAAGACTACTAAAATACATGAGTTAATAAATATATAAGCAAGCAAACAAATAAATGAATTAATAAATGCACACATATACTAAGAATGAATTGACCTCTTCCTGCCACATGTCCTAATGATTTCCTCCAGAAACAGAAGGATATTAAACTATAGTTGTAAAATAATGAGTATTGAATAATTTTTAGTGCAAAATTTTAATTCTGGGAAAACATGCAAAATGCTCAAATATCCACAATAGCTTAAATTGTTGCTTTCTGGAATTTTCTCTGAGACAATAATTTTTCATTTTTCCATACCATAAAAACTAAGTAGTCTATTAGAGACAACTAATAGAGCTCACAAGCACATGTGGGTATGCCCACTTGCAATAAACAATTTTTTCCCACATCTTACTACAAGGTCCCAAGTAAGTTTACTCTGCTACATCTTCTCTTTAATTCTCTATTTCTTCCATGACACTAACACAAACTGGTGATAGTCTTTAATATTATATAAAGTTAATTGAATGTCTTATTATGTAAACAACCAAAAACAAATTTGCATACACTAATGTTAAATACTACTACTAATACTAATAATAAAAACAATAATAATAATATAGCATTTTAATAGCTGTTATGACTCCAAGACTCATAATATTTTTAGCATAGGTTATTCCATTACTTACAGCCATACACTTTAGATAAAAATGTTAAACAAATCATTCCTAACACGTGAATGCTCAAAAATGGTTAGCATTGTATTTTAGAACAAAAAGAAACATTCGAGATTATCTAATCCAGTGCCTTATTTGCTTCAAAACAGAGATTGATCTGAGAATGTGTCTTAGCTTCACAACTGTAAAGTATCTGGCCCTCACAGGCCTATATTCTTACCAGCACTTAATAATGTTTATATAAATATCGTATCATTAACATCAGATTTGGAAAAGGTGAATCAAAATCCAAATAAACAAACCAACAAAAACAACACTACTGCTCTGATGTAGAGAAATACTTAATAATCTATTAAATATTCAAAGATTCCTTCTAGAAAGGAGAGGGAGAGAGCATTTAAATTTATTAAACTGATCTTATCTTTCTTGCGCATAATGTTGAGGGGTTTTTTGAGTAAAAGACATATGCAGTATTATCCAAAGCAGTTCCAAATTACTGATATACATGAAAAATTAAAATTTGAAGTTACCTTCCATATAAAAGTTAAATCAGATAATCTTGAATGTTTGTACATTTATTATATACTTTTTTATACTTCTTTAGTTTTAAAAATTGGCAGATGCATTATCATCATATTTAGTACCTCAGGAAATAAAGTTTGTAGTTTAATTTTGGTCTTTTTACATATCTCATCAAAAGCAGGAATGTACCTTGCCTTATGGTCAAATGCATGTAGTATTTAAAGTCCTTTAAGGCATGTAACTATGAATCTTGGCATTCCATGAGTCAAGGCAGGGGAATGTCATATGCCCCAGGGGAGTGGGGAGGAAGGAACAGTTAAGATCTAATGGGGTATTTAGTGGTCATGGGAAAGGTTTTTCATTACCTTACAGTAATGGACACAGGACATGGTAAATATCATCAAAACTTATTAAACTGTATTGTCTAAATTGTAAACTGTACTGTAAATCATTGACAATATTAATTTGCTATATTTTGCTATCTGTATAACAGTTACAACATGCTAACATCCAAAAAAGGGGGGGGGCTAATATGGGGTGGGGAAGGGGCGGTTGGTTTGGTAACTGGGAGTCTCTGATATTCTGTGTGTGACTTTGCTGTGACCTAAAACTTCTTTGAAAATTAAATGAAAATTTGGGAGACACTGGGGATTGAGAGGGGAAAAGTGTCATAGCACACCGGGCATCCAATAACACAGTGATAAAAGGAAAAAAAAGAATTTTTTTTTTAAAAGGCATTTCTCTCACTTTTTTTTCCATTTTTTTGAATGTCCCAATCCGCTAATTATATTTTGTTTTGTTTTGTTTTTTGTTTGATTGCTTGTTTGTTTTCTTTGTTTTTTTTTTTTTTTTCCCTGAGTTTCCTTATGTTTGTCTCTTGCATGTAAGGTTATCATTGTTATTTCTTTTTCCTATTAAGTGTATTTGATTATTATATGGGCTACATGTTCATGGAAAATTTAGATCACAGAAGGGTTACAATGGTTACTGCAGGGGATTATTGGTGGGGGGTGTCTGGGAGGGGTGATTCATGGGAGTTAGTTCATCTGAATATACATGAAAGATATACAAAATTGTTCAAAAGATCAAAGGATGGGGCATGGTCACAGTGGGTGGACAATCACTCAATAAATGAGGGAATCTGAATTCCTAGCCTGGAGAGCTCTGCCACATTCTCCAAGGGAGCAGCAACAGTCCTCTGAGTGCAGGGATAGTATCTGTCAAAAGAGGATGGCCCACTGATGAGTTCTTGTTATTGATGACTACCCTTATGAGTCTTTGCTCTTGTAACTGAAACTGAGCTTACTGTTATGGGGTGCCTAAGGGTTGCCACCTGAGAGCCTCCTTGTTGCTCAAATGTGGCCCCTCTCTAAGCCAAACTCACCATATGATTGCATTACCTTCCCCACAACATGGGACATGACTCCCGGGGATGAGCCTCCCTGGCAATGAGGGATTAATACCAAGTGCCAACTGGCAACACAACTGGAAAAAGACCTTGAATAAAAGGGGGAAAAGGTAAAGACAAATGAGTTCAAGTGGCTAAGAGACTTTAAAGAGAGTCAGGAGGTCATCCCAGAGGTAACGGTTATGCACACCTCAGTAGGAGCTCATAGAACATCAAAGTGCATATCACCCCACACAGAGGGGCTCCCGAGAGCTCTGGAGACACCCAGGTCCTATATAAGGGGGGATAGCTCCAGAGACTGATGCTTATCAGTGGGCTCAATTTTGAAATCTGTGCTCCTAAGAGTGACAGAAATTGGACTCAAATAAGTCCTCCCTGCACATGGTTCATCAGTCCCTTCTATTCAAACCTATATGTGATGCTGGAGTTTTTAGGAATACTTCCAGAGACTGGAGCCTCTGGCCTACCTATGTGCCAGGTGTGCGTAGACTCTTGGTGGAGGTGCAACTCCTACCCTACAGCTCAATGGACTCATCCAAGTCACCTGCGAGGAGACAATGATGGGCAGTGGCCATCCCAGGGAATGGAGAGGGCCTGCATCTGCAGGCAGGATCATCCCACCCACCATATCCATGGGATATAATCCCTCTCTCATTTGGAGGTGGAGTGAACATCACCATCCCAGTCCCCTCAGGATTGGGGGAAGAACTATGGACTAGAGTGGACTTGATGGTATTCTGTTGTACACATATGGTGATTCTAGCAATGGAGGAAATTTTAGCAGTGAGGTGGAGCCGGTGGCCACTGGACACTTTCGGGGCAGGGAGGCAATGTGCAGTTGAAATACAGGGGTTTTATCAGGACTTGGAGGTTGTCCTGAGTGCCGTTGTGGCAACGGATGTAGGCCATTTTAAATCAGCACACACCATTCAGAACTGTGTGGAAGAGAGTGTGGTCTACAATGCGAACTGTGGTCTATGGTTGATGGCAAGGCCCCAGGATGTGTAAGTCCATTGAGGGTGATGGGCCACACTTGTGAGAGACGTTTGTGTGGGATGTGGTGGGAGGTGTGGGAGGTGGGGAACATGGGAATCCCTGTAGGTTCCATGTAATATTTAGGTAATGTAAGCACCTCTTAAAATATATATATAACATTTTTGTAAGCAAATGCGCATATATGCATATATATTTATATATCATTTTACAAATATTGGTATGTATTGTGAATAATTTGATTTTTACCCACAATAAAAATAAATTAATTAAAATAAATAAATAAATAAAGTACTTTTTGATATAAGGAATGGAATACTAATGGAAGTCAAAATTAGTTTTAATTCATCCTCTGCAGGAAAGCAAACGCAAATATGAATCTTAATTTCACCATATACTGATGTTGGACAATCTATTTAATTTATTTCACCCTCAATATCCATTGCTATAGAAACTGACTGAAACTAGGAAACATATGAAAAGCCTGTTATAAAGATTCAGTGAGTGAATAAAATTGCTAATGGACAATATATTTATGCTATCTAATATAAGTCAAAATAACTCACATCTGAGAGTCAGAGATGACTGGACCATGACTCTGGGGGGCTCTATTGTAAAAACTTACCTAACATTATTATAATCCCTCACAAACCATAAGTGTCCTTGAATTCTAATTCTTTTTGGTAGCTAATCAGAATCAGGGTGAAAAAGAAGCCTTGTGGCAGTACTCATGAAGAGACAATAAATTACTGAGCTCAGGCAGAGATGCCAGGGCATATTTGGGGTATATAAGGGAGCAGCCTCTAAAAGTAGGATCCCAATGACAAAGTTTCTAGTGAGAAAGATAACATGTTTTTCACACCCAGTCACAGATTTGTGTCCTCCTTTGCCACCCTGCTACCACAAAAATATGATTAATTTATATAACTGATTTCTCAGGTTAAAGTTTTGTCCTAAATGTCACTCTTAGTAAGATGTGGTTTCTCTCAACAAGATACACAGTATCTTTGTTTCTCAGATCTTCAGGGGGGGGAAGATGGTCCTACAATAATTTCAACTGATATAAAAAAAAAATATTGTGTCAGTCTGAAACATAGAGAAAGAGGGAAAAGAAAAAAGAAAAGAAAAGAAAAAAAACAAGGAAAGCATCATTTTTCTCAGATTCCAAAAGGACCCTAGAAACTCTAGAATGGGAGATTAGGATTTCATGCTGACACACTTGGTCATCTTGACAATGTTGGTTTGCTAGGGGAAACACTCATAGAAATAGCTAAATTAACCATGACAGCCCCTCCATGGTGTCAGAGAAGAAACAACCAGCTCAGAAGGGCGAGAAAAAAAGAGAAGTGTCTGTGGATGGGAAGAACTTACACTGTTGGAAGCATCAAAATTTTAAATAGACAGAAGATATTACTGGGTTTTATTTCAGTGTGTTGCTGGGTTTCAACGTTTGGTTTATTTCATGTTGAGTGGGCTATTTTACAATTCTGTAGAAGTAGAGTTTACCTTGTAGATTCTTGTCTAGAAGAGATGAAAATAATTTTGTTTCATATAAAAATTAATGCCAAAGCTTATGGTTTATGCTATTGTAGGGCATTAAGCAGTTTTGATTCTAACACAGAATTTTATCTTAGAAATCCTTTCTTAAATTGTCCACAAATACCCAGTTCCTCAAATGTTCTTTGAACTGATTTTCATATCTTACTCATTCCCTTATTAATTGAGTTGGATAAAATCTTAGACACATGTTCATCTTTATTTGTATGGGAGTTACACTATTCCTTTCTTAAAATTATACTTTATGTCTTGCCTTGCAAAGCACCAAAAAGATCTAACTAGAGAAATGTTAAATAGCTAAAACAATTTATGACATGATTATTCAGCGAGAAAGAGTTCTTATTTGTTAATCAGTTCCTGTTCACTCATTATTGTGAAGAGTCCAGGTTTCTATCAAACAGGAAAACTGGAAGATACAAGAGGGGCTAATTGATGCACATTAAAAAGAGCTGAGCCAGATAGCTGACAGGTGAGATAATGGAGATCCTCACCAGCTGCATTCCCTTGGGAGAGCATTTACTTTTTTACTGGAAATGTTGAGGAGACTCTGGAGCAGTTGTGATGAGACAGAAAGAAAAAGATAGGCGTTAACAACCAAAAGAGACTGTTAACGGAAATTTGTTGTGCTAAATAAGAATATACCTTTTTGAGTTTTTGTGAAAGACAAACCAAATAAAGATATATGTTTTTTGCTTTCTGTTGTTTCTTTGAATGTGTTAAAGCATTCTCAGACAGAATATTTGTGAGCACATGACCAAAGTTTTATTTTAAATTTACTGCTAGAGAATTATGCTTCTGTCTTAGTTCACCAAAGCTTCTTTCACAAATACCACACACTGGATTGGCCCCAAATGGCAATTTATTGGCTCATGGCTTTTAGGCTAGTAGGAGTCCAAAATCTAGGCTGGCTTTCTCCCCAAACACTATAGAGTTCGGGTTGCAGGCAATCCTTGGGATTCCTTGGCTTTCCTATCACATGCTGATGCCCTTTCCTTTCTAGCTTCTGACTTCTGGGTTCTCTTTATAAAACCTCCAGTAATCCTGTTTTAAGACCAACCCTCATTCAGCTGGGCCACACCTAAACTAAAAATATCATCTTTAAAATATTCCATTTAAAACGGGTTCACACCCACAGGAATTCAGATTAAGATCTGTCTAAATCAGAGTATGTAATTCAACCTATCACAGCTTCTAAGGAAGCCATTTCAAATATTTATATTTGGTAGAGCATTTATGGGGGGGGCGGGGGGGAGGAACTATAGTAGATTGCTAAGGTAGGTATAAGAAAGAAAGACTGGTTAAAATATCCTACCACCTTAAATATCTGATTTGAGGTTGTTAGGCTGGGCAGAAGCCTAAAGCTATCCAGATTAAAATCTAACCTCCCATAAATTTCTTTTCATCTCATCTAATAACAAAGCACTGCTCTAGATTATCTTTGAGAAAAATCACTTTTCCAAATTTGTTTGATAACTTGATATTGCCTTTTGTCAGATTTTGTACAATATTTTTTAATGTGATTAATTTCTGGACTTTATATGTGTTAAATGTAGTTAAAGTGTTTAGTATAATGCCTGACAGTAAACACTTTTTTAAAAAATATAGTTGTTTTCTAAAGACCAGACATGAGTACAGAGAATGACATTTATTGAATACAAACAACAAAATTCTGAAATTATTAGCAAAAATATGAACACAAACATCCATACATGCACACATGCATACACACACACACACATATAATGATGAATAGGTAGAATGGAAAGCATCATTAGCGCTAAAGTCAAATGAACAGCTCTTACATGAGAAGTAATTATTTTAATTCCTCCTCAAAGCATTTCAGGGGTACCCTGCACAGTATTTGTTTCTTGGCACAATAGTTCCATAGAGGCTTTCCTAAAATGAGCCTTTTACTCACGCTGTTAGTTATCAAACATCCTTCAGTCTCTCCATTCCTTCTCCAGTTCACTATTTCTCAGTGACCAAATTCTATCTACTTTTCAACATCTATTTCAAATGCAGAGCTTCGGTGAGGACTCCCCAGTTATCCAGGCTGAAGTAAATGCTCCCTCCTCTGATTTTCCTTGTCATATTTTCATACATTTTTCTTAAGGCAAGAATTACTTGCTACCATGTATTAAGTGTATTTACATCTTTCCTTCCCTATTGGACCATGGCCTCTTTACACAGCAACATTTCATTCTCTGAACAATTGCATTTTAATTTTACTTTGTTGCCTGAATCAGTACTTTACAACGGCGTTCTCATGGTATAATTAAGATTTTGCAGAACATGAAAAGCAATCAGACTGCCTCCGTGCTCCACTAAGGATGATGTGTGCTCTTGGTCATCCATCTACACTACAACAGGCAGTATAATTGTGCCTGTTCTTATTTCTCAATTATAGGAGAACACAGCCTGGGAAAGCTAAAGATCACAGTAGAAGGATGGTAGGTAGCAATTGGGTATACCTGTATCCTAAAAAGTTCTTAGAGGATCTCCTTTCCCACAGGTCACAGGGCTGAAAATTAATTCCCTTTTACCATCACAGGCCCCCAAAGCAACCACAGCTTCTCAAGCAAGCAGCAGTTATTTTTTCTTTCTGACAGTTACTCTCAGCACAGAGTTTCAAACTCTCTGGCCAGAAGCACTATGTATGCTTCATTACCATTTAAATAGGCTGATCAATGAGAATTAGCATGCAATTTGAATTACAATACTCACCACCTGCTTCTTAGAAGCCTGGGTTCTCCAGCTTCTTTAAGTAGTTGCTACATTTTCCAGTGAGGATTCCCTCTGGTCTGCCTCTTCAAATCTGAAAACAAGTGTATGCCTGGGCTTTAGTGCACAGACTTTAATGGAGCCATTGATCCCTGGTTCTGCCCATGCCTCATCTGCATCTAGGTTAACCTGATAACCAGTTTGTCCTGATACAGCACCTCAGTGAACTCATTGCAATGAATATTTTGATTCAATATCACCTTTAGTTTTAAGGCTATAATCACATTACATCAATTTAACAAATAATTAATGTTGCCAATATGGGTCAGTGGACACACTGCACTGGACGGGGATTCAAAGACTCTAATGGCTACTTACTAGCCATAAGAACTTGGACAAAAAAAAAACTAAATAAAAAAAGGCATTTATTCTCTCTAAGTATAAATTCTTCAACTTGCCTGTCTTGCTTATGTCACAAATCTTTATAAAATTTAATACATCATGCTATTGTAAAAGAGCTTTATACATGTTACAATGCCATAAAAATATATGACTATGTTGCCATTGCTCTATATACACAAATACATTGATATGATCTAATTAGATTTAATGGTGTGATTATTTAACAATTTAATACATTTTGTACTTATAGAGGTAACCACTATAATATTTTCCTGTTTATTTAGTTAAAAGAGTAGGGAAGTGCTTTCTCGGATCCAGTTGTGGTTGTCAGTCTCATACTCTGGCACTCTAAGCAATTTCCAGCAGCGAGTTTGTGGATTATTATTCAACATCGTTATAATATAAATTTCTCTCTAACTCACTAATCAGTGGTCTTTTTGGTCCTTTACTAACTTTCCAACTCTGGGGCTTCATAATATTGATGTAGTTAAGAAAAAGAATGATAGGAAATATTATGATGCAGTAGCATATGATTTTCTGGAGTTTGGGGTTCATAAAATATTTCTGTATATGTAGACAGATATTGCATTTTTTGTTCCATTATATGATATTCATTTAGAGCTGCAATTTCTCACTGACTTTTCTCTGTACTCCAAATTCTCCCAGTCTCCTTGAAGACAGACTCTATCTTTCTTATTTGTTACTCTATCTTCAGTACTATCATCGTCCCTGGAGCACAACATTAAGTATGTGTTGAATCAATGAGCTACAGTGGCCCTAAGCAGTAATTGAGTGGGTTTAATTCCCTATTGAACTCCATCAGCTACGGAGGTTACACAAAATAAACACAATCTACACAGCAAGGCCAAGACTTGTTTGAATACACACCCTTAGGGATAGTTCCATAGCCTACTTTTCCATCCACATTGTTACCTGTAAGCCCTTCCTACATAGGAATGAATGAATAAATAGATAATTATATGAAAAAAGCATGTCCAGCTACAAAATAGCGTGGAAAAAAGGATTCCTGAAAAGGGTTTAATGCTCTTTGCAGTCATTTTTAATGATCATTGAGCACAGAAGCCATGGATCTCTCACTTAGAAATGTGTAAGTACTAGTCTTAAGTATATATATACTTAAATACTAGTCTTTAAGTATATATATGTATATGTATAGGGAATTTTTTAAACTTATTATTTTGAAATAAGTAAGGCTCCCTGGAAGTATCTATAAAAATATGATACAAAAACATTTTGGTCATCAAATATCTTATTTTTATGTTTCTCTTCTCATTAAGAGTTAATACACTATTAGGGCCTATAATAAACTTTTGGTTGTATGGATTTGGGATAATTCTTTATGGAATCATTCAAGTAGGTATGATAATAGTAACAATAAAATCAATAAGAAAAGCAGATCCTTTTTGGTTTGCCACTAAAATTTGCTTTGTTTTGCAGATATTGCCAAGTTATACATACAAGAGTGTGAACCATTCTCTGTCGTTGTTAATTAGAAAAGTTGTAGGTTTACAGAAAAATCATGCAGAAAATAACAAGTTCCCATAAACAACCCCCCCACACACATACATTTTTCCCTATTAATAACAATTTGCATTAGTGTGGTAACTTTGTTATAATTGATGAAACAATATATTATAATATTAGCTATATGTCATAGTGTACATCAGTGTTCACGATTAGTGTTTCACTAACTTTATTCACTCATTATTGTGAGTATACATTTATATTTCAAATTGAATTACTTGCTTTGTCCTGTATGTGTTTCAAGGTCCCCCTGCATGGTTCCATGCTTTGGCTAAAATTGCTGTCCAGAATTTCTTTCTTGTTCTTCCTATAAATCCTATCTAACCTTAGAAAACTAGTTTAAGCATCATATTCTCAGTGTGGGCTTTTCTAATCACATCAACTGAAAGAGGTTTCCTCCTCCTCTGATTTTCTGTTGTTCTTTATAATCTTGGGACTGAGATAACTTTCTATCTTCCGTAAGACTTTTATTTATGAGCATCATTATCTTCCCTTTTCGACCAATGTCTCCCTGAGCGCAGGATACATCAGTTAGTCACCTTTGTATTACCCAGCCTCTAGGTGACAATCAGTATTTCTGAAAGAGTTAATGAGAATTTATGTCCCACAGTATTGTTTGTTTTCTTAAACTTTATGCTTAACCATTTAAAATTTGCATGTGCAAGTAAGCATAAGAAAGAGTAAGAGAAAGAAAATCTTACACATTACTTCTGACTTTGCCCAATTTAAATGTTTCATATTGTGTTATGCTGGAAATAAAATTCATGCCAGCAGGTTAAAAGATTTAAATTATTAGAAATAATTGTTATCCTAAGGAACTACTATATATAAGGTCAGAATGGTAAAATTATTTTTGTTAGAAATCATGTTTAAATTAAAGCCATTTATTATGGATGTAGCCTGCACTCTGGAAGTGCTGAAAATAGTACATAGTCAGCTGGAGTTCTAACCCAATTTATTTCTTTACAAGCAATCACTCTGGAAGTAGCAGAATATCTGGGGATTCATTGTCTGAACCAAAAATAAAATTTGCTACTTATCTTTTAATCCAATCCTAAAACAGTCACTATTTCTATAGTTGTTATCATTACTATTTCTATAGCACATAGGAAATTTTAGCTAATGATATCAAATAAGTTATTAATGAAAAAGATCATTGGTGAATGGAGCAAAATCTATAGAGGACAAATTGATGTAGTTACGGAGTTATTTTCTTTCTTTTTTAAATGTTTATGACTGTAATCTGAGAAATATCAAACTAGGCTGCAAGGCACAACAAAGGTGTTTATTTGGGGTCTTACAAGTGCAAATCCGGGAGCACAGATTCAGGTAGCAATCCAAGTAGTGTCCCTTCTTGGCACTTCCAGGCAAGGGTTTTTAAAGAAAAAGAAAGTGATTAGATAAGTTAGTTTTAATTGGAGGATATTTGGGGTACTCCATTTGTCCTAAGGTTATATAGTTTACTGAGTTCCTTAACTTACGCTTTGTTTTTTGCTTTCAGATGTTCTTAGGATTTTGAGGAAAATTATTGCTTGAGGCTTTGCGTACTTTGGCAGTTTGTAGGGTCTGACTGAGATTTGCTAAGAATAACCTCCAGAATGACCTTCTGACTCCATTTTAAATCGCTTAGCCATAGTAATTCTATTTTGTGTAATTTCTTTTTACATGAATTGAAAAAGGATGTTTGCAAATTAATTAATTTAAAAGTATCATTGAAGATTCGTATGTTTTAAAATAAATAGTTTTCCTGTAATTTTTTTGGGGGGTAGGTTAATTCCAACACACAATCTACTGTTCTATTCTTAAGGCATGATGTTTGGTTTTCCAGAATTATTCCATCAATTCATCAGTGAGAATAACTTAAGTACAGTATATTTTTGAGACAGGTTGTGACATATTTAGTGCCTATAGTAAATTTTACGGAAGAATAAGAAGAAAAGGCATTAAATCACAAACCAAGAAAATTAAATTAATAAAAACAATTCTTTCATTTAAAAATTTCACTAGATCAAAATGAAAATACCCCTCCATTAATCTTTTTCTTCATAAGTATCTTGGAATCTTTAAATATTAAAAGTGCAGTGATTTAACTGATTTAACCACACAGGATGTAGCCAGCATTATTTGGTTGCTACTACAATGACTCACCTTAATTTATTAATCTATATTTTTTTGAAAAATAGCTTTGCATATGTTGAAGAATCAAAATTTTAAAAATCTAGTTTTAAATATAAATTAGATTCATTTAAATCAAAATCTAAATTTAATATTGTCACCCCTATTTTTAATACAACATAGAATAATATTTTGCCATTAAACTCCAACATTTTAATTGAACTCTAACAACAATTTTCCCCAATAAGATGAAAGCAACTCTAATATGTGTGTAATTCTAGAAGAAAATCTTGCATAAATACCAGTAAAGTGAAAGTGGTATTTTAAAATAGATTTTATATATATAAATATATATATATAGTATGCACACACACATACACACATATAATTGGGATAGTTCTTTTAGCTGTGTATTAGATTGGCTTCTAATATTTGGAATCACCAAGCTTTATGATTTCTCACATGGATATATATCATACTGGTACACACACAAACATTTCATATCTGTGTGGAATCCCTTGAACTCTAACATGACTTCCAGGGACATATGACCTTTCCTAGGAAAAGAACATTATTTCATTCATTACATCTATTGTTATGTGTTGGTGAATCCCATAGTACACTGGCTAAAAATGACTATACCATGGATTAGCATTCCAGCTAAAGGCTGCCATTTGATGGCTAGGCCTAATGTGGTCACTTACTTAAGTTTTCTTAGTGATGCAACATTTTGTGTAGTGACACAATGACCCATTTACATAATATCCTCAGGCAATATGAATATATTATATAGGTCAATGTCAAGGAAAAGCCAAGAGATGGAGAGACTCAAGGGAAGAGGAAACAAACAAATTACTTCAGAGATAGCAGAAGCTGAGAAAAAGACAAAAGTGAGGACAAGAAATAAGCCACCAGAAGCTTCTGAGCACACAAGATCACCAAGTTACTAGGGCCACAGTTGTCTCCTGAAAAACAGGTATGTGGTCTTCTGAGCTTCCATAATTCCCCATGTGCCCTTGTAATACAAATCCATCACTTTATATAACTTGAGAATGATTGTTTCTTGGCTCCTGGAAGCATAACAACAACAAAAGAACTATATGGATATTCACTTAAGCAAGTTTTCTCTACACAGATAAAAATTTGAGAAAAAGCCCCCAATAAATAGACTACATTGCTTCTATAAGTTAAATTTCTAAGCAAGGTCAAAAATGTTTTAGCATAATTTAGGTTTATCATATATGTATAAAAGAGGCAGCATTATCTTCTTTTACTCATTTTTTAATTATTATTCAGTATATCCCATGTTTTTCAGAAGTTAACTCCATGAGGACATGACAGTCTGATTTGTCTCCTTTCAATATTATTTAACTAAAGTTCTCAAATAAACAAGATACTTAAAAAAATGTTTTAAATATATTTCTTTTAAAATAAATCATAGATTAATTTATAAATTAATTATTTATAATTAATTTGAGTACTCATAAAATTAAGTTTACTCATAAAAGTGTGATTGTATAATTTTGTAGCCTCCCTTCCAACTATATATATATATATATATAGTTTCTCACTTCTCATTTCTATAAATATGGAGATGACCTATCATTTTAAATTTATTGTGTTTATGACATTTTTTAACACTTTAATAATGTGATTAACAATTTTCTTCATATATCTATCTGTACTTGTTTAATTATTTCTTCAACATGCATTCTGGAAAATTGATTTATTATATCAGAATATAGGCTTTTAATTTAATTGCAATATAAAACTATTACAACTTTTCATTCCCAACAGCATTGTATTAGAATTACTGTTTTCACACATTTGCACTACTAAAGTTTAAATAAATAAAATCACTGTTTTAAGTATGCATTATTGGTATCTTCTTTCCCTCAGAACTTTGTATAGGTGATTCCTTTTTTGTTTCACATTTAATGTTTCTGTAAACACCTCAGATAAACTGATTTCACTTTCATAACCTAGTTGCTTTATCTCTTCTGGATATTTGCATAATTTTTTCTTTCTTTTTTCTTTTTTTTTTTTTTGGAGGGTGGGAGGAAGGATACTTATGGGGTAAAGTAAAGGGAGGAGAGCCATAAGTATGGGACAGCAACAAAGGAGAAATTTTGAATAAATTCTTCCTCATCTCCTTATCTTGCCTTATTTTTCTTCATAGCCTTTACCATTCCCTGATAGCAAACCTGTCTCCTTTATTATCTTTCTCCTTCTATCTCCTCTCCCAGCAAGGGAACTCCAGGAGTCAGGGACTTTGACCCCACCCCCAATTAAATAAATGTATTTTTTTTTAAACAAACACTTCCCTTTCACCTCATCTCTTCCATCTTCCCTCCTGAGATAACTTCTAAACTGATTTTTATGTCTGCAAATTTATTATTTCTAGTCATCTCTTATTTGTACTATCCTAAAATTTTTGGCTTTATTTCTTGCTTATTTCACTCAGCGTAATGTTTTCAAGTTTCTTCCATATTGCTGCATGCCTCAAGACGTCATTGTTTCTTATGGCCAAATAATACTCCATCATGTATATGTACGACATTTTGTTTTTCCATTCATTTGTTCATGGACATGGCCACTGGGTTGTTCCCAGCTTCTGGCTATTATGGATAATGCTGCTATAAATATTGGTGTACAGGAATCTGTTTGCCGCCTAGTTTTCACTCTTTTTGGGTATACACTTAAAAGTGGGGCTGCCAGGTCAAATGCTAATTCTATGTTTAACTTTTTGAGGAATGACTGGATTGCTTTTCATGGTGGCTGCATCATTTTACATCCCACTGACAATGCGCTGGAATTCGATTATTTCTTCTCATCCTCTCATATATTTATTATTCTGTTTTATTTTCTTGATTTAATTTTCGTTTTCTTAATGACTGAGGAAGTTGAACATCTTTTCTTTTGTGTACTGGCCATTTGTGTAACTTCTTTGGAAGTGTTCCCTTCTCTTGAATTCTTTGGAAGAGTTTGGGAAGGATTGATATTAATTCTTCTTAAATATCTGGTAGAATTCATCAGAAAAGTCATCTGGCTGTGGAATTCTCTTTGGTGGAAAGGTTTTGACTATTACTGCAATCTCTGTTCTTGTTATTGGTTTGTTGCTTTCCTATCTTTTCTTGATTCAATTTTGATAATTAATTTAATTACAGGAATATTTACATGTCTTCTGGATCTTCTTGTGTGTTGGTATATAATTTTTCATAATATTTATAATATTCTCTTATATTCTCATAATTATCTTATAAATATTGCATATATTGGTATGCTTGAAGGTGTCTCACAGGTTCTTCTGACACTTTTTTTTTCCACTCTTTTTTCTTTCTACTCCTCAACTTGGGTAATTTCAAGTGTTTTGTCTTTGGGTTTACTGATCCTTTCTTTTGCCTCCTTGGTCTGCTCTTATACCCCTCTATGGAATTTTCACTTCCATTGTTGTACTTTGAGTTCCAGAATTTCAGTTGGATTCTTCTTTATAATTTCTGTCTCCTTTTTGAAATTCTCATTTTGTTCATATATTGGTTTCCTGATATCTTTTAGATTGCCCACATGTTTTCCTTTAGTTCATTCATCATATTTATGAAAGTTTTTCCAAGATCTTTGATTAGTAATTCCAGAGACTCTGCTTATTTGGGATATTTTTCATCAAATTCTTTTTTCTATGATTGGGCCATATTTTCCTGTATCCTTGTATATTTTGTAACTCTTTTTTTTGAGAACTAGACATTCTGAGTATTATGTCTGATCACTTTGGAAATCTAGTGGTCCTGCATATGGGGCAAATTAGAGCAAGGAGAATCAAGTGTTGGACAGACTAAGAACACGAAGAAGAAAAAAAGAAAGAAAGATAATGGGGAAAACAAAACAAAAACAAAGAAAGCAAAAAACAGAGAAGGGGGAAAAAGGAAAAGTACTAACAAACAAAGAAAACACCTACAAAATAAAACAAGAATTAAAAAAAGAAAAAATAACTAAATGAACTGCCTCTCCAGGTCTCTCTTATATGATGGTTGAAAACCAGAAGCTGCTGCCTTAGAGGCTGAAACCCAGGCCAGAGTCCTGGCTTGTCTCTCAAGGATCTGCCAGACCTAAAAATATAAAACAGAGGAAAAAATACAGCAACCAACCAAAAAAAAAAAAAAAAAAAAAATGCAAGAGATTCACTGGCTCTTTATATCCCTTTAGATGCCGGCGCAAGGCCAGATGACTCTATTTCTAAGGAACATAAACTCTGGGCCCTCAGAAATTTACCAGACTAAAAAATAAAATAAAATAAAAAACACGAGAAAGCGAAAGATAAACCCAAGCAGTGAAAATTGCACTGGGTCTTTAATTCCTGTTTGATGCTGTTTGAAGCCAGAAGTCACTATTGCAGGGAGCGCAGACAATAAGTCCAGAGTCTATACTGTGCCCTCAGTGGTCTGCCAGATTAGGAAACACCCACCAATGGAAGGATAAAATAATAATAATTATAATGAAAACGAAAAACAAAAAAATCAGCCAGAGAAGGATCACTAGCTCTCCATCTCCAAGTGGATGTTGGTGGGAGGCCAGAAACTAGGCTGACTTCTGTGCCTGTCCCTAAGAGATTCCCCTGAAAAAACCTGTACCTTCAACCACAAATTTTAGAGGAAGTGGTTTCTTTTGCCAATCCTGGGCCCAACTGGCTCTTCTAGAATCCAAGCCACATTGCAACAACTACAGTCATTTCTCTTGCCCCTGCCACCGGGCAGACCAATAGAAGCTGGACACTGGTTCATGCACTCACTTAGAAAAGCAAAACTGTTGGCAGCCTCTTACTTCCTCTGACATTCCTGTAGTTGTTCTGAATGTCCATTCTGGTTCAGGGATAATATCTAATTAATTCCAGTCTTTTTTCAAGTTTTTTAATTTTCCTAGTGGAGGGAACAATTTGTAGAACTACCTACCCTGCCATTTTGTACCTGCACTCTCTTTGATTATTTTTGAGGCTGACATTTTCTTCTAAGTTTATAGGCCAAATTATTTTCATATTTTTGAGCTACCTCATTTTTAGCCAATATCTATTCATGTGTTTATCTTATAAATATTTTTTTTATTTTTATTTATAACAGTTTAGAATCACAGAAAAATTGCGAAGATATTCATAGAATAAAAGATGAACTCAGTAGACCTGGCTTATCCAAACCCTGCACATTCCAAAGAAAGATGTCTTCTTCAACTGCTGGCCATTTTACCCACACTTATGCATCTTACCTCAGGGCCCCAATTGTGGTCAGGTCAAGTGACCCTGGACTTTCATCAATCTTCATTCTGTTAGTATGTTCGACTTTTGCCCCAAGCAATTAGGGGTTAGTTTCCTCATGGTCATTGTTGCCTCCAGCTTTTTAAATTTCTCTAAACTAAGGTAAATAGATCAGATATGTTTAGGGTGCCTCAGTGTTAGAAGACTCCCATCCCGTCCCCCCAACTCCCAAAACTGCTGCATTGAAAACTTTGTTTTACCTCCATAAATATCTGCTCTATTTATTGTTTCTTAATAATCATTTCAATATTTCCACCCCGGATAAGTCCCTTGACTCTCTCCTTTGACTTTCCCCGTTCTCCTGTGAATCACTTTAACTTTCTTAGCTCTCATTGCTTCGAGGCCCAGTGGATAGTGTGTGTATTAACCCATGTATGTAATACATCTATTAATATGTAGCTATATAAAGTTAAACATCAATTCATAGTGGTGTCTCCATTTTAACCCAGTTCCATATGGATCATTCTAAGCTCTTCCCCTTGCTTATTTCTAAACTCTAACTTCAGAAGTGAGAAACCTGGCCCTTACTATCAGTCATCTATTTACTTAATTGTTCAATACCAGTGTTCATATATAGCAGTTTGAAAATTAACATGTACCTTTGTGAGAAACAATATTATTATCTAAAGTACAGGAGTTATGTACAATTCCTTTTGCCTTTAGTTTTACGAATTTCATGCATTTCCAAAGTTATTTAAGTTAGCACTTTTTCTCTCCATCCCCCTTGTTGAAGTTGCTTCATAAATTTATAACACAGTTACAGTTAGATTGTTTAGTCACGTTTTCTACTTCACCCTGGGATCCACCAAACTCCTAAATTATTTTTTTAATTTGCATACAATAAGGCTCACTTTTTTTGCTCTAAAGTTTTATGGGTTTTGACAAAGTCATAGTGTCATATATCCACCAATACAGTATCACCCAGAATAACATTCCCAGGGCTACAGTAATTCAACTGTCTCCTTCTGCCCTTAATCCACTAGCAATCACTGATCTTTTTACCCTCTCTTTAGTTCTGCTTTTTTCAGAATATCATATAATTGGAATGAAAAAATATATAGTTATTTCAGGTTGGCTCCTTTCACTAAGCATCCTGCATTTAAGATTCTTCTTTTCCTGGTTTGGTAGCCATTTTTTTTAAATTGCTGAATAGTATTCCATTATATTGATGTATCATAGTTTGTTTATCCTTTACCTATTAAAGCACATCTTTATTACTTCCAGGTTTTGGAGATTATAAATGAAGCTGACATGAACATTCATGTGCAGGGTTTTGGGTGGACATAAAATTTCATAAATGAATTTTTAAGGTCATTTCTTCAATTTCTATTAAAATGTGAGAAGCTATTATCCATATGAATACTTTTGCTACCAAACAGAATTTGACAATTGAATAGTATTCCTAATTATTAAAGGTGCTCTACAGAGGACATACAAATATAATATCTTGAATATTGTGTTATTTTTACACTAGTACCCAACCTATATTCAATCATCAAAATGCTTATTTTTGAAGAAAACAATAGAAAACACGTTGTTAAAAAAATGATTACTACTTTAGAATTATTTGAATATAAATTATACTCACTATATTTGTTTTAGAATTTTAAAAAATTCTATCATATCAATAGCTATTCTTTTAAACATTACTCCTCAGAGCTCAAATTATATACAATTGAATTTAACAGGGTGTGTAGAAGCAAAATGATTGGGTCAGGCTTGTCCTAGGGCTGCCAGCATCAAACATATGAAGTTATTATAACCAAGGTCTACAAAAAGTCATACAGCAGCAGACTTGAGAAAAATGGAAGGAGCCTACAAAAGTTACTGTACTATTTGTTCACTGGAAAGAGGTTGTGGAATGATCACTGACCTCTAAGTAACAGAGAATGGAACTCATCTTTCACTTCTGAATGAGTTCCTCGCTGTAATTGATGACATCTCCTGAAATGGCTGTGATCATTAGGGCTCCAGTGACTGAATTAAAAGAAAATGAAGGATGCAGATGGCTGTAGTAAAGCACAGAAAATGCATTTCAACGTGGTGACAGATACAACTGATCATTTTACAAGGAAGTGCTTTACTGGAAGTGTTTCAGCTATGTAGTTCTCAGGGAAAATGAAGAGTAATGTAAAAATTGGACAAGATGAAACTAGCTGTTTCATTCCAGATATTGACTGCACAAGTCACTTTCAATAAATCAGCTGCTTATTGTACCTAAGACAAGAGTTTATTAATATTATGAAAGTGCTACCAAATGTTCTCTCTGGTTAGGCAATCTTTGAGCACCACATGACAAAGCAAAAGTTTTATTTATTTTTTTGTATATATTTTTCAGTTATCAACACTTGAACTACTAAGCATATTTATTCAGAAATATTTGATAATCTAAAACATCCAGGAGTCAGCAAATTTTTTCTATAAAAGACAAGATAGCAAATATTTTAGGCTTTTTGGTGCCATACAGTTTCTGTAACTCAACTCTGCTGTTGTAGTGGGGAAGCTTCTGTAGACAATACTAAAACAATGGTTATGGCTGTGTTTCCATAAAACTTTATTAACAAAACAGGACGGAGCTGGATTTGGCCTCAGGCCATAGTTCATGATTCTACAATCTAAGAAATCGATTGTTACTATAGGATGTTGTAAATAATAGTAATTAGGAAGCTTAGCAGCTTACAACAATACATTAAAAAGAATGGCAAATTTAAGCACTCTGGCTTTCTACAGAAAATGGGGCTTTACAAATCTTCAAAAGTTTTACAAATCTTTCATTTGAATAAATACAGAATACTATTTTGAAAGAACCACAAGTCAATGTCACCCTGCAACTTTTCAGCCATTAGGGCAGGGGTTCTTAACCTTTTTTTTCCATGAATCCCTTTGCCATTCAGGTGAAAATCATGGACCCCATACTAAGTCCATACTCATTGTGTATTATCTAATAAATATATCACACCTGCACCAACATAGCCCCACAAGAATAATGTGTTTTTTGAATTTTCAATCCAAGCTCACAGACCTCATGAAATTTTCCCACAGACCTCCTGGAGGTCCATGGACCCCTGGTTAAGAACCCCTGCATTAGGGGGAAAAATACATGTAATAACAACAAGGGTACTATATGGAGATGCTTAGTGACCATTTTTATTAGATATTTGTAAATGCTGGTGCATATTTATTTTTACCTTCTAGCCTTCTAGTCAAAATTGTTGAACTGCTTTATTTATTCAAGCTCCTTTTCTACTACTGACATGTAATTTTTAAGTCTTATTGGGTCATTCTCAAACCAAGTAGGGTGTTTCCATATCAGTTTATCAAGGCACTTCAGTAATAAATTATTTTAGATATTCAAGAAGTATTGTGCAAAATTGTAATTAATAGAGCTCATGGACCCAACCCTTTCAGTCTATATTTTAAGTACCTTGTCAGTCTTTCAATCTTAGAAAGATAAAGAATTTCTGAAGGGAAACACCAGAACAAAGGCTTTGGGATCATTGAAAATTTCCAATCAATAGGAACACCTGTTTTGTGGCATTTATTCATCCCCTTACAACTAAAGAGTTATGTAGTATTGGTCAGAAAGTAAGATCATTATCCTTTAGCCTGACATTTTACCCACTGTTCCTAACACCAGTTAGGATTTTAAAAGGCTTTTCAATCAAGACGATCCTGTTGACTAATAATCACTTCACCAGAGACTTCCTAGGCTTACTTTTCTGTAACTACAGAAAAAGGAGCCAAATTACCTTTATTTCCAATCCAATACCTGTTCCATTCATTTCTTCTATGACCATATTTGTAAAATACAAGCTAGCTCATGGGATTGTTTATATATATATATTTAATCTAGAAGAGATTCTATGTATTATACGCAGACGAGAAGATTTCTTTGAGACTCAGAATTGACCATTTTATTCATTCCAGATATTAACTTGTCACTTACACTCTCTCCCACTTCCTTTTTCAATTCTTACATTAGGAGACGTTATCTTATGAATTTGTCAATCCAAGGATGTTCTGAACTGTTTCTCTCTTGGAATTCAGTCTCTATCAGCTCTTATTCAATGCTGAGCTTGCTTTGACTTTGGCTTTATCTTCCCTTATCGTTTAGGATTGTCTTTGTTCCATTCAGTTGAAATTACAGAAAAACTGAATTCTCCTCATCACCACCTCATTGGTAAGTAAAAGTAGAATGGTGAGGCATTTTTAGGCTAGGGAAACCTTTCTTGGGCTAAAAGGTTAATACACTTTCTCAATAAGCTCGCTGAAAACCCATAAAATTTTACTTAAAAGTATTTATTGAGTACTAGTTTGTTAAAAAAGCAATCAGAAACACTCCTTGGGAAAAATAAAGAATACTATTCTGATGTTTTTGTCTGTTTTAAATACTAGAGACATCCATTAACCAATGGATTGGTGCCTATGGGATTTGGCTCTGTCATTTTATAGAATTAAATTTATCAATCTATGTGACAATAATAGCATTTAAAATTCATGATGTTCTTATTCTTTGTCTTTTCTATGATGATCACATACAATTTTTTTTAATGAGGAAAATGTACTTTGTTGATATATTTCTTGAATTTTTCAGTTCTTATACTTTTAACAGAAGTTTTATGTAGTTTACAAAGACAGAAATTAAATGACTGGGATTAACATACTGTGTGTTTGTTATTAGTAGATAGCACATTTGTGCTGAGTCATGAATAATTTGACTAACAAATAATATTTACATTATTTTGGGGTTCTTAAAAAATTTCACAAAATGTTTTATTCTCAAGTAGCTACGTGTTCTACAGAAGTGGTATTTTTAAAGTTCAGAATATAGATTTTCCAGAGATAAAATTACAGTCTCTTCACTTGAACCCATATGGGTGGTTAAATAGGCTAAATATCCTTTTTGAAAAATAAACCACATTTTGTGACACATGAAAATTATATGAAATTCAAATTTCAGTGTTCCCAAGTAAAAATTTGAATTTCATCAATAAAAATATGTATGAGCTCTCCTCTATAACATGGAACATGTATATACACCCTGTATAATCCCCTCTTCTTGGACAGAACCTAAATATATGGTGGGAATTCACTGTAGTGATTAGGTTATGATATATGGCACAGATGAGTTTAAGAAAGAGAGATTACATGGGTGGGCGTGACCTAATCATATGAGCCTATTAAATCTGGATCTAAGGGTCAGACACAGAAGAAGTCAGAGATTCAAAGCAGCAGCAGGTGCCATATAGGAGCTGAGAATGGCCATTCATCCATTTTAGTAAGAAAATAGTGACATAAGTCCTATACCTGCTAGGAATTGAATTCTACCAATGGCATGGATGAGCACTGATGAGGACCTAGAACTTCACATGAGGCAGCAGTTCTGGCCAACATCCTGAGTTTAGCCTTGTGAGACCATGAGTGGATCATCCCACTAAAATTGAGATATTAAACTTACTGTTTTATCCTGCTAAATTTGTGTTAGGTCATTATACAACAATAGAAAACTAATACATTCCTAATCTGTTTTTAAAGGGAAGTAGCACTGTTTTCTCTTCTTTTCTGAGATTCTTGGGGACCTTCTGTTCCATTTGTCTCTGGCAATTTTGCCAATTGAATGTCCATTTCTCACTATGGTTATTGTGTCCTGTCTCTGTTGTCCACTTCTTACTCCTGATTGGATTCTACAGCTATTGCACTTTCTTTCCTAGACTTAGTTGAAGCAATTGTAGGTATAGGAAAAGCAGGCATATCATCAACTGCAGAGTAAACAATGTAAATTGAGTAGTAGGTATCCCTCTGATAATAATTCCCTGATCCTCTGATCACAAGGAAAATTGCCATGGTTTTTACTTGGATTCCAGTCTTCACTACATTGCTGTGTTTTCCTTTCTTGTGAATTTGTGCTTTATTCCCCAATTCCTGATCATATGTTGTGAAGAGCAATTAGTCTTAGTTTCTTCAGGTTTTTCCTAAAGGTCTCCTTTTCATAATCAAATGTCTGTTTCTTTCAAAACAAGATTGTCTCTCTGGAAGAAACCATTTGTTCACTCATATATTCACTATTTTGGGACAGCATATAGTTAGATTGTAATATGTAAATATAATTATTAATGTAATTAGTTAAATGCAAAATAGACTTGTGATGATGGAATAAATTAGAAATGATATATGAATTTTGCATAGAAACTATGCAAATTTCTATCCTCTTCTCTAGTATTCATTTTTATTGAATTGAAAGACAAAGCATATTCAAAACTTAAACGGAGTTGGCCTTCCTTTCCTACCAATTTGGTGTGACTATGATATTGCTAGATATGTAGATATGTAATCTAAAAGATTTGTTGTATCTATGAATCATGTTTAAATGTTGGACTATAACATTTATGCTCTAAAATTAAAAAAAAAAATCTTATGGTATTTTAATTGCATCTCAATTATAAATAAGCATTTTAACTATGCTTTTCATCTCTATTTATTCATCTCTTTTAATCTTTTCTACAATTTATATTTTCTATTTAGCCAAATAGATAACTTTTGTTAATTCACTCTGCTTGCCCATTTTACTTCCTTGACTACCTTTGAGGGATTTTCCATGCAACTTAACCAATTTGGTGTCTCTAAGTATTTACTGAATAAATTTTTCTGTAATAGAAATGGATCTCCATTACTCTTTCTCAATGCTTGATCATGTGTATCCCTTTTACATTTCTACAAAATTGCTAAAAAATTGCACCAAAAGTTTTTTTATTAAGTAAAAGTCTCTAGCGCTGGTCGTTTTAATCATTTCAATAACTTGTAAATTGTTAGTATACAATAAAAATAGTTTTGCTTGTAACAAATGGACAAGGTTTGGGCCCTTAAACTGTTTCTTTTCTCTTTAAAGAGTCATGGCTTCCTTCCAGGTAAAACTAAATATGTTGCCTGTCTGCTAAGTTTTTTTAGAGCACAAAGAAAATTTAGATGATCTACTTCAATGTATTCACTATGTAGATATAGATAATAAGACTGAGCTTAAGTCACTATTGAATTACATGCATTCCACATATTATTCTGCCACATAGTTAGTAGCAGAAATAGAACCTGGCTTCAATTTCAGATTTTTTAATACTACTTTTAACATGTTTTTCAAACATGTTTTTCCCCTGTATCCCCAAAGTTGTTGATTACTGCTAGATTGCTTTTATAATGTTGCTTTGCAAATTTTCCCAAGTGGCAAGCATGTATCTGCATATTAACTGCTCATTTTAGCAGTTATCAATTGACTGATCAATGACCTAATATATGTTACTTTAATTTGTGTAACCTCTATTAGAAATAATATGCTAAAGTAGTTATCGTGATCATCTATATGAAGCAGTTTTCATTCCCCTCAGACTCATTTGGTTACTCTCTTTTCTGTATTACTGCAGTATGTTCCCTTGCTTACACTTTTGTTTACCTTGAATATACTTAACAAAATAAAGTAATGTGTGATTTTAAATCAACTCCATTGCTAGAACTGCTACAGAGCACATGCTTAATTCAAGATAAGCTTCTTTAGTGAGTGGACAAACAAGAGGCATCTCCCATGAAAGACTGGATATACTTGGCCAAACTCCTGTCTTCTAGTTAGGTATATTATAGTTCATGCCCTTTAGTTCACATTACATATAGAGCATACCTATAAATTCCACAAAATTGAAGCCCAACCATTTTTATGGCTGCTGTTATCACTATATTTTTTCTGTTAGTTTCTCCATCATAGTCATTTGATCAAATTAAAGTTGAGTAGCTGATGTACAACTCCTGAATTTACAGGCCTCACTACATGGAATTTCAGTATAGTAGGTAAACTAACATTCATGAACTCATGATGAATACAGAATATGCTTTTTATAGAGATATTGTATGTTTTCTAACCAATAATCTATTAGTGTAACAAATTATATTCACATAATTTTTCCATGTAACAAATCTCTAAAGAGATTCTCATACTCTCAAATTTCCTCTTTTATATTCAGAATAACCCAAAGGACTGAAATGCTCAATTGAACATCATGTTTTAATTATTTAGAAATTAATGTTTGACTCTTGGCAAGCGTTCATGTGGAAATTTAGGTGATACTCCATACTATGGCTAAGCTAGCATCTTTTTGTCTGTTAAACTATGTATTTTGCTTTGAATCTTTGAAGTTGCTATCATATCTGAATTTAAAAAGCAAGGTAACTAATCATACAATAATGGAATTGTGTTCTTTGAGCTAATTTTAGAAGCAATTGTATGTATTTTAAACTTGCTTCTGAGTGTTACTTTTTATTATTTTGGAAACAAGATTTAAAAACATTAAACCTTCATTTGGACAATTTAGTGTTTATATTTATAAGAAAAATGGATTTGCTAAATATTCCTGTTAAATGTTCTGTCAGTCGCCCAATGTACCTAGAGTATAAAGACTGTCTATCATATGCCAACAGAAGGATGCATTAGTAGTAGTCAGCATTGACATAAAGGATAAATGATACAAATGAGAGTGATGGAAATATCATTTTGAAATCTACTATTCACCCTGTCTGTATTTGAACATTTGTTGGATGTTAAGTCTTTTGAAGCTTCTGCTCTAGTGGATAATTTCAGAACAGATTTCCTCTGTAGTATAAAATTTTTCTCATTTCCCAAGCAAGTAAATAAAGAAAAGCACATGAACAAAGCTTTGAAGATAGGAGAGAATGAGAAAAATTTGCCAAAATGACAAACTGGAAGTGGGAGAAGAAACACACTTTGAAAGAATGAACAGGTCTCAAAAGAATAAAGAGATTATTTGGCATTTCTCAATATTTCATTAAAAAGACAAAAAGGAAGAAAACTGTAATGACTGTTTTCTCATACAATTGCTAGCCTAAATTTATTTTAAATCAAAGAAGAAGGGGGAGGCAGGATAAGTCTTGTTTGTAGATAAGCTATTGATGAGAAATCATGAACTAGTCTTTGAGCTTATTGATCATGAGAGTGCTTGTGAATTTCATTGCAGTGCTTCTGAAAATTGCCCTGAAAAAAATTTTTCCTTATTACCTCAATTAGACATTTAAAGTGAAGGAGCTCCTCCAGGGACACTGAAAAACAGCCCTGAAAATTTGCACTTTGGCAAGGTGATTACTTAACTGTACTCAAACAGTGAAAGCATTTCACTATTGTTAAGGTGAGTTTTTATTTACACACAGTATTTATTTTTGAGTTTTTCTTTAAAAATGTTTTTAAAAATCAGTATTATAATATGCTTTGTGAAAGAGGAAGAATCAATTATTATTATACAATTCTAAACATAACTTTCAGAAACTTATAGTTATCCTACAAAATATCAGTCTAGAAATTCCATTCATTATGACATTTTTAATGATGTATGTATAAGTAAAGTGGAAGCACATATGTTAAATGCAAAGTTAAAAAAGTCTTCACCATTGTATCTATCCATATAGCCCAGATATTACCTTAGCATAAAACATTTCCATCAGCAAGATGCTTTATGTCATTTCTCTGTCAATTTATACTCCTCATCCCCAGGCAACCACAGTTGTGGTTTCTTTACCATCAAATAGTTTTGCTTGTTCTAAATGGAATAATATACCGTCTTAGTTTGCCACAGGGCTGCCAATGTAAAGTACCAGAAATCGGTTGGCTTTTATAATGGGAATTTTATTTAGGGTAAAAGCTTACAGTTCCAAGGCCAAGAAATGTCCAAATCAAGGTACCAGCAAAGATGTTTTCTTATCAAAGTCAACTACTGGTGATCCTGGCATCCTGCCACATGACAAAGCAAGATGGTGGCTGATCTCTGCCAAGGTCTCTGCCTTCCCCTCCAGGTTCACTCTCTCCTGGAGCCTAGGTGTGGGGAATAAGGCATATGGCTTGTCTCTTTAGCAATGAATTGCTCCATGGCTCCAGCCCCTCAAGGGCCTCTTTCTGTGCCTCTGTGCTCTGCTGATTCCAGACTCTGGGCCTCTCTTAGCCTCTAGGGGCTTCTGTCTCATAAGGCAGGATCAAAATGGCAGCTTCCTTTCTCTGTGTGTCTTTCGTCTGTGTGTCTCTGTTTATATAAGGCTCCAGTAAAAGGGCAGAAACCCAACCTAAGTCATGTCTCACTGACATATACCAATCAAAAGCAATCTAATAAAGTGATCTAATCAACGTCCCTTAAGGGAATCTAATGAAACCAAAGGCTATCACACCCACAGGATTGGCTTAGTTCAAAAACATAATATTTTGGGGGGATTCACCAAATTCAAACTGTCATATTTACTATGCTGTCTTTTATGTCTGGCTTTTTTTATTTAGCTTAATGTTTTTGGGATTCACCTATGTTGCATGTTTCAGTAGTTTATTCCTTTTCATTGCTGGGTATTAGTCTATTGCATAGATATGCCACACTTATATTTTACCCATTCTGGATATCTGAACATTTGGATTGTTCCCAGTTTTTGACTATCATGAATAAAATAGCATATTATTTAGAGTTCTCCAGAAAATTGGCTCACCCAACTATGAGCTTGTTAAATCTTAATACTCTAGAGCAAGACACAAGCTGGAAGCTCAGTTGAAGATCAAGTTATATTACCCAAGAGAAGGTGACTAGCTGAAGAAGAGGCAGGGATTCTTCCTAGTTTTGCTTTAAAAGCCCTAACTGATTGGATAAGAGACTCCCCTTTCTTGATTGTGCATACAAACAGCCGTGGATGCAAACAACTGACTATAGATGGCAATCCAACTACAAAATGGCCTCACAGTAATAAACAAGCCAGAACTTACTTGATCACACAACTGGACACCATAACCTAGACAAGTTTAGTTATGAAATTAACCATCATAAGCAGCTATAAGCATTCTTGTTCAAGTTTTGTACATATATACATATATATATATACATATTTTTTTTCCCTTTCTCTTGAGTAAATTCTTAGAGGCAGAATTTTTTTAGATTATAAGGTAGGTATATGTTTATCTACATAAACACCCAGACTGATTTCCAAAGTGGTTGTACATTTTTATAGCAATGTAAAAAAGTTCTAAGTGCATTAAGTTGCTCCTTATTCTCACCAGCATTTTGTTTACTCAGTATTTTTTATTTTATCTACTTTGGTAAGTGTGCAGTGATATATATTTAGTATGCATTTTTTGATGATTGATTATGTTTAGTACATTTTTCATGAGCTTGTTGACCATTCCTAAACCTTAATTTGTAGAATACCTGTTTGAGTTTTTCTTGTCAATAAGATATTTTTTCTTAATTGGATGGTTTCTGATTTTAATATTGACTCATAGGGATATACCTATTGCAAATATTTTCTCCCAATTTAGTGATTGCTTTTGTTTTCATTAAATGTTTTTGAATGAGCAGATGTTTTCAAATTTAATAAAATAAATTTTAACAAAGTTTTTAATAGTTAGTTCTTTCTGGTCATAGAGATTACCTGCTATGTTTTCGTTTTATCTTTTATATTTTATATTTCAAGGTATGATTCATCTTGAATAAATTTTTTTGCGTATGATGTGACAAAAAGGTCTAGGTTCTTTTTTTATCCCATATTGATAGTCAATTATTCCAGTACCATTTGTTTACTTTCCCCAATGTATTGCTTAGGTGACTTGGTAGAAAATCAATTTGCTGTTTAAGAATGGGCCTATTTCAGCACTCTACTTGGTGCCATTAATCTATATTTATGCCAATACCATGCTGCCAAGATCACTAGAGTACCATAATAAGTATTAAAGTCAGATAGCATTAGTTTTGGGATTTCCCCCTTTTTATCAGGATTGCATATGAATTAAAAAATCAGTTTGTCCCCTCAATCTCAATGGAGTTGCACTACTCACTCTCCAGTTCAATAGACTCACCCAGGACAACTGACAGGGAGGAGATGATGGACAAACAACATACCAGTTCAAGTTCAAGGACTGGAAGTCTCAGAGAGTACCTACAACTGCAAGCAAGAGAGTCCTATCTATCGGATGTATGAGATCGAAGGCCCCCTCAATTAATGGTGGAGTGGGCATCACCGTCCCATAGTCCTCAGGATTGGGAAATGAACTATGGACTAAAATAAACTTACTAGTATGCTACTATAGACAACATGTGACTCTAGCAATGGAAGAAATACCATTGTTGTGGAGGCAATGACTCATGAATGTTCTGGGGTTAGGGAGAAGGAAAAACAGCTGTAATAGGGGGGCATTTTTGGGACTTGGGAATCATCTGAACGACATTACAATGACAGATAGAGGCCATTATATATCCAGCCTTAACCTACAGAGTCGAATGGGAGAGAGGTAAACTACAAAGTAAGCTGTAATCCATGGTAAATGACAGTGCTCCAAAATGTGTTTCTCAATTGCAATGAATGAACTATACTGATGAAAGATGTTGCTAATGTAGGAAAATGTGGAAGGTGTGGGGAGTGGGGAATCCCCTGTATATTCTCTGTAACATTTATGTAATTGAAATTTAAAAAGTGGGGAAAAAATCAGTTTATCAATTTTTATAGAAAAATCCTTCTGAGATTTTGATTGTAATTGAGTTGAATCTATAGAGCAATTTAGGGAGAGTTGGAATCTGAACAACACTGAGTCTTCTGGTTCTTGAACTAGACCATGAATTACATTATGTTAATTCTTTAACTTTTTTTAACAAATGCCTTGTGATTTTTATTATAGAGGATTTTAACTTTGTTGCATTTTAGATTCTCTGGAAATAGATGCTAAGGCAGAGTTTGGAGAGCAAGATGTGAATTAGGAATTAGCACCTATGGAAAGGAAGGAGGGGGAGCTGAATTGAGCTGAGGGAGACAGCCTTGGCCAAGCCTGAGAGGAATTACTGTCCTTGTCTATTATAAGCTATAATAGGACAAGCAAGTACCAAAGGAATCACCTGGGTTTCATGCATACTCTTTCTTGTCCCCATTGTATACTAGCATCTGTATTTATTCCTGAGGATCAGGGTAAATTACTCTTGCTTTGATATTGACCCCAGTTCTTGGATATAATCCCTGGTCACAAAGAATGCTAAGCGACAACTGTAGTTTCTGATTCAATATGTCCCTTGCTGTGTCTCACGGCAGAAGTGTGAGCATGACTTCTAACCCTGTTGATTTCAGAGTTGTGGAGAAGGGAAGCACATTACCCTAAGTGGGCCATTGAGTGTTGTGAGCAGCAACAACCTGTTTTTAATTTTTAATTCCTAGGCCCATGTGTTTTTCCTATCAGGGACACACTTTTATATAAAGTTATTTAATTCAGGTATATCCTATATCTTAGAGGATGGTACGCAATTCAAGAAGATTGATCACCCTGAGATGGTGCTTCAACTCTGTCTTGAGCAGTCCACTCCAATGCTCTCGCAGTTCACAATAGTTAAACAACCAATGATTCCCATTACCATAGGCTGCTTCCCACATCTTGTTTGCTACAATGTAAGTCCTCTTGTCCCATGCAAAGTTAATTAGTATTTCGCATCAGTGGATCAAGTACTTTGTAAGTCTTCAGACACTAGTACTGCCTGAAACCCTACAGGACAGAAAGGCAAACCTGCTTCAGATTACATATCTATTCTTCTGCAAACCAATTGTTGTTCTTCCCAGGATAGAAGGAGCCTAATGTAGTCATTTTGGCAACTGCTCAGTTTGTCTCCTTGAGAAATGGTACCAAAAATGGAGAGCTCACTATGTGCATCAGTTGCAACTAAATTGGACACTCAGAAATGTCAGTATCTGAGTCAACCTTGGTAGGTGGGAGTCCATGCTGTTATGCCCATGCATAACCTCCCTCTCTCACTGTGGCCTACCATTCACAAGCCCATTGTGCTGGCACTGTGGTAGATGGTGACAAAGATCGGCATCAATAGTTGGAGTCAACTTTTCTACCTGTTTAGTGCCTCTTCCATAGTGGACGCTTGCTGGTGAAGATTAATATGTGATACAAAACTCTTTATGCTTCATGACAACTTAAATATGTCCATGTACATGCTTCTACCCTAGTCCTTCTTTGTCCAGATTTTCCAAACTTTCCCTTCCCAGTGCTCAAGCAATTAGTCACACCAGTTTTTCATGCCAATGAGTCCATAATCAAACCGTGGGTCACATTTCTTTCCACAATGTCAGAAGCAAGTAAACTCCTGGAAGTTTAGCCCATTGGGTTGACATGCCCTCTCCACTGCTTTTCAATGCCAATTCTGTCCTGTATCCACATACTGAGCTGAACAATTGGTAAAAAGTTTCCTCTTCTTTCACCTGGTTGTACAGAATACCCCATATGGACATAGGTATGACATGAGGGAAGTGCATTCATTCAACCCTTATTCAGAACTGGTAGCCTTTCATGTCATCAGATCTACTACTGGAACAGTTTTCTTCCGTGTCAAATATGCTCTTCAGAACTTGAAGAGGCCCACCAGAACTTTTGATTCCCTACCAACATAATATCTTCAAGGTTCATCCATTTTGTCTCATCTCTTAGGACTTCATTCCTTTTTAGAGCTAAATAATATTCCAATGTATGTATATGCCACATTTTGTTCATCAATTCATTGGTTAATGGACACTTGTGTTGCTTCTATCTTTTGGCAATTGTGAATAGGTCACTATGAACATCGGTGTTTGAGTCCCTGTTTTCTTCTGGGTACATATCTAGTAGAGGGATCTCTGGGTCATATAGTAATTCTGTACTTAGCTTTTTGAAGAACTGTTAAAATGTCTTACACAGTGGCTGCACCATTCTACATTTCCAGAAGCAATGAATGATAGTACATATTTCTCCAAATCCTCTTCAAAATTTCAAATTTTACTTTTTTAATAAGCAGCCATTTTAAGTGCATGTGAAGTGGCAGCACATCATATTTTTGATTTGCATTTCCCTAATAGCTAATGATATTAAGCACATTTTCATGTGTTTTTCAGCCATTTGTATATCTTCTTTGGAGAAATGAATAATCAAGTCTTTTGCATATATATATATAAATATATATATATATATATATATATATTTTTAAGATTTATTTATTTATTTTATCGATTTTAACCCCCCCTTCCCCATGATTTGTGCCCATTCACTGGGCAATTCTCTGTGTCTGTTTCCTGCCATCTCTTCTCCTCCTCCTCCTCCAGTCTTCACCAATATTCGATCCTGGAGACCTCCGATGTAGGAGAGAGGCATCCTGCCACCTGTGGCACCTCGGTTCCTGGTTTTCGGAGCTTTCGGAGCATCTCGTCTTGTCTCTCCCCTGTGTCTCTCTCCTGTTATGTCATCATCTTGCTGCATGGCTCCCAAGGCCTGGTGGCTCACTGGCACACAGAGCCTGGCAGCCCATGTGCCTTCTATATATATATATATATATATATTTTTTTTTTTTATTTTACCGGGAGGTCCCAGGGATCGAACCCAGGTCCCTCCATATGGCAGATGTACGCCCAACCATTTGAGACACATCCGACCCGCATATTTTTTTAAAATGAGTTTTTCTCCACTTATTTTTCAGTTGTGGGATGTATATATTCTGGATATTAAACATTTATCAAATATGAGATTTCCAAATGTCTATCCCATTGAGAAGGTTATCTTTTTACTTTTGTAATAAAGTCCTTCGAGGTACAAAAGTTTTTAATTTTGAGAAGGTGCTATTTATTTATTTTTATCTTTTCTTTTTTGACTTTGGGTGTAAAGTCCGAGAAACTATTACTTAACACAAGATCCTGAAGATGCTTCCCTACATTTTCTTCTAGGATATTTATAGTCTTAGTTGCTATATTTAGGTCTTTGATCCATTTTGAATTAATTTTTTATGTGGTGTGAGATAGGAGGTCTCTTTGATTTTTTGCATATGGATATCAAGTTTTCCCAAAACAATTTGTTGAAGAGTATTATTTCCCAATTAAGTTGACTTGGTAGCCTTCTCAAAAATCAATAAGACATACATGTGAGGGTCTATTACTGATCTCTCAGTTTGATTTCCTTGACTATATGTCCATCTTTATGCCAGTTCCATGCTGTTTAGACCACTGTAGTTTTGCACAAAGCTTTAAAGTCAAGAAATGTTGGTCCTTCAAATTTGTTCTTCATTTCAAGATGGTTTTAACTATTTGGGGTCCCATACACTTCCAAATAAATTTTTTAATCAGCTTTTTCATTTCTACAAAGTAAATTGTTCAAATTTTGATTAGGATTGGACAAATGTGTAAATCATTTTGGGTGAGTTGACATCCTAACAATATTTAGTCCTCCAACCCATTAACATGGAATGTCCTATTTATGTATATCTTTAATTTGTTTTAGGAAAGTTTCATAGTTTTCCATATATAAGTTCTTTTTATCCTTGGTTAACTTTATTCATAGATATTTTATTTTTTTAGTTACTATTGTAAATGAAAGGTTAAAATTTCCTCCTCAGATTGCTCATTACTAGAGTATAAAATTACTGATTTTTTGATGTTGATCTTGAACTCTGCCATTTTGCTAAATTTGTTTATTAGCTCTAATAGCTTTGTTGCAGATTTTGGAGGACTTTCTATATATAGGATCATGTCATTTGCAAAGAGTGAAAGTTTTACTTCTTCCTTTTCTATTTGTTTGCCTTTTATTTCTTTTTCTTGCCTAACTGCTCTGGCTAGATCTTCTAATACAATGTTGAACAACAATGGTGACAGTGAACATCCTTGTCTTGTTCCAGATCTTAGAGGAAAGCTTTCATTCTTTCAGTACTGAGTATGATGTGACCTGTGGGTTTTTCATATATGCCATTTATCATGTTGAGGAAGTCACCTTCTTTTCCAAGTTTTCTAACAGTTTTCATCAAGGGGAGATGCTGGATTTTGTCAACTGCCTTGTTACGTCAAATGAGATGATCTTGTGTTTTTTTTCCCTTCATTTTGTTAATGTGATGTATTACATTAATTGATTTTCTTATGTTGAACCTCCCTTATATACGTGGGATAAATTGCCCTTGATCATGGTGTATAATACTTTTAAAGTGCTATTTAATTTGATATGTAATATTTTGCTTCTATATTCATTAGAGAAATTGGTCTGTAATTTTCTTTTCTTGTAATATCTTTATCTGGCTTTGGTATGAGAGTGATGTTGGTCTTATAGAATGAGTTAGGTAGTGATCCCTCCTATTCAATTTTTTGGAAGACTTTGAGCAGGATTGTTATTAAGTCTCTTGGAATGTTTGGTAGAATTCATCTGTAAAACCATCTAGTCTTGGGGTTTCTTTGTTGGGAGGTTTATGATAACCAATTCAATCTCTTTATTTGTAATTGGTCTTTGAGAATTTCTATTATTTCTAGAGTCAGTATTGATTGGTTGTTTCTTTCTAGGAATTTGTCCATTTCATCTATGTTGTCTAATTTGTTGGCATATGGTTGTTCCTAGTATTCTTATGATCCTTTTTATTTCTGTGTGATCAGTAGTAATGTCCCCCTTTCATTTATGGTTTTACTTATTTGTATATTCTCTTTTTCTTTGTAAGTCTAGCAAAGTGTTTACCAATTTTATCCATCTTTTCAAAGAATCAAATTTTGGTTTTATTAATGCTCTCTATTGTTTTATTTTTTCTATTTCATTTATTTCTGCTATAATCTTTGTTATTTCTTTCTTTTTGCTTGCTTTGAATTTAATTTTCTGTTCTGTTCTTTTTCTTCCAACTGTGCAGTTAGGTATTTTATTTTACCTCTTTCTTCTTTTTAATGTAGGCATTTTGGGCTATAAATTTGCATCTCAGAACTGCCTTTACTTTGCCCCATAAGTTTTGATATATGGTGTTGTAGTTCATATTCTTCTCAAGATATTTACTGATTTCCCTTGTAATTTTTTCTTTTATCCACTGATTGTTTAAGAGCATATTATTTAACTTCCATATATTGGTGGATTTTCCAGTTCTCTGCCTGTTATTGACTTCCAGCTTCATTCCATTATGGCCAGAGAAGATGGTTTGTGCAATTTCAATCTTTTTAAAATTTAAGAGACTTGTTTTGTGATGCAACATGAGGTCTATCTTGGCGAATAACCCATGTGCATTTGAAAACAATGTATGTCCTGTTGTTCTGGGGTGCAATGTTGAATATACATCTATTAGGTCTAGTTCATTTATTATTTATGTTCTCTGTTTCCTTACTCATCTTTGCCTAGATATTCTATCTATTGATAGGAGTGGTTTGTTATAGTTTCCCACTATTATTTTAGAGGTTTTTATTTCTTCCTTCAGTTTTGCCAGTGTTTGCCTCCTTATGTATTTTGGGGCATCATGGTTAGGTGCATAAATATCTATGATTATTTCTTCTTTATCAATGAACTCTTTTATTGCTATATAGTGTCATTCTTTGTCTTGTGTAACAGTTTTTGACATAAAGTTTATTTTGTCTGATATTAGTATAGATACCCCAGCTTTTTTTTTTTTGATTACTATTTGCATGGAATATCTTTTTCCATCCTTTCAATTCAACCTATTTGCACCTTTGGGTCCCAGGTGAGCCTCTTGTAAACAATATATATTTGGATCATGCTTCTTTATCCATTCTGCCAACCTGTGTCTTTTGATGGGGAAGTTTAATCCATTAGCATTCTGTGTTTTTACAGTAAAGGAAGTACTTACTTCAGAAATTTTGTCCTTTGTTTTTTATATGTCATATATATTTCTTGTAACTCTTTTCCTTTATCGCAACCTCCATTTCTGTATAGTTGATCTTTTGTTATGTATCTGATTGATCCCTTTCTCATTTTTGCTTTTATATGTTTTTAAAAATTCTTTCTTTGTGGTTACCCTTTTGTTTGTATTACACAACCTACAATTATAAGTTACTAATTTGAAAAGATATCAACTTAGTTTCAATAGAATATATCTTCTCTGCTCACATATCTCTACATTTCCCTCTTTATGTTGTTTTTGTCCCATATTACTGCTTTATATTTTGCCTGTCCATTATCAAGAATATGCCTTTTTTTGTTCATTTGTATTCTGATTCTTATGGGAAGTAAAGAGAAAATTTGTATATTGAAGATACAGTACTATTAGGTTTTTCATTTACCCTTTTAGTTCCCTTTACTGAAGATCTCCATTTTTTCATACTATACTAAGCCACTTTTCCCCATCTTTTCCTTTCAACCTGCAGAACTCACTTCAGTAATTCTTATATTGAGGTTCCTTTGTTGACAAACTCAGTTTCCGTTTATCTGTGAATATTTAAACACTTTCTTAGTTTTGAAGGACACTTTGCCTGATAAATTTATTTTTGGCTGGCAGTTTTTCTCTTTCAGTACCTTAAATATACCATACCACTTCCTTTTCACTCCATGGTTTCTGAAGAGAAATAAACACAATATTTTTGAGAATCCGTTTAATGTGAGGATTCACTTTTCTTTTGCTGCTTTTATCATTCACTCTTTATCTTTGTCATTTGACATTCTGATTAGTATGTGTCTTGGAAGAGGTCTATTAGAGTTTATTTTGTTTGGAGTCCATTGTGCTTCTTGGACATGTATTTTTACGTCTTTCATAAGAGTTGGGACATTTTTTGTCAATATTTCCTCAGCTATTCCTTCTGTTTCTTTTCCCTTCTTTTCTCCTTCTAGGACACTCATAATGCATATGTATGGATGTTTCATACTGTCACACAAATCCCTGAGATACTGCTCAATTTTCTCTATTCTTTTCTCTATCTGTTTTTCTTACTGTATGATTCTGATTGTCCTGTCTTTTAGCTCACTGATTCCTTCTTCTGCCTTTTCAAATCGCTGTGGTTGTATACCTTTGGTGTATTTTTCATTTCTATTATTGTGCCATCCATGCAATAATTTTTATGTTCTTCTTAAATTTTCAAATTCTTCTTTATGCTCACACATTGTCTTAATATACGTTAGCTATTTTTTTCCTTCATCTCCTTGAGTTGATTTAGGAGATTGATTCGAAGTTCTCTGATTAGTTGTTCAAATTCTGTTGTCTCCTCTGAATTTTTCATTTCTTCCCTTGACTGAGCCATTTTTTTCTTGTTTCTTAGTATGGTTTACAATTTTTTGCTCATCTGAGCTTCTGATTATTTTGATGTATTAAATTAACTCTGAAGTTCAGTTTCTCCCTCTTGTTTAGGGTTTTATTGTTGCTTGGCCTTGTACTTAGGCTTTTCTTTGATGCTTGTTCTGACTTATTCTGGACCCTTACAATAGCCTGTGTTTACCTGTTCAGATTTTCTCAGTTCTTCTTCATCTGATTCTTGCCCTGGATATGCAGTAAAATTTTTAAGATTGTAAATTTTGTGCAATTGTTTCATTTCCAAGAGAAATCTTCCTTTCCTCTTTTCCTTCTCCATTAATCTTGATCTGCTTTATTTCTTTCTTTTGCAGAATTTGATCCTCAGTTCTGATTGTTTATTTAAATTCTTTCCCTCACTCAGTACTCGTGTTTCCTTATACTCTTCAGGTCTGGGATCCTTCCAGTTTTATAGCACCTCAGTTTTCTTTTTTTCTTTTTCTTTTTTTTTTCCTGTGAGGTTTTCTGCCTCTGGTTTCTTCCCCATTAGGATATCCCACCCCAGGGTCCCAAATGGAGTCAATCCAAAAAGGTGGGTCAATTCAAAATTGTTCATTTTGCATCTAAGAGAGACTGGATTGATTGTGTGCATCTCTTGCCAACAGTTCTGCCATGGTCTTTCTCTATCTCTCTTTCTTTTTTTTTTTCCTCTGGGGGCCCTTTGTATGTGTTGCTCCTCGGTAACTTATGTTCCACATTCCATCACTGTGGATGTTAGTTCTTGTTCCTGGATATGCATGGAGTTCTTACTAGCTGCTATGACTTGTTCAATAGTCTGCATCCACAGCAGGAGGGACCCAGGCTGTGTTACCTCTTTGAGACTCCCAAGTTGCATAGGACTGATGAGGCCTAAGGGCCTAGACTATCTAATTTGGAGTTTCTTTTTCTTTTTCTTCAATTCAGCATTTCTGGAGTTATTCTCCATTCTCTGTCATTCTCAAGAGTTTTAATCAAGTGCGATTTGTCCTTTTATTTGTTGATTCTAAGGGGAGACTTTTCCAAGGATTGTCTTCCATTGCTATGTTGAACAGGTCATCTCTGACTATTTGTTTTTCATTTTATTTTTTTGTTTGTTTCTGTTTTCCTTTACATCCTTGAACACATTTATAGTGGATGTTTAAGATTCCATGTCTTCTAGTATAATCGTTTCTCTTATTTTGTGTCTGTTTCAATTGACTGAGTTTCTTATAATGTCTCTTATTTTTTCTTTTTCTGTTTTTCATGTACAGAATACTTCTATTGTGTGACTTTTATTTCTATTCTTTTTTTATATTTATTTTTAAAAGGGGTGAGTGAGGCAAGCAGTTTAATCTTCAGATCAGCTGAATTCTTTTAGATCAGTTAAATGATTTTTGTAGGGCAGGTGTAACCTTAACTCCAGATATATTAGCTCAGCTTTTAGTAGTCAGCTACTTTTCATTCTCTACTGGATGCCTTGGGTACTAAGTAGGTTTTTATCATAGTGTTTTTCAGAACTTTTATTCTCCCAGTTCTGTTTGAACCCTGAGAGTTAATTCAGTTATGGCTCCCTAGTAATTCTTTTCTTTATCTAGTATACTTTCTCCAGTGTATTATGTGCCCAACATTGTAAACTCTTCAACTGCATGGGCATAGCTTAGTATTCAGGCAAAGACTCTAGGAGATCTCTATGCATATATGTGGGCTTTCATCTCTCCTAAGATTAAGTACCCTCCTCAGCAATTCTAGCCACAGCAAGAGCCCAAACTCCAAATCCAGTATTATCATTTTGCAAGACAACCATGCTTTGTTTTGACTCTTCCTTTTTGTACCACGTTCTAGATTAGTGCTTCTAGGAAGAAACTCCCCACCCCACCCCACCGCACCCCCTTTTTAAAATCTTATTCTGGAGAGAATTTTTTTTCTCCTATTACTTCACATATTTTGTCTAGCTTTACAGACCAGTCTGGTATCAAACATTTCATCATGTCCAGAGAGAAATCTCACTGATGATATTTTAATAAGCATTTGAATTTAGTAATATGATCACCTGTGAAGTACATTATTGTCATCCCACTGACTTCATAGAGGCTGTATTATGAATTGTAATAAAACTTTGTTTGTTTATTGTGTCACTTGATATTCATTTGCAAATAATAGGTATCAACATTTAAAATAATTTAAGTTCTGTATTGCTTTATATGTAGCTACAGTTCTTTATTTTCCAACAAAATTAATTTTGTCAAACTTTAATACAGACTTTTCCACTATAATTTCAGAAATTACATGATTTGTAGCTTTTATTGCATGTTAAAATTGAATATTATTGCTAAAGGAAAGTCCACCTTCTTTCATTCATTCTGTGAATGAAATATTTTGAGCTCTTTTCCATGTAATTTCAACATAAATTAATCCATGTATTTATGTCAGTATTTTGTCATCAGCATTCTTACTTTCAAATTAACAAGGAAAAGCCCTACAGCCACCTATGGGGAGTTTCTTCTCAAACAGATCCAAGGAATGCAAAAAACAGCATTTGTAATCTTTATAGTAGAATGGCAAATAGAGAGTAAGAATCTGAAAAGTGGAAAGCAGTAAATATCAAATTCAAGATCACGTAGGGAAAAGAGCAAGGCAAGAAGCAAAGTGTCAGACCAATTGAGTTAATAGATAGGATGCACTGAGATAGCCTCTTAAACTATTACTAGGGTTCTTTGTGTGGGAGGTCATAGAAATGAATCAACCTAGGTAATTTTGAACAATCATCTCTTTCAAAAACATATAAACACTGATCTAAATTCTCCTGTACTTGCTTTTTCATTCTAGGAACAATTTTTAAAAATAAATCTCTATGAATAAAGGTACCTCTGAAAACAACATTTATTAGGTCTCTTTTCAGTATTACATTATGGACTGTTTGAAAAATGTGTTGTTTTTAGAAGAATATGCATGATATTTGTCAGATATTTTATTATGAAATATACTTTCTAATAATCATCACATAAATTAACGTTAGCTATAATGTGTTTGTACTAGTGAGATCTGCAATAATATCGTTATTTTAATTACTCTTGTGGCACTAACAGGGTAATAAGGCAATCAATCTGTTATTGTATAATCCATGAATACATGAAAAATAAACTATTTAAATAAAGTTACAGTATATCTTATTCACTTAAAGAAAGATTTACTGAATAATAACCCAGGTCTTGTGCTAAGAAATGAGCATAGAAAGATATACAAGTTAAGGTCAGAGTTCTAAAATAGCACTGAAAGCAGTGCAGGTGTTTTGTGAATAAGTATAAAAGGAGGCATATTTATTGTAAGTCATGGAAATAACCTCATTTTAAAAATGAGTTTTGTATGTTTGTTCAAGGAATAGAGTCGATAGTAATAAAGCTTACAAACAAAAGACAAATATGGAAGTGCTATATATAAGTGTGTGTCGTATTGGAAAAGAAATATTAATTTAAGTTGATTTATATGGTTTTGAATTTAACTTGCTGTTTCAATTTGTAGACTCATATCATCCATCTTGAAGGTTCTCATCACTTCTATTAAAATATGCCTTACAACTGCATCCTTTTCTTCTAAAACTGTGATACAGGAATTATATTTAAATTCTTGTTCTAATTTTTCTAAATGTTTGAATTAAACTTTATGAAGATATAATTTACATGCAATAAAATGTACCCATTCAATGTACAGTTCAATTGTTTGGAAAATAAATAAATCCATGGAATTAACACCACAAATATTAAGTATTCTCATCACTCCATGAAATTTCCTCTTGACACATTACTAGTAATTACCTGACTAACACTGGCTATGTGCAACCACTATCTGATTTTGGTCAATATTGATTAGTATCTTTGTTTTAGGATATAAATATAAATGGAGCTTTATAATATGTACTCTTTAATGCCTAGCTTCTTTGGCCCAGAATAATGTTCTTGAATTCAGTCATTGTTTTATGTGTCATGTATTTGGGTTTTTTTATAGCTAACATTTTATTGTGTGGATAAAACAAATCTTGTATATCCATTCATTGATGAACTTTTGGGTTATTTCCAGTTTGGAGCTAATATAAATAGAACTGATTTCATTTTTTTACAAGTCTATTTTGGGAACATATACATTTGACTCCCTTAGATAAGAACTTAGGAAAAGAATTACTAGGTCATATTTTGAGAGTGTGTTGAAATTTGAAAGAAACTGACAAACAGTTCTCGAAAGGATTTTACCATTTCAAACCCTTAGCAGCAATAAATGAGGCTTCCAGTTTCTCCACATCCTTGCTAACAATTGTTACTATTAGTCTTCATAGTGTTATCAATGCTAAGGGAATTACATTATAGTTTTAACTTGCATTTTATTGATGACTACTGGTTTTGTGTATTATTTCACGGTCTTATTTTTAATCTATATGCTTTCTCTTATAAAGTGTCTGTTAAATTTTTGCCCAACTTTTTCATATTGGAATGTTTTCTTCTTCATATTCGATAGGAAGATATCTTTATAGTTTCTGGAAACAAGTCCTTTATCAAATATGTGTATTGAGAATGTTTTCTTACATCTCAATGTCTGCATTTATATTTTTAGTTTCTCAAAATAGTTTCTTAATTTTAAATTTGTTGAAACCTAATTTGTCATTTTTTTTATTACAGTTAGTGAATTTTGTGTTGTTTCTAATAAATCTTTGCCTATCCGTGAACATTTTCTTCTAGAAATTTTATAGTTTTAATTTTACATTGAAGTGCAGTTTCCATTTCGCATTACTTTTTGTTTATAGGGTTAGTTAAGGGTAAAGTTAATTTTTTATTCAGTATGCATATATACTTAATATAACACCATTTGTTGAAAGAATATACTATACCCATTGCATTATTCTGTGCTCATTGAAAATCAATTGATTGTGTGTGTGTGTATATGTGTGTCTGTGTCCAGCTTTCCTCTGTTTTATTTATCTACATGCCAAGACTTATCTCAATAACATATTGTAGTTAAACTTAATATTAAACTTTTGTAATCAGGTATAGTAAGTTTTTCAACTTCTTATTCTTAAAATTTACTTAACCTCTTATATACCCTTTGCCTTTCCAGATAAATTTTAACATCAGTTTGTCAATCTCTTAAATATGCCTCCTAGAATTTTGACTGAGATTTTCTTAAATCTGTAGATCAATTAGGAGATGATTAATATCTCAATAATATAATTTCCAAAAAATGAATTCCTGGGTATTTTGTAGATTCTTTAAATTGTCTATCTATCATCTGCCTATATCATATCTGCAAATAAATACTATTTACTTTCAATAGAAATTCTACTTATTTTATTTTCTTCTTGCAGAGAACCCTTGAGAGAAGCCTGAGATTACAAGTAGTGAAAGTGACATCCAGTTATACTTCCAGCTGCTTCAAACCTCCCTTCTTTGTTTGAGTTTCACCTCCTAACTTGTTGCAACCAAATGCCACAAAACTGCTCAGCTGAAACATTCCTCATTTTTTAATACAGATAAATTGTAAAAGATAATAAAATGTTGTTCTTGTTTAAAGTTCCTTTAAGTTTTGAGTTGGTTTGTTACACATTAATACACATGTTTTTGCCTGAAAATAGAATGCTGCCCTCACAAATACCTAAAACATTCAGAACTGTGGGGGAGAGAGTGTGGTCTACGATGTGAAGTGTGGTCTATGGTTGGTGGCAAGGCCCCAGGATGTGTAAGTCCATTGAGGGTGGTGGGCCACACTTGTGGGAGATGTTTGTGTGGGATGTGGTGGGAGGTGTGGGAGGTGGGCAACATGTGAATCCCAGTGGGTTCCGTGTAATATTTTGGGTAATCTAAGCACCTCTTAAAATATATTTATATATATATAAATAACATTTTTGTAAGCAAATGCACATATATGCATATATATTTATATATCATTTTACAAATATTGGTATGTATTCTGAAAATTTTGATTTTTACACACAATAAAAAATAAATAAATTAAAAAAAAAAACTTGTGATATGTACTCAAGAAAAAAACATGCTTTTAATCTTAGTCATTCCTGTGAGTGTATGCTTAATATAAATAAGAACTTTTTAAGATGTTACTTTTTTTTAAGATGTGGCCCACTGAATGAGGCTGGGTTTTAATCCTATTACTGGAGGATTTATGAAGAGAAAGCCACACAGAGAGGCAGAAATAGGAAGTCAGTGGAACCCAGGAGAGAAAGGAGAAAATATCACTATAAATGAGCATGTCAAGGAACTCCAAATATTGCCAACCTGCCAGAATGCTATCCACTCTGGAAGAAGCAAGAAATCCAGCCTCAGAACATGTGAGATAATGAATTCCCACTGTTAAGCCAAACCATTGTGTGGTATTTGTAACAACAGCCAAGAAACTAAGGTAGGTCTCAAGGAGACTCACATTGAGATCCACCGTGAGGAGACTTACATTGAGGTCCTCAAGGAAATTGTTAGTGGAAGGCCAAAGGGCCTGAAGAAATCTGTCAGTGAGAGCCTAAAGGAATGTAAAGAAAATATTGAGCTGGTGGAAATAGGTAGTTGTGGAAATTTGGCAATACTGTCACCTTCTGTAATGAAGAAAATAGAAAATGCACTGAAACTTGATGATTTAGCTAAGATTTCCAGAAAGAATATCAAAGTTTCCTTCTCTATATGATAAATAACAGAAGAAAGAGATTACCTAAAAAATAAACTTTTAAATACTTTTAAAATAACTTTTATAATAACTTTTATATTTTAAAAAAGACCCAGTTATTGAATTTTAAAATGAAACTCTTTCTCAATCCCTCTATCTACAGCTGGGAAAACAAATGAACTAACAAAATAACACAAACCATTCTCACAGTACAAAAGCTTTAAGGGGAAATTTAAAATCTAGATTGCACCTCTATGATTTTTATTAAGACATCTTAAAAATTTAAAATAGTGTCTTATCCACTCTTTCAAAAAGACAAAAAGTCTTTTAAGTTACTTATGTGACACCCTCACAGACTTTGTAAACAATAGAGCTTTTAAGAGACTTAGGGGTGGGTTGTCCTGTAGCAGATGCTCAGAAAGCCTATAATAAAGAACAGTTCATATGAAGACATTTGTATGTGTGTCACTTTCTAGTGGAGTGGAATACAAATTAATACCTAAGAAACCAACAAAGAAGCCCTGCTATTTGAGGCAATGTTTACTGTGGCAGTCAATGAAATCCTGATGAGATGTGCATAAGTATAAACTCTGGAATGAACTCCCAATCACTTTGAAGTGTCTTAGCCATATAAACTCATTTGTCTTTACCTTTTCCCTCTTTTGGCCAAGGTCTTTTTCCAGTTGCATTGCTAGTTGGTGCTTGGTAGTAATCCCTCGGTGCCAGGGAAGCTCATTCCTGGGAGTCATGTCCCATGCCAGGGGAAGGAGATCCATTTATATGCTGAGTTTGGCTTAGAGAAAAGCCACATTTGATCAACGAGGAGGATCCCAGGAGGTAATTCTTAAGCAACCTATAATATTATGCTAAGTTTCAATTTCAAAAGTAAAGGTTCATAGTACAGTCATCACAATCAAGGGCTTGTCAATGATCCATCCTCCTTCACTAGTCACTGCCCCTATACTCTGGGGATTCTTGCTGTCCCATTAGAGATTGTGGCAGAACTCCCCAGGATGGGAATTGGATATTCTTTCGGTTATTGTGTGGATCTTCATCCACCATGACAATGCCCCATGAACAATTGAACTCTTTCATATGCCTTAAAGGTATGACCCAGGTGAACCTCCTCCCATGCATCCCCCATCACTGACACCCAACACCAATGACCCTCTTCTGCCACATTTGTAACCCTAATGTGATCCAGAACTTCTTCACAAATGAAGCCAATAAAATAACCTAATAAAATTAATAAGAAAATGAAATAATGATAGTTTAAAAATGACATATAAAATACAAAAAAATTAAAATGAATTTCAAATAATAAGAAACAATTTAAAAATAATAAAATAAATGTTGGCATTATGGCTTTCATCACTGTAAGATGTGTTGTCTTGTACATACCATGATATTTTCTACCATTTATTCCCCCAGTGTCTTATTTTTTATCATTTTATCTTCAAAGAAGCTTTAGGTTACAGAAAAGTCATGTACAGAATATAGGTAATTCCCAAATACCCAACATCCTTCCCCTTTCCCCCCTATTAATAACATTTTACCTGTCGGTTGTACATTTGTTACAATTGATGTACAAATATTGAAGCATTGCTACTAATCATGGTCAATGATTTACATTATGGTTTACATTTTGGACCATACACTTTTATAAATTTTGATAAAATTTAACATGGCCTGTATCCATTATTGCAAGATCATATAGAACAATTCCAACACTCCCAAAATGCCCCATATTCCATCTATTTTATTCCTCCCTCCCCTTCCCCTCAGGACCCATGGCAACCACCAAGCTTCACTCCTTGAAGAACAAGATTCATAGTTACTTGCAACAACATTGAGGGCCCAACATACTGGGCTGTCCTCCCCTACTGGGCACTGCCTATGGTATTAAAAAACTCCTGCCCCTCTACTTGAAAACATAGCAGGACTCCCCAGGATGAGAGTCCAATACCTTCCCATTCATGGTGTGGGTCTCCACCCACTGACACAACACCCTATGATAAGATGAACACTCACATACTCCTTGCAAGCCTGACCCAGGTGTGCCCTGTCCCACCCTGTCTTGCAATCCCTAAACCAGTAATCCTCCTCTGACATATTTGCCAAAAGAGCATTCCAAAAATTGTAGTTTTAACCACATACCTACAAATCCCCAGAGTTCATCTGCTCCTTCCCCCGACAATCTTCTTAGGTCCATGGACAATGCAAATCACTGCCCACCCCTCGTGACAGGCAGGCCCTGAATCTCAACAGACTTGCAATATCTACTCTCTTGTTCATTGGACTCACCCAGGACAACTAAAAAGGAAATGATGATTGGCAATGACCATCACAAGGAACAGAGGGAGTCTACAACTCCAAGCAAGATACTCCCATCCATCTGCCCCATGAGATCTAAGCCTCCTCTCAATTCAAGGAACAGTGGGCATCCCAGAATCCTCAGGATTGGAAATGAATGATGGGCTAGAGTAGACTTACTGTTATTCTACTATAAACTTACAGTTATTCCAGCAATGGAAGAACATTTATCATTGATGTGGAGGTAGTGGTCAGCAGAGGTTCTGAGGGGAGAGAGAGGGGAAAATTATTTGGGCACATAATAATTAAATCACTCATAGTTTTAGAGCACTGAATTTTAAATTTGGTTAACTTTTACCTTTAATTACTTTTAATTTTTCCTCTCAATAGTTCAATAATTTTACTGAAGCATGAAAGAGAGAGAAAAAAGGAAAATAAATGGGAGTGTAGGATGAGGGCTGATATTGGAACTAGAGATAGAGGAAGGACTTGAGGGAGGAAATGGGGTTATTTAAATCTCTGCCTGTAGTTGAGATAACATTCCATGGCTAAATTCTGATGCTAACCCCACTCATATTGAAGTATGGCCCCTGCTCACTTATTGTAACTGTCTCAGAGAGAGCCTTCTCCTCCTCACAGCAGCCTCCAATCATATCATTGTTATCAGGGATGCATGACCGGATGTTGGCCGAGCCGGAAAGTGTGAAAAATCACTGTCAGACAGTCTTGGTATTATGCACTTTTAACATTTATATACTTAAAAAAATGAAAATAGGGCCAGTTTTGGGGCATTGGAATTGTCCTGAATGATGTTGCAATGACAGACACAACCATTATATATCTTGTCATAACTTACAAAATTGTGTGGTAGAGAGTTTTAACTATAATATAAACTATAATCCACACTTAGAGGTAATGCTCCAATACTTGTTCATCAATTATAACAAATGTACCACATTAATGAAGGATGTTGTTAATGTGGAAAGTGTGGGAGGGGTAGGAGTGGGGCATATGAGAATCTCCTATATTTTTTTTAATGTCATTTATGTAATCTAAGTATCTCTAAAAATTAAAAAAAAAGACTGAATAAAAACTGTTCTGTAGAAAAAAAAATGGAAATTAAACCCCAAAAAGGACTTTTCTATTTTATATATTTATTGTTTCATATATTTTAATACTTTTTGCCTTACAAGTTTTAAGCATAAAGATCCTGTAATTTTTGAATTTTCAGCTGTGAATTCTATCATTTCCTCATCATTTGTGTTGTCTCATGTTCATGGTTTTTCTCATGTTTTGTAATTTTTATCTATAATTGCCAAATGAGTGTTTCTTCCCCCTCCACACACACAAAAATGTCAGTTATACCAATGCCTTGGATTAAGTAAATTTCCTTATAGAATACTTTTGAGCTTGTTTCAGACAAGCTCTTGAGGAGTTCACTCTTCAAAATCAGACTTATATTATTTTCTCAGTTTTGGTTTAATTTCCTATATGTTTAGTTTGAAGACCTGGTATTCTAAGTTTATTTAAAAGTAATTCTTGTTTCCAGACATGGCTCTGGGCTGGTAGTTTACTTCTGGATATTTCCAGACTGTGTCTGTGCCAGGGGGGAAATATTTTGTTCTGCTTCTAGGATGAGACAGCTTCTTTCAACATCTCTCCTTTTTCCAGATTGTTTTTACTAGTTTCTTTAGAGAGAGAGAGAGAGAGAGAGAGAGAGAGAGAGAGGTTCATCAAAGACAAGTCTGACTGCTTTATATTCTGTCCCAAAATTGGCCCATAAACCCCAAACTCTATGTCTATGTACAATATATTTAATGCATTATTTCTATTTGTTAGATTCAAAAAGGAAGTATTGACCTGTCTGCTTAGTCTACCACCTTGAGGCAAAGTTGTGATGTGAATTTGATGACTCTCCCATTTTTTGATAAGATAACCTACCTTGTGAATTCCTTTAAATAGTTAACCAAATACCATGATTTTCTTTGATTATGTTAATAATATGATGATTTTATATTAGTAATATATTTTAAATATTTCAATTTATATTTTGGTCATTGTTCTATTTAAAAATATTTTCAAGTTTTATTATACGCCAAAAACTGTTCTATATCTTTATATTCATTAAATTCTTTAAATGCCCTCATACATTTTGGTAAAATTCTTTGAATATGGTTAGGATTCTCAAAATCCATGAAAGTAGTGACATTTAAAATTATCTTATGAACTGAAACATTTATTCTCAAAAGTAGATACATGGAATTTCGTTCAACATAACACAGTAGTAGAAGTTGCCGGAGTATACATAAGAAAAGATTGGCCATAAATCTGTCATTGTCGAGCCTGGATAATGGCTACCTAGAGGTTTATAATACTATTCTTACTTTTTATAGGATTGAGATCTTCTATTACAAAAAATGTTTAAAATATAATTATTACATTTTGAAATAATCTTTTAAACTTTTTAAGTAATCTCATCAAGGTCTTCCCATGAATATCTTTATGACAGCTAAAGATATTCTCTTTGTACTCAAAATTCAAACTCCCTATTTACAGCTAAAACCTTTTAGTACATTCATGCAATTCAAAGCAGAAAAATATAAATATTGCATGTGAATACAAAGCAAACTTATTCAAACGTTTAAAAACCCTAACCAGGAGACTCATGAAAGAAGAAGGCCTTCCTATCAATTTCATTTATTGCTAATGACAGACTTACAAATGGAGCAAAGCCAGACTATGGTTCTGAAGCTTAATTTGAAAACAACACAAAACTGAAGAAAATTTCTAAAGCCCCCTCTCTCTTTTTTTAATAGGTCTCTCAATGTGAAATTTGAAAGAATGGAAATAATCTGTTACTCTTAGAAACTCATTATCACTAAGAATATATCCTTCTCTAAAGAACAACCTAGAAAGGCAATTAGGAAAAAGACAATGTCTATGGGAATATATGTAAACCTTTCTCAAAGGAACATTGCTAGGACTAAATCCAGATTACACTAATATTGAAAACATAATGTCATTTGATACTTTTGAATGCCTTTTGGCAGTAAGTGCAAGGACCACAGCTGGGGCTTTTAGCTTGTAGACTGATATATTTAATCAAGCCATCCTCATGTATTGTTAGTTGTCCTTTTTAAAACAAAAGTGTTCATATTCAATAGTTTGATTATCTTTTTGATATTTTTCCTCCTCTTCAGCATTTTATTTTGCAGGTGACATCAATCAAGCAGGAAGGCAGCATTTTCAAGCACTGCATTCTATCCTTCCATGTCTCGTTTTAGACTAAGAAGAAATCATGTCATCCATTTCTCATTCTCCTAATATTCACTAGCCAGAGTTCAGGGTAAGTAAACCCAATTAAAATAATTCTTTCTTCTCCAAAGTAGACTGTTGCACCCAGGGAAGTTTTTATGCCCTTTGTAATTGAAGATACTTTAAATCCACTCTGGAATCAGTCTGAGTTATTGAAGAAGACTGTTCTAAAACTTCCAGTGCAATCTGAAGGACATGAAGTCTGTGAAGTCTGGTCTCTTTCCTTGATAGAATGTATTTTTATGACACAAAATATGTGTGTATGCTGGGAGGGGGAGTTACCTTATATATATATTTCATTAGTCTCTATATGATATACACAAATTGCTCCAGTTCTATGAACAAGAGGAGGAAGCAGTCAATTTTCTTTCATTTTACAGCAATCTTCATCAATTGCATTTTGGAAACTAATAAACAATAAGCCTTTGGATATTAAAATATCTCTTATCTCTAACTGGAGATGAGATATACTCTTCTGCATTTCTGGAGTGGAACCACTTAGCCTACAGGTAAAACCTACTTCTTTTCCCTTTCTTTCTGATAAGAAGCACTCTGCTGTCTTTGATTTATAGTTCTCATAAGAAAGGTCCTATGTTTCATGATTAGTTTTGCTTCCTAATCATCAGCATATTGAATAAGAGATTCAGAAAAGACTGTGAGAAAATAACTATGTACTTTTATTTACATTTTGTAATCATCATGATTTATGTATTCAATGTATATTTTTATACCATGACTTATTTTAAATGTATCTCATGAAAATATGTGGACACGATAGTTACCATTTTAGACAACCTTTTTTATGCTCTAAATCTAAAGGCAATTTAGAGCCTTGTTTTAGGCACTGCCTATGCCCATTTCTGGTCCTCACCTCCTATTCCAGCCACTGCAAAGTTAACCAGAAAAGCTCAGGCTTCAGTTTTATTTAAATGTAAACTGACCTTGCCTTCTCTAGGGTCCAATTCATGTACCTCTGCAGATTGTGATGCAAGGGAAACTATTGGGGCTCCCTAATAAGACACACAGAAGTATAGGAGATTTAATGCGCTTGGGACCACCTTGACCAATGAGAGCTGGGAGCCAGTGGATAAAATGCCTCACAATATATCCCAGGGGAAAGCAGATCTGGCTTATCAATACCAGCTACCTACAAAGGTAGCTAATTCAATAATACACTGTATTGGTTTTTCCTACCTAGTTTCACTATTGTTCTCCTCCTACCATCCCATAATTTTGTTTCCTGGAACAATATTCTCAAATAATTTTTCAGGCTAAAACAGGCTTTTAGCCTGTTAAGGATCTAGACTAACTTAATTCAAATCCTGGCTTTATCTCAGTAGAAGTTAACTTGGAAAGCTAATTAACTTCTATGTTCCTCAATTTCCAATCATACAGGACACTGCCTCTTTTCTGCTGTGAAGTAAGCAATTTAGTATCTTCCAAAGAGTGTTTTGGTCTTTGTGCCAGTTCCTGGATGGTAACTGTTTAGAAGCTTGGAATTTTGCAAGTGATAAGAGTGTCTTTGTTATTCATGGTGGGTCCTCAGTGGTCTGATAGTTTATGCTAACAAGGCGACTTTTGGTAGGCCTCTTGGGTCACATGATATCTGCTTGACCTAGAGGTGGGATGATGGGTAGTGGTTGCAGTTTGAATTCAACCATGAGGCCAATTAACCAATCAATTATGCCTACACAATTAAGTTCCAATAAAATCTCTGGACACTCAAGCTAAGGTGAGTGTCCCGATTTGGCAATACTCTGTTCGATTGGTAAATGTTAATACCATGCTGAGAGGGTAATAAATCCTAAGATAATGAAAGTTTCAAGTGTGGAATTCTACTAGACAACACCTTATATGACTCTTTCTTTGGCTGGTTCTAATTTGTATCCTTTTCTGTGATAAATGTAACCATGAATAAAATAGCTTTCACAGAGTTCTGTGAATCTTCTTTGAACTATCAAACCTGGTGTCAGAAGTGAGGATAGACTGCATGGTCTCTTCTCTCTAACTTTTCCTTGTCATTGGCATCAAAAGTGTTGGGCATACTGGGAAATCTGAGAGACTATACCCCTATTCTCAGTTTGGTTAAACTCTAACTCCTAACAAATGCCTAAGTCTGGTTTACTCTAAAGCCAATGATATATATATATATATATGTATTTGTTTGTTTTTACCTAATGAAAATGTTACCACATGCACTCTCCAAGCTCACTGCCTTTCATTAAATTATTTACTTTCATTAAAATTAAATTTTTATTTTTTCTGTTTTTTTATTCTTCTTCTCTTTGAAAGGTTTCTGCTAAAACAATTCATCCACAAACTAATGTATTTTGTACAAATAAGCCTTATTCTGTATGAAAACCTCAGCAAAAATTAAAAGCTCTTGATTTGGACTAACTCATAGTAGCTACTGATACTATGTCTATTTTCTCAATAATCTGAAACATTTGTAGAAAATGCTTTTTTTTTTTCTGTAGCCTTTAAATTATAACTTGTCAAAGATTGTGAGGTTTTTTTTTTTTGTATATTTGTATATGAAGAAAATGACAGAAAGCACTTAAAGGTTAAATGATGAAACATAAGGTGATGATATTATATTTATTAATTCACTGTGGGAGACTACAAAAATATTCAGTTTTTCTTTAAAAGGGCAGAGTATATTTTCCCTCTTGAATCTTTACTTAGCCTTGTAATTTACTGTGGTCAATGACATGGAACAATACCAATGGTCTGCCAGAATCAAGCCTATACTCTCTGAAAATACTGAGAATCATGTTGCTGGAGATGAGAAAACACTCGTAGAAGAGATATCCCAGGCAAAATATTCTAGGTCAGTCAGCCCAAACTGCCTCACCAAGATGACCAGAGACACATGAGGTACTTCAGCTAAGATCAAGCTAGCCCAGCCCTTCTTAGAAGAATCAGATAAAATGTAGGGATATGATTAGTGATACATGATTATTGTCTAAGCCAATAATTTCTTTTATATTTTTTCATATTTATTGAGGTATAATGGTCATATAATAAATTTCACCCATAATGATATAGAATATTTTCATTATCGCAGTTTCCTTCTGTCCATTTGACCAACCCCACATCCACCCTCAACTACTTTAGCCCCTGACAACTATTGATCTGATTTTGGACCCTATATTTTGGTCTTTTCTAAATTGTCATTTAGAATCAGAATCACTTGCCATGTAGTTTTTTGAGTCTGGTTTCTTTTACTTAGGATATTGCTTTTGAGATTTATCCATGTCTTAATGTGACTCAGTAGCTCATTCTTTTTATGTTGAGTAGTATTCCATTGTATGGATATAGAATGATTTAATTATCAACTAACCAGGTGATTGACATTTAGGTTGTTTCCAGGTTTGGAAATTATGAATAAAACTGCTATAAACATTGGTATGCAGGTTTATGTGTGAATATTTCACTAATTTTGCTTGCATCTTACATGTAAGTATATGTGTAATTTTATAAGAAACTACCAAAGTGTTTTCCAAATTGGCGATACCATTTCACATTCCAAACAGTGATATTTTAGAGTTTCAGTTGCTTTGCCTCTTTCTCAGCATATGCTGTTGTCAGGTCTTTCTTTTTTTCTTTTTTTTTTTTTTCCCTGACATTCAAATATGTATGTAGTGATATCTCCTGGTAGTTTTAATTTGCATTTCCTTAATGGCTAATGAGAATAAGAATCTTTAAATGTTCTTATTTTAAATCCATAAATATTCTGTAGTGAAATATCTTTTCTTATATTTTGCCCATTTTCCTTGGGTTATTTGTCTTCTTATAATGGCTTTTCCAGAGTTCTTTATATATTCTGGTTACCAATACTTTATTAGATATGTGTTTTGCATATTTTCTCTGACACTTTGGCTTGCCTTTTCTTTAGGTTAACACTGTCCTTTAAAGAGCAGAAGTTTGGATTTATTTATTTATTCATTTATTTAAGGAAGTTTAATTGATTTTTCTATTATGATATATGCCTACTGTATTTTAACAACGCATTGCCTATCTCAAAATCAGAGATTTTCTCCTATGTTTTCATTCGAGATGTTTTAGATTTTAGGTTATACTTTCACATTTGCATTCTTAATTGTGTAATTGTTTCAGCACCATTTGTTGTAATGACTATAATTTATCTATTGAATTACCTTGCCAACTTTGTCAAAATTGTTTGCTCGTATACCTATGGGTCTATGTCTGCATTATGGATCAATTCTGTTTCACTGATATGTTATTATAGTTTCACCAAACCACATTATCTTGAATACTATAACTTTATAGAAAATCTTAAAACCACGTAGGGTCAATCTTTCAACCTTTCAACCTTTTTTCTTTTTAAAATTCTTTGACGTTTCTAGGTCTTTTATTTTTCCATATAAAATTTAAAATCAGCTTATGTGTTTCTTCAAAGTCATCTGCTAAGATTTCATTTGGATTTCTGTTCATGCTACAGTTCAATTTGAGAAGAATTTATACTTTGACAATATTGAGTCTTCTATATGATGAACATGGTATTTCTCATCATTCGTGTAAGTTTTCTTTTATATTTCTAAAAAATATCTTGCAGTTTTTAGCATAAAAATCTTGCTCAGTGTTTTCTAAATTTAACCCTAACTAAAGTTTATTTCTGTTTGTTTGTTTGTTTGTTTTTGAGAGCTATTGCAAATTGTACATTTTAAATTTCAATTTCCTATTTTACATAGCTAACATATATAAAGACAATTGATTTTAGTATGGTGACATTGTTTCCTGGAACCTGCTAAACTCACTGATTTTGGTAGATTCTTTGAGATTGTCATTGTAGAAATTCATGGCTTCTTGAATAAAGAAAGTTTAATGTCTTACTTTACAATCTTTGTGTCCTGTATTTTATCCATTGCTTTATTGCACTAGAATGAATGCTGTTGGTTAGGAGTAGTAAAAGTTGACATTCTTGTTGTTCAATTGTTAAATATAAGTTATGATGTTAGCTATAGTTATTAATAGATATCCTTTGTAAGAGTGAGACATCTGACTTTTATTTCTACGATGTGCAGAAATTTTGTCATAAATGGATACCTGAATTTTGTAAAATCTTTTTAAAGCATCTATTGAAAAGAATGTATTTTTCCCCTTTAAAATGTTGCTATAAGTTAGTTATATTCATTGATTTTTAAATTTTGACCTAGTCTTGCAATCTCAGGGTAAACTTCACTTGATCATGGTATATTATCCTGTTAGTGTGCTAACGTTTTGATTTTTGTTTTTGTTTTTGTTTTTGTTTTTTTTTCAGGCAGAAAGTTTATTGGGAAGCTGTCCCAATGGAGGGAGTCTGAAGAGAGACTTCAGCCCACCTGCAGAAGATGATGGATATGAATTTATACAGTACATCAATAGGCAGGAAACCTAGTATAGCCTGGGGCAAATGGCCAGTGGGGAGTGGGCTAGGAGGTCCTGGAATGTGGAAGGGGTTGGGGAGGGTGTAATGGCCTTTATCTGTTCCATTTTGTTTATTCTTGGGAGGGGATAAGCTGCCCATAGACTATGGCTTGCTCAATCAGGTGGTTTATGGCTGGAGGCTGCCTTTTCTCAACCTATGACACAGGGGCATTGACCTGTCAATCATTGCAATGCTAATGTTTTTAATGGATATTTTACTAATGTTCATGAGGTATATTTGTCCATAGATTTCTTCTCTTATAATATCTTTGTCTGGTTTCAGTATCACTGTAGTGTTGGTCTCATAGAAAAAGTTAAGAGATATTTCTTCCTCTTATTTTCTGGAAGTTTTTTTTTTTGGTGGAATTGGTCTTATTTTAATACTTTGTAGCATTCACTGGTAGTGCCATCCCATTGGGAGGGTTCTTTGTTGCAAAGTTTTAACTATGAATTGAATTTCTTAATACATAGAGTATTATTTGAGTTTCCTATTTCTTGAATAAGCTTTGGTCATTTGTGTATCTCAATATTTTTTCCATTTCTCTCTGCTATCAAATTTATTTGAATATCACTAAGTTTCAGATTGGTATGTTACACAAGAACAGCTAACAGAGTTACTCACTAATTAACTCATTAATTCATAATTTATGTTTCAATATAGATTTTAAAAGCCACTGATATTGTTTAGATTCAGTTATGTGCATTGAGCAATGACATAACTGAACAGTAAGAACTCAGAGAAGACAACTATGTCACAATTTTTAGAGTACAGTATTATTTTCATACAGAATTATTATGCATTTGCTATGAAAGTAGAAAGAAATAAGGGCACCCTTTCTCCGTGATAAGTTCAAGAAGGTGTCACAGAACAGTGACCTGGATCTTAAAATAGAAAGAAAAATTTTACAGATATGGAAAGGGTTATTCAGAGGTTCTGGATATAAAAAGAACTTTTTTTTATTTTAAATGTATTTAATTTATTTAAAACGTATCCCAAAATAGACTTATGTATAGACTTCTTCTCCAACATATCCAATCACTTTCCCTTGTTCATTCTACTGTAGTTACACTGATGCCTTTGCCATTCACTTCTCATACTTCACAATTCCCAACTTGGAGACTTTGTACCGATAGTTAACTCCACCTAAATACTTCATTTAGATTTTTCTAAAATGCTAACTCCCCAAAGATGCCTTTTGTAACCACTCTGTTTAAAATTATGCTACCCTTTTCCGTGTAGTTGCTTACCTTTTAAAATGTTCTCATAGCAATATATGACATTATATGAAACTTCCCTCCTTTTAGTTTATAAGTTCCATAAAGGAAGGGACTATGATTTTGTTCCTTACTTTTTTTTTTTTAATGCATTACCTACAGCCACTGGAAGAAAACTTTCCACATCATAGGGCATTTGATAAATATTACTGAACAGATAAAATGAATGAATATCAATTATTTTAAGAATTATTTGTTAAGTAAGAAACTCACTTGGAAAAGGAAGACCTGACAGTGATTCTGTGACCTGTTATTATTAATTTTGAACATATTTTAAAATTTTTTAGAACTTTAATTTTCTAATAACTGAATTTAAATTTACAGCTTTGCCATCATGCACATTAATTTGTTCTCCCTGAAATGGTGATGTGTTTCCAAATATCCAGCTCTCAGACATTGCTCTTTCTTCTTCATAACTAATAAAGCTGTTGTTCAGTGTGCATCATATTTCTACACTCACTTAACTAAATACTAATTTGAAGTTTATTTAACTTTTTGCTTCTTTGTCCTTTTTCCTGAATAGTAAGATTAACCAAACTGAGGCAAATCAGTTTTATTCTTTAAATATTCCAAACAATTATTGGATCAACTTCTCTGTCCTTGTGCCATCATTAATGGAGCTATCTCAGGTATCTGACTTGGATCTGACTTTGTGTAGACCTGGTAGGAGGACATAGACTTCTGTTTCAATCACCTCTAACTTCAGTTCCATAACATTTATCTATCATACAAAGGCAAAAGGTGTATGAAAAACTCAGGTGTTTTGCCTATAGTCTACCTAAATTTACCACACTGAGTAGATCTTCTAGTTATTCCACTTGGATTTTCCTTCAACTGGCAAACTTTGACGTACCCAGAACAGCTCAATTCTCATGTAGCCCTTTCTTCTCCCCTTTCCATGTGTCAGCATCCTTTATGCATTCTCTTTAATCACAAGTTTTCCAGGGGCTGGGGTTTTTCCTTCTCAGCCTCCGCTTTGGTATCAGAAGTCTTTAAGTATCTGGTACCACGCTTATATTGCTTCTTTCTTTTAAATTTTATTTTATTTTTTATTTTTTTTTAAAGATGCATAGATTACATAAATGTTACACAAAAGATATAAGGATTTCCATATGCCCCACTTCTCACACCTCCCACACCCTCCCACATTTACATCCTTCATTAGTGTGGCACATTCATAGCAACTGATATATGCATTCTGGGGCTTTGCCATTAAGCATGGACCATAGTTCACATTGTAGTCTATACTCTCTCCCACACAGTTCTGCATGTTATTTGATGGTATAAAATGGCCTAAATCTATCATTGCAATGTCACCCAGGATAATTCTACTTTCATAGCAAATGCATAACAGATGAACCATGTGCAGGGAAGACGTAATTGAGTCATAATTTGTCACTCTCAGGAGCACAAACTCCAAAGTAGGGCTCACTGGCAAGGCACCAAACTCTGGAGCTATCCACCCTTACCATAGGACCTGGGTGTCTCCAGAACCACCAGAAGCCCCACTATTTTGAGTAGTATCCACTTTGGAAGTTTATGAGATCCTGCTGAGATGTGTGTAAATGTTACCTCTGGGATGACTTCCCAACCCACTTTGAAGTCTCTTAGCCATATAACCTCATTTGTCTTTACCTTTCCCACATTTTATTCAAGGTCTTTTTCCAGTTGCATTGCTAGTTGTTGCTTAGTAGCAATCCCTCAGTGCCAGGGAGGCTCATCCCCAGGACTCATGTCCCACACTGGGGGAAAAGCAATGCATTCATATGCTGAGTCTGGCTTAGAGAGAGGCCATATTTGAGCAACAGGGAGGCTTTCAGGAGGCTACCCTTAGGTACCCCATAACAGTAGGCTAAATATGGTTCATCTTTCCCTTCTATTCAAACCTATACATGGTGCTGGAGTTTGTAGGTGTACATCCAGAGACTGGAGTCTTTGGGCTGTCCATGTGCCAGCTGGGCTAGGAATCTCAGTGGAGTTGCAACTCATACTCTACAGCTCAGTGGTCTCACCCTGGAAACCTGGCAGGGAGATGATGATGGACAATAGCCACCCCAGGGAATGGAGAGTGTGCAGCTGCAAGCAGGATAATCCCATCCATCTTATCCATGGGATATAAGCCCCCTCTCACTTGGAGGTGGAGTGGACATCACCATCCCAGACTCCTCAGGATTGGGGAAAGAGCTATGGACTAGAGTGGACTTGCTGGTATTCTGTTACAGACATATTGTGATTCAAGCAGTGGAAGAAATTACAACATTAATGTGGAGCCAGTGGCCACTGGACGCTCTGGGGGCAGGGAGAGGGAAAAGCAGTTGTAATACAGGGGCTTTTTCAGGACTTGGGATTATCCTGGGTGACATTGCATTGACAGATATAGGCCATTTTATATCATCATATAACATGCAGAACTCTGTAGGAGAGAGTGGTCTACAATGTGAACTATAGGTCTATGCTTAATGGCAAAGCCCCAGGATGTATATATCCATTGCAGGTGATGCACCACACTAATGAAGGTTGTTTATGCGGGAGATTGTGGGAGGTGTGGGAGGTGGGGCATATGGGAATCCCTATAATTTTTGAGTAACATTTATGTAACCTCAGTGTTTTAAAAAAATAAAATAAAATAAATTTATTTAAAAACAAACAAACAAAACAAACAAAACAAAAAACAGTAGGCTAAGTTTCAACTTCTAGAGTAAAGGCTCATAAGCTTAGTCGTCAATATCAAGGGCCCATCAGTGGATCATACTCCTTCTCCAGTCACTGCCCCTGCACTTGAGGGACTATTACTGCTCCCTTAGAGAATGAGGCAGAGCTCTCCAGGATGGAAATTCAGTATTCTCTGTTATTGTGTGAGTCTCCACCCACTGTGACAATGTCCCATGAACATTTAAACATTTTTACATTCATTATATGTATGCTTAGGTGAAATTCCTCCCGTGTATCCCCGATCACTGACACCCGATACCAATGATCCTCCCCCTCCCCAGTTGTAACCCTTCTGTGATCCAAAACTTCTTCAAAGACGAAGCCATTACAATAGCTGAATACAATTAATAGGAAAATGAAACAATAATGATGAGTTTAAATATAAGAGATAAAATACAAACAAATAAAAAAAATAAAAATAAAATAAAATTAAAAGACTGGGATAGTAAAAAAAAAAAGAAATATTAAAAAAAATTTTTTTTGACATTTTGCCTTTCCTTACCACAATATCTGGTGTCCTGTCTGTACCGTGCCACCTTCCCCCACTCATTCTCCAGTGTCTCACTATTTTTCATTTTGTTTTCAAAGAAGTTTTAGGTCACAGCAAAGTCACACACAGAATGCAGGAGACTCTCATATATCCAACATTCTCCCCCTTTTCTCCCCCCCCATATTAATACCTTTTTATATGGGGATGATACCTTTGTTATAACTGATATACAAATAGTGAAACATAGCTACTAAGCATGGTCAACGGTTTATATTATGGTTTACCTTTTAGACCATACACTTTTATAAATTTTGATAATATTTACGATGTCCTATGTCCATCATTGTAAGGTCATGTAGAACACTTCCACTGCCCACTAAATACACCCTGTTCAATCTATTCTATTCCTCCCTCCCTCTCCCCTCGCAGCCCACGGTGATCCCCTAGCTTTACTCCTTGGATGACAAGGCTCATAGTTACATGCAACAAGACTGAGATCTTGACCCACTGGTTTGTCCTCCTGTTAGGAACCGCCCATGCTCTTGAGAGACTCCAACCTGTCTGTCTGTGAACAAATTGGTCCTCCTGAGGATGGGAGTCCAACTCCTTCCCGCTCATTATGTCAGTCTCCACCCACTGATACAAGACATTATGATAGAATGATCACTCACACACTCCCTAGAAACCTACTCCAATTGTGCCCTGTCCCAAATGCACCCCCATCCAACACCCTAAACCAGTAACCCTTCCTTATCATATTGCCATAAGAGCATTCCCAACTTTGTACTTTTAACCACATACCCACAAATCCCCGGTGTTCACCTGGTCCCTCCCCCAACCCTTCCCCCAGTACCCTGGACCTTCCTACCTACCATTCCCAATCTATTCACCTATCAACCATGCACCACCCAGTAGTGAATAATGTCACTACTCTCATGTCATATCCCTTTAATACGTAGCTACACAATTTCACCTTTCCATAGATTACATCCATATGGGTGTTGGCTCACAACCTTCTCCCTTTCTGTTTCTTGTAAACCTATCTTCCAGACAATAGCTCTCTGAGTCTGCTCAATTTGCTTAATTTATATCAGTGAGGTCATGTGCTGTTTATCCTTCAATGCCTGGCTTGCTTCACTCAACATAAGGTCCACAAGATTCATCCATGTTATCCTGTGTGTTAACACTTTATTCCTTCTTACAGCTGAGTAAAATTCCATTTTATGTATGTACCACATTTTGTTTCTCCATTCATCTCTTGATGGGCACCTGGGTTGCTACCAACTTTTGGCAATAGTGAATAATGCCCCTTTACTCTAAGGTATAGCGAGAGATTGGAGAACTTCAGGACCAAAGATATACCAAAAAAGAAGTCCAATAAAGTGTTATTACAAATGTAGGAACAGAGAGGTAACTTATCTGGTATTCAAATAAAACAAACAAATAAAACTAATAGCAGAAAACTACATAGTTTTTACTCCGAAGTTAGAAATGTTAACAGTCACATCTTTATGATCTTATTTTCCCAGAGGAATGTTCTTTCCTTACCCTTAAATTTGTTTTTTAAAAACCCTTCCCAATATCTGCAGGGAAAGTAGAATAAACTTGAGGGCAGGGATTATATGCTCTATATATTTTATCTCTCTATCAATGTTAAATGATATTCTCTGTATGGAGTAAAGTCTCGATAAGCTGAGAAAATGATAATGAAAATTAAAAGACTGAAGTTTATTTCTAAGGCTTTGTGCTTGCCTTTTATTTATATTTCTTGAAATTAATGGAATGCAAATACTGCCTTCTTGAGATGAGAAAAAACTTTTATCTTTCCTAAATTCAGAGCTATAATAGAGCTTGTTCCTTCAACTTGTAATTTTAATTCATTTTTTTCTCTATTTTATTTAACCTTTGTAAAATCTATTTGCAGTGTCCTTATATTCTATCACCTTAACTTCCCCACACTGAAAAAAGTAGAATTTTTAATTTATATTTTAAGACATATTTACTCATGTTTAATAACAATTTTAAAAAACTAATTTCTCTTATTTCTGACAACCAGTTCTCCTGAATTTATATCTGGAATATATTATATTTTAGAAAGCATTTTACATATAATCTCTCATTAGATCCACACAGCAACCTTGAGGAGGGCAGAACAGTGCTATTCACATCTTTTATGATCAGAGACATTAAGAGATAAATCTTTGTTCACACTGATGGAGGTGGCAGAGATAGAATTCAGGTCCTCTACCCTATTTTTCAGTGTTATCTCTATTATATCTATCAGCCACTCTGGAATATACTGCTAAGTTTTCCAGTTTTACACTCTCTATAGCTATGTAAAAGAAGCCAGTCACAAAAGAATAAAATACTGTCTGACTCTGTAAAAAAATTATAAGAATTTTTAGAAAAGGTGAAATTACAGTGACAGAAAGCAGATCAGTGGTTACCTAGCAGTCAAGGTAGGAACAGGGAATGAACACAAAGGGACACAAGGGAACATTTTGTGGTGATAGAAGTGTTCTAACCGTTGATTGTGGTGGCAGTTAAATGACTGTCTCCCACAACCCAGTGAACTGTACATTTAAAATGAATGAAAACCTTTACATGTAAATTATACCTCAATCAATCTTAAAATTAAACATTGTCAGGAAATTGTTACCTCTATATCACTACATCAATATATGAATTTTTTCCTTTAATTTATTGCCCACTCTGCTTAATCAATTGACATTTTCAATGCTTCTGCCTTTAAATTCTCTGATAACAGGTTTAAGGTTGAGCAGGTTGTTAAAAGCACAGAGCCATGTGTTTTTCTCCCATCTGAACTGAATCACTGAATCACTAATCACTAGGGCACTGTTGTGTTATTTAGAACATGGAATGAGGTCACATTTCTCCCTAGTGGACAGTAAATAGGAAATATATTTTAAAAAGTACCTGGTATTTAATGTGTAAGCTTTAAGAGAATGCCTCCTTTATCACAAAATATTTTGACTTTTTTTTTAGTCAACAAATCTACATGTCCAGTCATATTCATTTTAAAATTAGAAAGTATAGTTATATTGGACAGTGGGTTTAAACAATATAAAGCATAAAAAGATCAACAAAAAACAAAAAGATAAAAGAAGCACAAATGACATTATATACTCTTTCCTGGCTCTTTTTCTTTCATAGTCTTGTAAATATCTTGAAGTTACCATTTCCTCTCACCTGGATACAATTGTGACTGTGATATTTATGCTGGTACTACTTAAAAACAAAAACAAAAACTTTTTTTATGGAAAAGTACAAATATATAAAAGAGAGAGAGACTAGCATAATGAACCTCCACGGAACCAATACCAAATTTCAACACAGAGTCAATTTAGTTTTCTCTTAAGCCCACTCTGACTCTCTACCACCCCCACCTTGCACTAAAGAATTTTTAGTCAAATTCTTGGTATCACATTATTGCATCCACTGATCCTTCAGTATGTATGTATAAAGGACACATTGAAAATAAACCCAATATTATCATCACTCCTAAGGTAATTAACTTTAATTTTTTAATTTATAAAATACAGAATATTAACATTTCCTCCATTATCCTATGATATTTTAAAAGTATAGACAGTTTGAATCTGTAGACTAAGTGAACACATTGCCTTTTATCAGCATAGTTTCAATTATTTTTAATCTATAAGCTTCCCCTCCTTTTTTAATTCTTATAACTTATTTGATGAAGAAAGCAGGATATTTGTCCTATATAATTTTACACATTCTGAATTTTGTTTATTGCATTCCTTGTTTAATTTAAGAGTGTCTGCACAGCCTTTTAATTCCTATAAACAAATAGTTACATTTAAAAAACAGATCCAATAAATGTCCTATTTTCTGGTATGAATACTTCACGGCCAGAGTTGTAAACTTCTTATATCACATCAGAAGGCACTATCATGTCTCATTTTCATTCTTATTGCTCTTATTGAGACTGATATTTTTTGTTTTTTTCAATTATGAAAAACAATGATAATGATTCCAAAATCAATATGAATACTAAAATTTGAATTGCTGAAAGTTTAAGATGACTTTGCGTTTCTTTTTATTCTCAGGTATATCTGAATACCTCATTTTTACTGCACTCCGCTTTATTGCACATCTCAAATATTGTACTTTTTGCAAATTGAAGGTTTATGCAACCCTCATCCAACAAGTCTATTGGCACATTTTTCCAACAGTATTTGCTCGCTTCATGTCTTTGTGTTACATTTTGCTAATTCTCACAGTATGTCAAACTTTTATTATTATTATTATTATTATTATTATTATTATTATTATTATGACATCTGTTGTGATGATCTGTGATCAGTGATCTTTGATGTTACTATTGTAATTGGGGGGGGCTGGTGCCATGAACCACCCACATAAGACAGCAAACTTAATGTAAAAATGTTGTGTGTCTTCTGACTGCTCCACTCACAGCCCATTCCACATCTCTCTCCCTCTCCTCAGCTCCCAACTCCCTGAGACACAACAATATTGAACAACCCTACAATGGCCTTTTAAGTGTCCAAGTGAAAGGAAGAGTCACACATCTCTCAATTTAAATCAAAAGCTAGAATGATTAAGCTTGTTGATGAAGACATGTCAAAAGCCAAGATAGGCTGAAAGCTAGGCTTCATGTGCCCAACAATTAGCCAAGTTGTTGATACAAAGGAAAAGTTCATGAAGGAAATGAAAAGTGCCACTCCAGTGAACACACAAATTATTAGAAAGCAAAATAGCCTGACTGTTGATATGGAAAATGTTTTATTGGCCTAAATAGAAGATCAAACTAGCCACAACATTCCCATAATTAAGCCAAAGCCTAATCCAGAGAAAAGCCATAATTCTCTTCAATTCTCTGATGGCTGAGAGAGGTGAGGAAGCTGAAAAAGAAAAGATGGAAGCTAGCAGAGCTGGTTCATGAGGATTAAGGAAGATGCTGTTTCCAAAACATAGAAGAGCAAGGTGAAGTAGCAAATACTAATATAGAAGCTACCACAAGTTAACCAGAAGATCTAGCTAAAATCATTGATGAAGGTGGCTACATTAAACAATAGATTTTCAATGTTGATGAACCAGCCTTCTATTGGAAGATGTCATCTAGGACTTTCATAGCTAGAGAGGAGAAGTCAATGCCTGGATTTAAAGCTTCAAAGGACAGGCTCATTCTCTTGTTAAAGGCTAATGTAGCTGGTAACTTTAAGTTGAAGCCAATGCTCATTTATCATTCCAAAAGTTAGGGCCCTTAAGCAGTGTACTAAATCTACTCTGCCTGTGCTCTATAAATGGAACAACAAAGCCTGGATGACAGCATCTGTTTAAAGCATGGCTACTGAATATTTGAACCCCACTGTTGAGACCTATTATTCAGAAAAAAATATCCCATTCAAAATATCACTGCTCTTTGACAATGCACCTTGTCACCCAGGAGCTCTTATGGAGATGTGCAATGAGATGAATGTTGTTTTCATGTCCGCTTAGCACAACATTCATTCTATAGCTCATGGATCAAAGATGCCTTATTATTTAAGAAATGCATTTTGCAAGGCTAGAGCTGCAACAGATGGTGGATCCTCTGATGGATCTGGACAGAGTAAAGTGAAAAACCTTCTGGAAAGCATACCATCATTCTAGGCACATTAAGAATATTCATAATGTATGGGAGGTAAAATATTAACAGGGGTTTGGAAGAAGTTGATTATAACCCTCAGGGATGACCTTTAGGGGTTCAAGCCTTCAGTGGAGGAAGTAACTTCAGGTATAGTGGAAATAGTAAAAGAACGAGAGTTAGAAGTGGAGACTGAAGATGTGACTGAACTGTTCCAATATCCTAATAAAACTTTAATGAATGAGGAGTTTTTCTTATGGATGAACAAAGAAAGTGGTTTCTTGAGATGGAAACTACTCATGGTGAAGATGCTGTGAACATTCTTGTAATGACAAAAAAGGATTTAGAATATTACATAAACTTAGTTGATAAAGGAGTAGGAGAGTTAGAGAAGATTGACTTCCGATATTTAAATAAATTTTTTAGAGCTGTATTCACATATCATATAATCCATCTAAAGTGTGCATTCAGTAGTTTTTGGTATAGTCACAGAGTTGTGCATTCATCACCACAATTAATATTAGTGCATTTTCATTATTCCGAAAAGAAAACTCCCCACCCATTGGCAGTCACCTCTCAATCACTCTACTCTTCACTTGTCATACATATCCACTAATCTAACTCCAACTCTATAACTTTTATTGACAGTTTCTATAAATGGAGTCAAATGATATGCCCTACTTTGTGCCTTATTTCTATCACTTAGGAAACTTCTTTAAAAAATTAATGTAAAAATATTCATATTACTACTCACTACTGTCCATAGTTTGCTTTAGGTGCATTTTAGCACAAATATCATCCGATGCCTAAGATATTGTACTATTAACGTACATTTGTTCTGATTCATGGAAGAACATTCTTACATTTGTACTATTAACCACATTTATTATCTGCAACAGGGTTCACTATGCTATATAATCCTGTGTTTCATCCTTTAGTTTTCCTTCCAGTGACATGCACACCCTAAACTTACACTTTCAAGGACAAACATACCTCCCTATTGGCACAGCTAATTATATTCATCACCTCTATACAATTCCAAACACTTCTAATCAATCTTGTTATAAATTCTGCATAAATTAAGCCTCTTCTTCCTGTGCTCTATCTTAATTCTATCTTCTGGTGACCAATATTCTAGTTATTTACACCATGACATTGCTCACTACATTTAGTTCATATTTAGTGAAATCATACACTGTGTCTAGCTTGTTTCACTCAATGTAATGTTCTCAAGGTTCATACATGCTGTCATATGCTTCATATCTTCATTTGTTGTTAGAGATGAATAATATTCCACCATTTGCATATACCACATTTTGTTTATCCATTCATCTATTGGACACTTGGGTTGTTTCCATCTTTTGGCAATTGTGAATAATGTCGCTATGAACATGAGTGTGCAAATGTCTGTTCATGTCCCTGCTTTCAGTTCTTCTGAGTATATACCTAGGAGTGGGACTGCCAGATCATATGGCAGCTGTGTATTGAACTTCCCGAGGAATCGCCAAACAGTCTTCCACAGTGGCTGCACCAGTCTACATTGCCACCAACACAGATTAAGAGTTCCTATTTCTCCACTTACTGTGCAACACTTGTAATTTTCTGTTGTTTTTTTAAATAATGGTCATTCAAATAGGTGTGAAAAGATCTGCATTTCCCTAATAGCTAGTGATATTGAATGTCTTTTCAGGTGTTTTTATTTGCCATTTGTATTTTCTCTTTGGAAAAATGTCTATTCAAGTCTCTTGCCCATTTTTTAAATTGGATCATTTGTGTGTTTTTTTAAACATTTATTTGTAGGATTTCTTTATATATCATGGATGTTAAATACTTATTGGATATGTGGTTTCCAAACATTTTCTCCCAATGAATAGCCTGCCTTTTCACTTTCATGACAAAGTCCTTTGAAGCACAAAAACATTTAAATTTTAAAAGGTCCTATTTATCAATTTTTTTTTCTTTCATGGCTCACTCTTTGTATGTATGGTCTGGGAAACCATTCCCTACCACAAGATCTTGAAGATGCTTTCCTACAATCTCTTCTAGGAGATTTTTGGTCTTGGCTTTTTAACTAGTTAATTTTTTGTATAAGGTGTGAGAAGGGGGTTTTCTTTCATTCATTTGGATATGGATATCCAGTTATTCCAACACCATATGTTGACTACACTGTCCTGTCCCTGTTGACTGGACTTGGAATCCTTGTCAAAAATCAATTGACCATAGATATCAGGGTCTATTTATGTACTCTCAATTCAATTCCATTGATCTATATGTGAATCTTTATGCCAATACCAAGTTATCTCGACCGCTGTTGTTTTGTAATATGCTTTAAAGTCAGAAAGTTTGAGTCCACCAACCTCATTCTTCCTTTTTAAAATACTTCTGGCTAGTCAGGGTCCCTTTTCCCTTCCAAATAAATTTGATAATTGACTTTTCCAACTCTGCAAAGTGAGCTGGTGAACCTTGATTGGGAATGTATTGAATCTGTGAATCAATTTGGGTAGAATTGACATCTTAACAGTATTTGTTCTTCCAATCCATGAACATAGAATATTCTTCCATTTGTTTGTCTTCTTTAATTTCATTTAGCAATGTATTATCATTTTCTGTTTACAGATCTTGACATCCTTGGTTATATTTATTCTTAGATAATTGATTCTTCTATTTGCTATTATAAATTAAATTTGTTTTCTGATTTTTGATTGTTCATTTCTACTGTATAGAAACACTATTGATTTTTGCTTGTTGATCTTGTATCCCATCAATTTGCTGAACTCATTTATTATCTCTAGCACTTTCATTGAGTTTTTATTTTCCCACAGTTTTCTAAGTATAGGATCATGTCACCTGCAAATAGTGAAGGTTTTACTTCATCTTTCCTAATTTGGATGTTTCTGTTTCTTTCTCTTTTATAATTGCTCTACTAGAACTTCTAACACGATACTGAATAAGAATGGTGACAAAGGGCATCCTTGTCTTGTTCCTGATCTTAGAGAGAAAGATTTCAGCCTTTCACCTGTGACTGTGATGGTGGCTAAGAGTTTTTCATTTATGCCCTGTATCATGTTGAGGAAGTTTCCTTCTATTTTTATCTTTCACAGTGTCTTTATCAAGAATGGATGCTGCACTTTGTCAAATGCCTTTTCTGCATCAATAGAGATAATCATGTGATTTTTATCCTTCAATTTGCTAATGTGGTGTATCACATTAATTGATTTCCTTGTGTATAACCACCCCTTTCATACATGGGATTGGTCTGTAATTTTCTTTTCTTGTGGAATCTTTATCTGGCTTTGGTATAAGTGTGATGTTGGCTTCATAGAATGGTTTAGGTAGTGTTCCCTTGTCTTCAAATTTTTGGAAGAGTTTGATTTCTAATAATTTTTCTTGATAATATTCATGGAATTGAATATATGAATGTGAAACCATGTAGATGTGGGGTTTTTTTTCTTGGGAGTTTTTGATGACTGATTCAATTTCTTTACTTGTGATTTGTTTGTTTAGGTCTTCTACTTCTTCTCAAGTCAGTATATTTAGATTTTGTGTTTCTAGAAAGTTGTCCATTTCCTAAAATTTGTCTAATTTGTTGTCATAGAGCTGTTCATTATTTCGACATTTCTCATTTCCATGAGATCAGTAGGAATGTCCCTTCTCTCATTTCTGATTTTATTTATTTGCATTTTCCTCTCATTTTTCATCAACTTAGCTGTTTTGTTAATTTTTTTTTTATCTTCTTAAAGAAACAGTGTTTGGTTTTGTTTATTCTCTCTGTTTTTTGTTTTGTTTTGTTTTGTTGTTGTTCTCAATTTCATTTAATTTTGTTCTAATCTTTGTCATTTCATTCATTCTTCTTGCTTTAGGGTTAGTTTGCTCTTCTTTTCTAGTTCCCCCAGATGTACAATTAGGTCTTTGATTTTAACTTTTTTTTCTTATTTAATGTGAGCATTTCGGGCTATAAATTTCCCTCTCAGCACTGCTTTAGTTGCATCCTGTATGTTTTGATATGTTGTGTTCTTGTTTTCATTTGCCTTGAGATATTTACTGATTTCTCTTGCAATTTCTTCTTTGACCCACTGATTGTTTAAGATTGTGTGGTTTAAAATCCATATTTGTGAATTGGCCCATTCCATGTCTGTTATTGACTTACAGCTTCATCCCATTATGATAAGAGAAAGTGATTTTATGATTTCAAGATTTTTAAATTTATTTAAATCTGTTTTGTGACCCAATATATTGTCTACCCTGGATAAATATCTATGAGCACTTGAGAAGAATGTATATCCTGATGTTTTGAAGGAGTGCAGTATTCTGTATATGTCTTCGGTCTAGTTTGTTTATCATATTATTCAAGTTCTCTGTTTCCTAATTGATCCTCTGTCTAGGTGTTCTATTCCAAGATGAGAGTGGTGTATTGATATTTCCAACTATTATTGTAGAGATGTCTATTTCCCTCTTCACTTTTGGCAGTATTTGCTTCCTATATTTTGGGGCACTCTGGATTAGGTGCAAAAATATATATTATTGTTATTTCTTCTTGGTAAATTACCACTTTTATTAATACATAATGTCCTTCTTCATGTTATAACATTTAAAATCTGTTTTGTCTGATATTAATATAACTACTCTAGCTAGTTTTTGGTTACTATTTGCATGGAATTTCATTTTCCAGTCTTTCACTTTTAGCCCATTTCTGTCTTTGCATCTAAGGCAAGTTTTTGGTAGACAGTATATAGATGCCTCATGTTTTTTTAAATCCATTCTGTCAGTTTGTGTCTTTTGATCAGGGAGTTCAATCCAGCAACATTCAATGTTATTATTGTAAAAGCATTACTTATTTTGACCATTTTTACCTTTGGCTTTCCTATGTCATGCCTTCCTATTGTCTTTCTTTTTACCCTTTTAGTTATCCTTACTAATAATCTTCATTTCTACATTCTTCTCCAAGCCTCTCTCTCCTGTCTTTTCCTTTTAGGCTGCAGCACAGACTTTAATATTGTTTTATAGAGCTGGTCTCTTGAAGATGAATTCCCACAGTTTCTTTCTATCTGTGAAAATTTTAAACTCACCCTTGAAAGACAGTTTTGCTGGATACAGGTTCTAGTCTGGCATTTTTTTTTTTCTTTCAGTAACTTAAATACATCATACCACTGCCTTTTCACCTCCATGGTTTCTGAGGAGAAATCTGCACTAAGTGTTGTTGGACTTCCTTTGTATGTGATGGATTTTCGTTTCTCTTGTTGCTTTCAGAATTCTTTCTTTATCTTTGATACTCAAAATTCTTGATACTATGTGTTTTGCAGTGGGTCTATTCAGATTTATTCTGTTTGGAGTATGCTGCCCTACTTAGATATTAATATTTATGTCTTTCATAAAAGTTGGGAAAATTGGGCTCATTATTTCCTCAAATTATCTTTCTGCCAGTTTTCTGTTCTCTTCATCATCCAGGGCACCTATAATGTGTATGTTGGTGTGCTTCACACTGTCATTCAATTCTCTGAGAACCTGTGCAATTTTTACCATTCTTTTCACTGTCTCATCTGTCTTTTCAAGTTCACATGCTCTGTCTTTTAATTCATTGATTTATTGCTCAGCCATTTTAAATCTGCTGTTGTATGAAGCTAATGTATTTTTTTTAGGAGGTACTGGGGATTGAACCCAGGACCTCGTACATGGGAGGCAGGTGCTCATCAAATAAGCCGCATCTACTCCCCAATGAGAGGTGTTTTTCTCATTTGTTTGTTTAGTTTTTCAGGAGGCACTGGGGATTGAAAATGGGATCTTGTACATCAGAAACAGACACTCAACTACTTGAGCTCCATCTGCACCCACTAATGTATTTTTTAACACAAATCAATTTTATTGATACATAATGATAAATCATACAATTCATCCAAAGTGTACAATCAATGATAATTAATATAATCACATATTTGTGCATTCATGACTTCAATCACTATTAGAGTATTTTCACTATTTCAATAATAATAACAATAAACAAAAACCAGACAAACTAACAAACAAGAATAATCCTCACCTCTCAATCTCTCTATGTTTAATCTGCTGTATATAGCTGCTATTTCTGCCAATACTGCACAATTATTTATTTGTTTATTAAGCAATTTTATTGAGAGAGATTCACATACAAAATGATCTATCCAAAGGGTATAAACAATGGCTTTTTAATCACATTATATATTCATCATCTCAGAAATTTTAGAACAATTTCATTACTCCAACTAGAATGACTTCACACCCCTTAGCATTTCTTTCTTGGCCCTACATAATCACTAATCTAATTTCATCTTCATAAATTGATTTATATTTACACCTTATATAAAATGAATCACATTATGTAGTACTCTGTGTCTGGTCTTTTTCACTTAATATAATTTTTTTTTGTTTGATATTAACAATTCATAGTATTAACCTATATTTGTTCAGCTTCAAAGAAAAATGGTCTTATATATGTAGTTCTACCCATATTCATGTTTCACATAATATATTTAGTTCATAATAGGACACTCAGTGTTTTTCCTTTTGTGTCTGGCTTGCTTCACTCAACATAATGTACTCTAAGTTCATCCATGTTGTCACATGTTTCATGACTTCCTTTCTTCCTACCACTATATAATATTCCATCATGATTTTACTCAACTATTTGTTTATCCATTCATCAGGTGACGGACACTTGGGTTGTTTTCAAATTTTTGCTATTGTGAATAATGTTGCTATGAATATTGGTATGTAGATGTCTATTTGTGTCACTGCTCTCAGTTCTTCTGGGTATATACCTAGCAATGGTATTGCTGGGTCCAAAGACAAGTCTATATTCAACTTCCTTATACACTGACAAACAGTCCACCAGATCAATTGGACCATTCTATATTCCCACCAACAGTGAATAAGCATTCCTATCTCTCCACATCCTCTCCAACATTTAAATTTTTCTGGATTTTTAATAGCAGTCAGTTGAATAGGTGGGAAATGATATCTCATTGTAGTTTTGATTTGAATTTCCTAATCACTAATGATGTTGAATAGTTTCTTCATGTGTTTTTTTGCCATTTGTTTTTCTTATTTGGACAGATGTATTTTCAAGTCTTTTGCCCATTTATTAATCAGAGAGTTTGTCTTTTTAATTGTTGAGTTGTATGAGCTTGTTATGTGTCATGAATATTAAATTGTTATCAGATATGTGATTGCCAAATATTTTCTCCCATTGAGTTGGCTGCCTTTTCATTCTTTTGAAAAAGTCCTTTGAGATGCAAAAGTGTTGAATTTTGAGGAGATACCATTTATCTATGGTTTCTTTTGTTGCTCTTGCTTTAGGTGTAAAGTTTAAGAAACTACCGACTACCACAAGATCTTGAATAAGTTTTCTTACATTTTCTTCAAGGAGTTTCATGGTTGTTGTTTTTATATTTAGACCCTTTATCCATTTTGAGTAAATTTTGATATAAGGTGTGAGATAGGGGTCTTCTTTCTTTCTTTTGAATATGGCAATCCAGTTCTCACAATACCATTGATTGAATCGGCTGTTCTGCCCCTGCTAGGTGGGCTTAACAATGCTGACAAAAATCACTTGACTATAGATGGGAGTATCAATTTCTGAGTTCTTGATTTAGTTCCAACCTGTCTGTCCTTATGCCAGTACCATGCTGCTTTTAACATGTAACTAAGTTATATGCTTTACTGTCAGGAAGTAAGAGTCCTCCAACTTCATTTCTTATTTTTTAAAACATTTTGCCTATTCAGGGTCCCTTACCCTTACAAATATATTTAATAATTGGCTTTTTGGTTTCTGCAAAAAAGGCTGTTGTGATTGTTATTGGGATTGTATTGGATCTGTAATTCTGTTTGGGTAGAATTGACATCTTAATGATATTTAGTCTTCCAATCGATTAACACAGAATGTCCTTCCATTTTTTCAAGTCTTCAGTTACTTTTAGCAATGTTTTTTAGTATTCTAAATACAGGTCCTTTATGTCTTGGTTATGTTTATTTTTAAATATTTTATTGTTTTAGTCGCTATTATAATGGAATATTTTTCTGATTTCCTCCTCAGCTTGCATATCAGTAGTATATAGAAATGCTATTGATTTTGCATGTTAATCTTGAACCATGCCACTTTGATGGGCTCATCTATTTATTCTAGTAACTTTCTTGTAGATTTTTTAGTATTTTCTAGATATAGGATCATGTCTTCAATAAATAGTGAAAGTTTTACTTCTTCCTTTCCTATTTAGATGCCTTTTATTTCTTTGTCCAGCCTAATTGCCCTAGCTAGACCTCCTAGTACAATACTGAGTAATAATGGTGACAGTGGGCATCCTTGTATTGTTCCTGATCTCAGTGGGAAAGCTGTCAGTCTTTCACCATTGACAACAATGCTAGCTGTAGGTTTGTCATATATACACTTTACCATATTGAGAAAGCATCCTTCTATTCCTATTTTTTGAGTGTTTTTATCAAGAAAGGGTGCTGTATTTTGTCAAATGCCTTATCTGCAACAATCAGGAGGATCATGTGATTTTTCTACTTCAGTTTATCAGTGAGATTTATTACAATAATTGATTTTCTTGTGTTGAAACTCCATTTTATTCTTGGAATAAAACCCACTTGATTGTGGTCTATAATTCTTGTAATGTGCTTTGTGATTCTGTTTGCAAGTTTTTTGTTTTTTTGTTTTTTTTTAGTATTTTTGCATCTATAGTCATTAGAGATATTGTTCTGTAATTTTTTTTTCATAGAATCTTTATCGGTTTCCGTATTAGTATGATGTTGGCTTCATAGAATGAGTTTGGCAGCTATTTGTTTTTTAGGAAGTGCTTGAGCAAGATTGGTATTACTTTGTCTTTGAACAATTCCTAGAATTCACCTGTGAAGCCATCTGGTCCCGGACTTTTAATATTTGGGAGGTTTTTGTTAACTGTTTCAATGTCTTCACTTTTTATTGGTTTGTTGAAGTCTTCTATTTCTTCTAGGGTCAGTGTAGTTGGTTCACGTGTTTCTAGGACTTTGTTCATCTCGTCTGCATTGTCTAGTTTTCTGGCATACAGTTAGTTGTTCATTGTATCCTTTTATGATCTCTCTTATTTCTGTGTAGTCAATGGTAATGTCTCCCCTCTTATTTCTGATTTTATTTACTTGTGTTTTCTCTCTTTTTTTTCTTTGTCAGTCTAGCTAAAGGTTTGCTGATTTAGCTGATCTCCTCAAAGAACCAATAGTTGAAGACTCCACCTATTATTGTAGAGATATCTATTTCTTCCTTCAGCTTTGTCAGTGTTTTTCATGTATTTTGGGCACTTATGTTAGGGGCATAAACATTTATTATTGTTATTTCTTCTCAATGAATTGTCCTTTTTTATTAATATATAGTAAACTTCTTCATCTCTTATAACTGTTTTGCACTTAAGGTCTATTTTATATGATATTAGCATCACTATACCTGCTCTATTTTGATATTCTGCTATTAGCATGGAATATCTTTTTCCAATCTTTCACTTTCATCCTGATTCTGTCCTTGCATCTAAGCTGAATCTCTTCTAGACAACTAAAAGATTACTCATTTTTAAAATCCATTCTATCAGTCTAGGTCTTTTAATTGCTGAGTTCAATCCATTAGTATTCAGTATTACTACTTTAATGGTGTTACTTACATTTTCCATTTTATCCTTTCGCTTTCTGTTGTCATATCTTACTATTATCTGTCTTTTAACCCTTTCAATTTCTCTTACTTTATTTCTTCATTTCTATATTCTCCTCCAGGGCTCTCTCCCTTGTCTTTTCTTATCAGGCTATAACACATGCTTTAATATCTCTTATAGATTTGGTCTCTTGGTAACAGATTCTCTCAGTTTTTGTCTGTAAAGACTGTGAACTCACCTTCATTTCTGAAGGATAGTTTTGCTGGATAAAGAATTATTGGCTGACAGTTTTCTCATTTAGTACATTAAATATATTGTACCACTGTCTGCTTGCCTCCATGGTTTCTGAACAGAGATCAGTAGATAGCCTTTAAGGCTCCCTTGTAAGTAATACATTGTTTTCCTCTTGCTGATCTTAAAATACTCTCTTTATCTTTGGCCTTAGACAATCTTAATAGTGGATGTCTCAGAGTAAGCCTACTAGAATTTGTTCTGTTTGGTGTATGTTGTCTTTCTTGAATATTGATATTCATGTCTTCTATAAAGGTTGGAAAATTTTCTAGGACATCCATAACTCAAACATTGTGTATTTTGTGTTGGCATTCACTTCTCTGAGACCCTGATCAATTTTTTGCATTCTTTTCTCTGTCTCTTCTCCTATCTTTTCAATTTCAAATGTCATATCTTTGAATTCACTTATTTGGTCTTCTAACATTTCAGTTCTGCTGCTATATACCTCTAATGTGTTTTTAATCTCACCCATTTCATTTTCATAAGCTCTGTTACTTTTTTTTTTTTTTTTTGCAGGCTTTCAAATTGTTCTTTATGCTCACACAGTGTCACCTTAATATATTTTATGTCTTTAGTCATAATTTACTTCATCTCTTTAAATTGATTAAGGAGGTTGGTTTGAATATCATTTATTAGAGTTCTTAAATCCTGAGTCTCATTTAGATTCTTGGCTTGTTCCTTTGAGTAAGCCATATCTTTCTTTTTCTTAGTGTGGATTGTTATCTTTTGCTGATACCTAGGCATCTGATTATGTTTATGATTTTGTTTTGTTGATCAAATTCTCTCTCTTGCCTAGTGGTTTTCTTTCACCATTATTCTATGATTTTTAAGTTTAACTTTTTCTAAAACTTTAATTTTGCTCTGTTTAAGTATTCAAAACTGTAACAGGGAGCCACTAATTGGGTCTGACTAGGTGTACCATGCCTGGGAAAGAATCAGGAACAATCAATTTGTCTTCCTTCACTTTCCCAGCTAGCCAGCTGCCAATGGTGCTCCTTGGCAAAACCTTCTACAGAGGTGAATTCTTCAATTTCTACTAACTCTTATGAGTTAGCTGGTTTTGGTAGCTACATTCCTTAACGAGAAACCACAATCAGCCCTCTGCTGCATGCTCCCTCTTCCCTGGGAAGAATCTGTCCTTTCCCCTCTTTGTTGGTCCCTCAGTCATGGGTTTTTACCAAGGCTTTTTGTCTCAGAGATGGAGGATGGGCAGCATTCCTAGCTGCATGGGTATCAACTCATGGTTTTCCCTTTGGCCTCTCCATTTCTGCATCTCCAATCCCTCCTAGATGATGCATATGGGAGTTTCCTAGTCTGCAGGGGTCCCCAAAGAGTCTCCATCAGACTACTTCTATGCCTTCTACCTTATTTTGCAAGAAAGCTGTGCCCTGCCTGAGCTAAATACCATTTTAGATCATCTACTGTTCTAGGATTTTATAATTGATTAGTCCTATTTTATGACTCTTCTTTGATTCTTCCCTCTCCCCCCCTGAGATGGCTCCCTCATCTGTTTGCTCATTGTTTTTTTTTTTTTTTTTTTTTTGGGGGGGGGGGGGGCGTGTTTTTTGTGCTCATTGCCTACACATTGCTTTGTTGTTGTTGTTGTTGTTGTTGTTTTGCTCATTGTCTGTTTGGTTTTTTTCTTTAGGAAGCACCAGGAACCAAACCCATGACCTCCCATGTGGGAGGCGAGCACTCACCTGCTTGAGCCACATCTACTTCCTGATAATTTGTTTTTGCTTGTTGTGTGCTCATTGCTCATTGTCTGTTTGTTGTTTTTGCTCAATGTCTGCTTGTTGTCTGCTCATTATTTGTTTTCTTTAAGAGGCACCTGGAACCAAACCTGGGAAGGCATGAACTCAACTGCTTGAGCCACATTGGCTCCCTCTTCTTTGATTCTTGATTCAGCTTCTTCTAGATCTTTAAAATTGCCTGTGTTTAAGTTATGAAAACAAGGCCAGGGACACACTAATGCGGCACAGACCAGATCCAAGGTGGTTTGGATATAGGGACAGGAAAGATGCCAAAAAGCTTTATTTATCTTTCACTTTCACATACTGTCGGCAGATGTCACTCTTCAGCAAATCTTTCCACTGAGGTGTCTCTTCCAACCTCCACCTGATAATGTTTCTGGGCTGGTTAGAGCTGCAATTCAAAGCGGGCCCTACTGTTTAAACTCGAGGACCATAGTCCACACTCAGCCCTCTGCTGCACCCTCCTTCTTCCCAGGAGGAAGATGTCTGTCCCTTCTCAGTGAGTGGCAGTTATCCACAGATTTGACCTAGCCTAGTCATTTCAATGGTGGGGATGGGCACTATTCCCTGTCACTGGGGCATTAACTCATAGGTTTTGTTTCAGCCTCTCTGTCTCTCTGTCCCAATCCCTTCTGGATGATGTGTGGCAATAACCTCATCTGCAGATCCCCAAAGCAGGTGCTTCAGAAAGCTACTGTCTTTCCTCTGTTGTTTATGTAACAGAGATGAGCCCTGCAAATCTACTCCATTGCCGTCTTGCCAGAACTCCCAATTGACTCCGATTTTGAAAGAAATGCTACTGTGGGTAAAATGCTCCTTAACAGCATCACATGCTACAAAAATTTTTTTTCATGAAAGAAAGAATCAGTTGGTGTGGAAAACGTCGTTGTCTTATATTAAACAACACAGTCTCCCCAACCTTCATCTTAATCAGTCAGCAGCCACCAAAATCAAGGCAAAACTCTCCACCAACAAAAAGATTATGACTTGTTGAAGCCTCAGATGGTGTTTAGCATTTTTTAGCAGTAAAATATTTTGTTAATTAAGGTACAGGCATATTTTAGATATAATTCTATTGCACACTTAGACTTAGTGTAAACATAATATTTATATACACTTGGAAACAAAAAAAAAAATCATGTGACTCTTATGATATTTGCTTTATTGCAGTGGTCTGGAACTAAACCCGCAATGTCTCTGAGGTATGCCTTTATCTGACTAGATCTATGAGGCAAGTTTATTATGTTGTAAAAGCCTATTTAATTCACAGACTCATAGTCTTTAAATATTTTTAATTACAAATGTTTCCCTTTTCTCATTTGTTTCTTTTCTTATTATATTGTACCTTTGATTTTTATTAACAATTAACATAGAAAAATTATTAATTTTGTCCTCAATTACTTTTAAATTTTTAGTTACAAAGTGTTTTCCTACTTTCAGATTCATAAGAGAGTTCATATATGTTTTATTTGAATACTTATATGACAGACAGTGAATGTAATTTTAAGTTTTATTCATATAACAACAGATGTTATTATAAAGTTTATTTTTTATACTAAATTTTTATTTGTACATGTATCTATTCCTGAATTTTCTATTCTGTTCCATTCATCTTCCAATATCTTACTCTTTTAATTATAGAGGATACATAACATATTTCATGAATAGTAGCACTAGCACATACCTTTGATATTACTTTTCATAGTTTCTGTGACTGTACTTGCTTGTTTGTCATTCTAGATGAACTTTATAATTAAATTTTTTTAGTTCCAGGGGGAAAAATGGTACTTTTGGGGGAATTATATTAAAATTACAAATTAAAACTTTTTATTTTTATTTACATGTAAGATTGGTTTATAGTATCCTTTTAAATCCTTTTTTTATCGTGTTCTGTAATCAATATTATACTCACTTCATAATAGTCATTTGAACGTTTTTCTTTGTTCATGTTTAATTAACACTGGAATTATTTTTTTAAAATCTTTAAGGTAATTCACTTGTGAAAGCATTTGGATGTAAATTAGATAATTTTATCACAATATGTCTTTATTTTGCTGCTTGAGAAAATTTTCTTATAAATATCATATACCTTTTCAATATGTAGACATAATTCTTTTTTTCAAGAAAGTTTTATTACAGTTTTTATTTTTTCTTAGTCCTTGCTTTTTTCCCATTTATGTGGTTTAATCTTATTTTTCTATCACTTCTCTAACTTTATGTTTTGTTCACTTTGATTTATATTCTCATTTTCCTTTTTTCCATTGTTTATTAACCTTACTGTATTATTTATGATACCTGTTAGTTTCCATTGCCTATTTAGTACTGCTTTCATTTATGAAATTATTTTTTCTTTTTTTAAATTTATCTTTTTTAAAGATTTAGATTACATAAACGTTACAGCCAAAACATAAGGGGATTCCCATATACCCTTCCCTCTGCCCCTACAACACTTTCTCCCATTAACAACATCTTTCATTAGTGTGGTACATTTGTTACAATTGATGAACACATATTGAAGCACTGTTACTAACCATTGAGTATAATTTACATTATAGTTTACACTTTGCATGACACAATTTTATAGGTTTTGACAAAATGTATAATGGTCTGTATCCATCATTGCAATGTCATGCAAATCAATTCCAATGTCCCAAAAATGCCCCCATGTTACACCTATTCTTCCCACTTCTTCCTCTCAAAATCTCTGGTGGCTATTGCCTTTATATCAATGATACACATTCTTCCATTGCTAGAATATTAATAAGTCTACTTTAGTCCATAGTTGCATTTGTCCCTTATGTTTGTTCATTCCTCAATCTTGAGGAGTTTAGGATGGTGATGCCCACTCTGTTACTGATTGAGAGGGGTCTTAGTACCCATGGGGTAGATGATGGAACTGTCTTGCTTGCAGCTGTGGATATTTTGTTTTTTTGAATGGGCATTGTCCATCATCATTCTTTTGTTAATTGTCCTGAGTGATTCCAATGAACTGGAGAGTAGTTGTTGCAACTCTGCTGAGATTCAGGGCACAACTGGGATATGAACAGAGGTTTTGCTTATGCACGTCTCAGCAGGATCTCCTTGATTGCTACAGTAAACAGTTCCTCAAACGGAGGGGCTTCTGAGGACTCTAGAGACATCTAGACACTATAGGCAGGCCAGACAATCGCAGGAATTTGGCACCCTGTCAGTGGACTTTTCTTTGGAATATACGCTCCCCAAATATAACTGAAATTATTTTAAATTTATTTCTAAATATTTCCTCCTTTCTGTGAGTTCTATTTTCAAACTTTCTTTTATTCCCATATTCTCATTTTTCATTATTTTCTTTTTCTGATTTATGCTTTGTTTCACATCTTAATTTTATTTTTTGAAATTTTGAAATATTAAGCTACAGTTTTGTATTTTTAAATAAAATCTGTTTTGGGAAATCATTAGTTCTTTTGGTATATATTCATTGTCTGAAAAATTATATTGCACTCAAACTTTGTTTTTACCTCAAATATTTTTGTAAAGCATCCATCCACATCTTTACTGTGGTGTGATGCTTATATGAAATGAATTTTCTTGATTCTCAGAATTACCTTCCCATCTATGGTGATGTGACTCCAAGAGCTTCTGTACTGTGAAGCACTAAAAAGACAGCTCTCCATGTACTGTCTAAGAACTGTCTCTATTTTTTCTGCCCTTTACTGTTTCCTGAATATTTTTTTCTCTCTTTTTCCTTCTTATTTTGTAATCTATCCCCAGTAGTTTCTTTTTAACCTTGACTGTGACCTTGAAGGCAGTTTTGGTTGCTAGATTTCATGTTTTCAAGGCATCCAGACCATCTCAGCATTCTCTAACATGCCTGAGTAACTTTTAAACTCACCCTTAAAACAGAGCTAGCAAAGCTTCCTCTGATGTCTTATTATTTTTCTCATGTTATTACACTGGACTCTTACTCCAAAGTGTCTTATTGCTTTTCTGAATGAATCCTTTTAAACAATTTCCGGGTTCACCATCATCAGGACAATGGGAAATTCTTTTGCCATCTTTCTACTTCTTGTCACACATGGGTGTTGGTGTTGTTTCTGTAGGATTGGCACAGCTCAATGGTATTTGGGATTTGTAAGAATATTTCTTCACCTAGTTTTGTAGAAAATGCTTTTGGTGTTTTAATTAGTTAATTGCTTTAACATATGACTCACTCTTTTACTTGGAATATTCAGTAAGACTTAAGTATGGTGCTGTCCCACCCCTGTACATTTTGCTGGGTCTATTTGCTTTATTGAAAATACACTATTCTCTCTGATAATCACACCTTCCTGTACCTAGTAAGGCAATGTACTTAAGTTCAATTGTGGTTTATTGTTTTCCTTAAAAACTGTTCTCTAGCTTGTGATTCAGGAATCTTCTTGTCACAGCACGGGGAGATTGGTTATGGGATTGTTACAGAGACTTTATATGTGCCATTTCTGTTCTTATCACTTTGCCAGAATAGCCTAAATCCCACAGCAAGGGATGTTGTAAAATGTGGGAATACTTGATAAATAATAAATGCTTATGTCACATTCTATCTTCCGGGTTACCATTTTTTCCTTCTTCCCATAGCATTTGCTTCCCATGTACAAGTTCCTGGGTTCAATCCCCAGTACCTCCTAAAAAAAAAAATACTGGAAATTCTATGTAAAACAATTCAAGCCGTGATTGGGTAATTAACAATGCAGGTTGATAGTCCTGAAAACAACAGAAGCAGATTGGATAAGCTATTAGACTAGCATCCTGAGATCATTTCCCAAATCAGAGTGGAGGTAAATGGCACTCAGCAGAAAGTAGCAGTATGCCGGGTGGGGAAAAAATTATTTTCATTGTTGCCATCATGGGTTGAGTTTTAGGACCAAGGAGGCAAAAAGGAGAGGGCTCCAGAGAAGGAGTTACAATAAACTTATATGAAATCATTCCTTCATCTTTGGATGCTTGCTAGGTTTTGAATCCAGTGAGTAAATTTCCATCATACCTGGCAGACAATATCTGCAATTAGACAGGAGATATTTGAATGGATACTTAGTTCTGGGGAAATATTGGATTCCAAGTCCTGTCAAAGACAATATAGTCTGCTGAGAACCATGGGCTTTCAAATGAGAAACCAGAAAGATCCTGCACTAGAAATAGGGATCATACCATAGGATTAAGATTCATGCACTAGGAGTAAGAGCTATTTCCAAGGAGAAAGGGCTGTGCTTATTATTATGGGAGGAAAAATCCCTGAAATACAGCAAAATTATCAAGGCATTATGCAAAGTCCCAACAGGATCAAAATGAACTACCAGTAATTAACTTCCTTGTAGATAAAATTCATCACTCATTTTAGAAGAAGATAGCATAATCAAGTGTCTCAACCCAAAATATGGCATAAAATATACAATTACTAGTTCTATGAAGTATCAGGAACAAGTTATAAGTAATGAAGAGATACAATATTCTATAACAGCAGGCACAAAGATGATATGAATATTGGAGTTGGTAAATAAGGACTTAAAATATCTATGACTTGAATGTTGTAGAAAACAGAGAAAAAAGAAAAATAATATGAATTTAAAAGATGAAAAATATCAACAGACTATATATTTTATGAAAAATAACTGAGTAGATCTAATAAATGTTATTAAAAGCAGATCAAACATAGCATGACATAATTATTGAACTCAGAAATGCAACATTAGAAAAATATGCAAACTGAAACACAGAGAGACAAAAGAGTGGAAACCAATCTAAACAAAACAAAATACAACATAGAATTAGGGGTTGTGAAACATGATCAAAACTGAATCTCAGAAGAAGGAAGGGGAAGACAGATAGTTGGAATAGAAACAAAATTTGAAAAAATAGGGCTGAAAATTTCCCATATCAGATGGAAGCTATTACTCCATTTTTTCACAAGTTCAATCCAAGTAGGATAAATACATTCCTAAATCTATTATAATCAAATTGCTGAAAAAACAAAGACCAAGAGATACTATTAAAAGCAGCCAGAAGGGGAAAAGGTATATGGTATTTAAAGTAAAAATATCATCGCCAGCTCACATATTAACAGAAAATGGAAATTGGAAAAAAATGGAAAGACATCTAAATTAATTGGAAATGGAAGCCTGGAAAATATATTTTGCTGGATAGTACTCCTGACACACACACACAAGTATCTATGGAATAGGTCAAGGAAAGTTCAGGAAATATATGAGAACAAGAAGGGAAATTATCTGTACTGTGGGAAATGAAAATGTTGGCAGGCAAAATAGTTAGCTTAGGGATATATTCAACCTTACATTTTAGTGATATATACCAGTGGATACTTCATGTAAGAAGTTGAATATGTGAGTTTAGATTACAGAGGAAATTCCAAGAAATAACACACTTATATACTATCTTCTAAGGATGGCATGTAACAAAAGAAATGACAGATTGTGTCCTCAAGACCTCCAAGATGAAAATTGAGAAAAGTTTTAAAACTTATGAAGAATATGTTTATGGATTGAAGTACACCCATCAAATTAGATATTTGGGGATTTATTCTTTGATAAAATATGTCATCCAAAATCACATACTTTGACACTGTCGTATTGGCTAAGATCATTACTTCTACCCTGCCCACGATTACTTTTAGAGAACTAATTATGAAAAAACATGCCTAATTAAGCTGTAACAGATGATAGACATCATATCACTATTTATTGATAATATTATTTCCTAGATTATGCAGATTTCTATTTCATCAAAACTCAGGATAAATTTCCATTGGATTCCATGCACACATTTCTGTGTTTCATTTAGTAATTTTTTTGTCTTAAATAGCACAAACTGAATCAAATAATTGACCATGTTTCCTAATTATTTTTAGAGTAAATGTGTTGCTTTTCTCTTGCAATAGGATTGTAAATTTCAGTATTTATTCCATGTATTAAACAAACTCATTTTGCCTCTCTGTTCTTTCTGTCCTTATTCTCAATTTTTTCATTTATTTACTCTTCTAAAACTGTTTTATTCACACATCATACAATCCATCCACCATGTACAATCTGTGGCCCTTGGTATAATCACAGAGTTATGTATTCATTACCACAATCAATTTGAGAACATTTTCATTTGTTTGTTTTTTGTAATTTTTGTTGAGCAATGAAAATGCCCTTCATTAATTTTTATTTTGTTTACCTTCTTTGTACCATATATATATTTGCATATGAGTCCTCAGAATACACTTTATATTAAATGAGGCAGACTACTTCTATCCCTCCACTTATCATCCATCTTATAGTATAAAAATTTAAGATGTGATTCATGCATCCTAGTAGCTTACTATCTTATTGATGTCCATAAAAGTTAATGAAAAACACAAAACAATATATACTTAAATTATAAATTACTGGGAGCAAACAATACCTCTATAAGAGCTTATATCTGGAATTAATCAGTAGAGGCCAAAGTGAAAAATAAACATGGAAAGTGTCAAAAAAAAACACAAAAACAAAAAAAAAACAGGATTTTATCTGACACTTAAAGAATGGATAGAAAGGATTTCAGGTGAAGGAGAGGCTATGAGATTTCAGAAGGGAAACAAACTGAACAATATTCTGATAATAGGCAAGCACATGGTACTTATAAGGGATGATACTGACTCCAGAGAAAGGTTCATAATTAGGAGAAGTGGGGAATAGTCTTATGTATGTGGAACACAGTCAAATTGCAAGTAATCTAAAGAAACAAGGAGATAAATTTAAATCTGCTTAGGAGAGCAGTTGGGAGTAACTATAGTTTTCTGAGCTCAAGCAGATTGAAAGGACCTAACGGAGATCAATCCAGAGATTGTGTGCAGGATAAATTAGAGTCAGAAAGAGAAAAAAACAGTCAGAGAAAAGAGACAAGAGAAAAGAGTCAGAGTTATATCAGAAAACTGGTTCAAGAGTCTAGATCTCAGGGATCTAGGGGCCTAAATAAATGCTACTGACATAGGATGATCAGCAAAGTTTTCTGTGATTCTCTTAAAATCCTGATTTCTTCATAACAGTTTAATTTCTCTCCATCTCTGTTGGATTTGAGCCATTGCATCTATTTCAGGAATGTTTTCGTTGAAAATGAAAGATTTCTGTCTCACTCTGGAAGACCATGCATAAAATTTGACTTTAATATACATGACATAATCGTTTATTTATAATACTCACTAATAAAACTCAGCATTAAGAGAATGCCAAGTTTGAAATTTTTAGCTATGTTATCTTTAATTTCCAAGTTTGTGTTAATTTTGCTGACTGTAGTATTTTCCACCTCAATGTCTCTTTTTTCTTGAGAATACTCTAGCTTGCATGTGTGTCTGAGAAAGATGAACTCTACTCTCTTGATGCTTTTTTTCCTTTGAGTTTTACCTTTCTGGTCCAATTTTCTATCTTTAAAAAATGTTCTTTCTTCATGTATATATATTTATATACATATATATATATATATATCAAGGATACCTCTTATGTATTAATTGATTTTAAGGTCTCTTGCCCTGATACTATTATTTATATTGAAATTTATGGGGGGAGCAGATGTGGCTCAAGTGGTTGAATGCCTGCTTCCCACATGGGAGGTCCTGGGTTTGGTTCCTGGTGCCTCCTAAAGACAAAAGAGCAAACAACAAACAAACAAACGCAAGCAAACCAACTCGGGGAACCAATGTGGCTCAGTGGTTGAGTGCCGACTTCCCACATACAAGGTCCTGTGTTCAATCCCCAGCCGCCATGTATTAGTCAGCCAAAGGGGTGCTAATGCAAAATACCGATAATCAGTTGGTTTTTTTATTTGGGGTAGAAGTCCACAGTTACCAGGCCATAAAGCATAAGCTTCTTCCCTCACCAAAGTCCATTCCCACGTGTTGGAGCAAGACAGCTGCTGACATTTGCCAGGGTTCAGGCTTCTTGGGCTCCTCTCTTCCTGGGGCTGGGTTTCCTTCCAGGCTTAGCTCCTCTGTTTCCTCCACAAGGCCAGCTATAGGCTATGAGCTTCTCCAGGCTTTGCTTCTCTCCACAAGGCCAGCTGTGAACTCTCAGGTGAATGGCTCGTCTCCATCCGGGGGCGTTCTCTTCTTCCTCAAGACCAAGCTCTCTTACTTCCCGGGACTCCAGCTCAAGACTCCAACATCAAAACTGCTCTCTCTGTCTTTTGCCTTGCCTTTTATATTTGATTCACCCACCCACCAAGGGGTGGGGCTCAATGCCCTACTGGTTCAGTTAACGCCCTAATCATAACTTAATCATCCCCAGATTAGCAGACCAGTTTACAAGCATAATCCATTATATATTTTTGGAATTCATAATTACATCAAACTTCCAAATGGCTACACCACAGTACCTCAAAAAAAAAAAAAAAAAAAAAGAAATATATGTATGGAAGTAGTTTGAGATCTCTCAAAATTGCAATATCATCAGTATTATTTAACTATTTTTAAATTAAAAAATAGCAACACAGACAATTATCTTCATTTTAAGAAAAAATCAAGTTTCTGTAGACATTTTCAGTAAATAGATTTTTTTTTTCAAAAAAATATATGACTCTAATGAATGTTTCCTTGATGTGTTTATGCAAATTTAGACCAGGGAAAAGAAACAGGTAGGGTTGAAATGAAAGATGCTGAATATAAGTAAGTTAATTTGAGGGTCCTTCAAGACTGCAAAATCAAAGAAAAATTAGATGATTGAATATTTTTCAAAACACATTCTACAAACATTTTGGACCTGTTATTTTAAGATAAAGAGGTCTGAGAGTTCCTGGAGTCAGAGGAAACTAGACATCCCTTTCTTTAAAATCCTCAACTATTGCTGCAAAACCAGCCTAAATAGTGACATTGTTTTTGGAAATTGAATTCCCAGATTAGCAATTTTGCACTAAGCAAGCTTTGTTTTTATTAGAAATATTTAAATGTGTCAGTGGTGTGATTTTTTTTCAAAAGAAATCCTGCCAGTAACATTCAGATGCATCAATTCATAACTATAGTTGTAAGCAATACAAATTGTATATTCTTATAAATTTTAAGTGTTAACTTTTTGCCTCTATAATAAGATACAAAATTTATTTTCTTTATTTGGAGTCTCTCATTATTGTTATTCACCAAAGGCGTATGTAAATAAACACTCCTATGATATTTATCAATTGTTTTTTAATATAAATTTTCATCTATTTTATATTACATATAAATATAATTTTCATCTCTTTTACATAGAAATCATAGTAATATAGCAATGTGATGGTTAAGTTAATGTGTCAAATTGGCCAGGTTGTGGTGCCTAGCGGTTTGGTCAATCGAGCACTGGGCTGATTGTTACTGTGAAGATACTTTTCCGACTTAAATCACCAGTCAGTTGATTGCATCTATGGCTGATTACATCTACAATCAACTGAAGAGACTGATTTCAACAATGAGAGAAGTCTCATCTAATTAGTTGAAGGCTTTAAAAGAAGAAGTGATTATTTTAGCAGTCAGAAGAGATAATTTCCACGTCTTTCCACTACCTTCTCCCAGGGAATTCCCCGAAAATCTTCATCAGAGTTCCCAGCTTCCAGCCTGCTTTATGGAATTTGGACTTGCTCATCCCCTCAGTCAAATGAGACAATTATTATAAAAAATTTCGTAATATTTACATATATTTCCTGTCAGAACTGTTTTCCTAGAGAACTCTGACTAATATATGTAATTTGAAAATATGACTATTTCCTTTATTAAAATATAAACTTTTAAAGATAGATATTATGAAAATTTAATAGAAATTAGAATCTAACAAAATCTTACTTAGTGATCTATACTTATTAGATGTTTAATAAATTCCTGTTAATAAGTGGATGGGTGAATTATTTTTGCTGGTTATTGATCTTTTGTTATGCTTGAGTTTGTTTCAGTAGAGGGTCATTATATTAGTCAGGTTTTTCTAAGGAAACAGAATCAACTGGAGATATCTGTCAATAGTCTGAGATTTTATAAGAGTCTTTCACGTGACCATGGGGATGCACAAGTCCAGGTTCCACAGGCAAGCTGCAAACCAGGGCTTCCGAAGAAAGGCCAATGAAGGTCCTTGGTGAGTTTCCGGGAGACGTTGACTGTCCAAAGACGAGCTGGAAAATTCTCTCCAAATGCTGAAATCACTTCCCTTTTTAAGGCATTCAACTGATTGGATAAAGCATCACTCATTGCTGATGGCAATCTCCCTGGATGATGCAGATGTAATCAGCCATCTACGCAGTAAGCTCACCGATGACTAAAGCCCATAATTGTCCTTATATTACAATTAGCCCAGTGCTTGCTTGACCCAAAACTGGGCACAATTACCTGGCTGAGCTGACACATTAACCTAACCATCACAGTCATTGATCTCCAGATATTTAATATAAATGAGTATATAGCTATCCCTTGACTTTAAAAACGTGAATCAATTTAAAAGTCTCCCCTGCTCAAATAAATGCAGTGTTTTATATAATTATTTAAATATGTGTTTGTAGTTGATCAGTTTGAGGGTGCATTCCAAAGTTCTTGTGAATAAAAGCTATGACTGATTTGTATTTACCTTACTCATTCAGATTTTGATTAGCAAATCTACATTTTTTTTCTTAAAGAATATACAAGAGTTTCAATAGGCTTATGATTCCAAATTGTTATGGAAGAGATTTCCTGAGTATCAGTATGTTCTTATGACAACATGATGGTATTTGGATGAATATATCTGGTTTCTGATTCACAATGCATAAATATTAAGAAAAATGCAAAGGAGGAAAGTGATTTTCATGTTGTTTCTTGTCATAATTATTACTGAATATCAGAATTTTGGCAAATTCATATTTCAGTTTGCATATAAAATATCAATTTAAAAACAGTCCTTCTTGCCCAGGGGTATGCATCATGATTGCCTGAGGAGTTTATTGAAAGTACTGCTGGACACCATTAGAAGAGGCTGTTATATAGATTAGGAATGGTATACAGGCTGTGCGTATTTTGAAAATTTACCTCAGGTGATTACTGTATATACCCCTCTTCTAACCACTGGATTAGAGGCATACTAGGAATATGTATTTACTATTTATTATTCCAGCTGAATTGCACATTTATACAAGTTCTCATGTTATCAATTCCCTTGTATTTTGTTCAACACACTGGCAGTCAAGTCAATTAGACAAACGATCAACATCCTTGGTGATGGTGATTGTAAGCTCTATTTCCCTAGATGGCTGTGATTTTATTTATGATGAAAGAGAAAACTTGGTCAATAATAGGTATATATTTGTGCATGTGTATGTGTATGCATGTGCATCTATCTATCTATCTATCTATCTATCTATCTATCTATCTATCTAGAAATAGATATAGACATCAACATCAACATCAACATAGACATAGACATATAGATATATAGATATATAGATATAAATATAGATATAGTTATAGATATATCTTACATTCCTTTGTGCCATTCCCCATTTCCCCTTAAAAACTCCATAATTGCTTTTCTTCTGTGCCCTTCTATTTCTAACCTCCTAACCTAGTTCTTCTTCCTTTAAAGGCAGTTCTTTTTTTCCCATGGATGCTATGTATCCTTCTCTTCAGAACTGTACTTGAGAACATTAACTAACACAACCAGAGGCTGCCAAAACTGTAACTCTCTTCCAAGTAGACACACATGAACAGTAATCAGTCTGATTGCCTGGATTGCTTTAGGCTTTGCACAGCAGATTGCACTTGGCTTTGTCACTTTGTTCCATGGCAGCCATCCTTAGGCTGGACAAAGGGAACTTCAGCATCTCATATGGGGGTTTAATGTGAAAACTCTACCAACCATAGCACACACTACTAGCCAGTGACTAATTGACCCAAACACATCTTCCCTATTATACCTCAAATCAAATACAAACAGAAAGGAAAAAGGTGATAGTAAAGTGGTACAGATACCAAGAGATATAAGCAGACAGAAAGCAGAAATAATAAAGTAATGGATTCCAACATTTGTATTTCCAATGTGCAAAAGGTATGAGCTTTTCCTTTAGCACTAACTTGCCAAGGTGAATGGAAGTTTAAGGTTTGGATAAGCTCTTAAGCCCACGTTTTGTAGGATGGAGATTTCAAAAGAGGTAACAATCATAAGAGATATGGACATTGTAGTGAAATACACAATATAGTCACCTGTCTCTCTCCTGCTCTTTCTCTGTTCTGATTATAACAAGGAGCTGTATAGAAGGGCAGCTTCCTGCCTAACTGAGAGGGTTGTGTCAGACCAAAGAACAACTCCGACAGGTCTAGCTGGATGAATAAATGAGCATTTATTAGGGGGCTTACTTGCAGTCCTCAACTTCAGCAGTGGGAGGAGAGATGACAGTTCTGAGCTCGATCATCTCCTCACTTACCACAAAACAAGCCGGTCTTTTATAGCACACATCTATGTGCAACTGAGGAAGGCAATAAGGGGAGCATGACCCTTAGAGAATGCTTTGATTACCATCAAAAGAAGCAGATGTTGATATTGTTTATGTAAGGAGGGAATGGTCAGATAGTCGGAGTATTACTGACTTTAAGGTTTACTGATTTTCAGAAATTGTTTCCTGATGCATATCTTGTGATTAGCTGAATGTAGCTTACAGTTTAATTTAAGGAAAGCCAGTTAAGAGTTGGGGGAGGCTAAGTTACCCATGCCACATACTCTCTCTCTTTCTCTCTCTCTCTTTTCTCTCCATTCTCTATTACTGGAAAACACACCTTCTCAGACTTCCTGCTAATTTATCTTACTCTGTTTTTCTGTAATGGGAAGCTCTTTTGATCTCATACAGCTCATCGCTTTTTTAAAAACAAATTGATTTTATTGATATATATCTATAAAGCATACAATTCATCCAAAGTGTACAATCACTGGTATTTGGTATAATCACATAGTTGTGCATTCATCACTTCATTAATTGTTAGAATATTTTCATTATTTAAATAATAATAATAAACAAAAACCAGACAAACAAACAAGAAAAGTCCTCACCTCTCAATCTCTCTGTTTTCTGAGCTGTACATAACTGCTGTTTCTGGCTATTCTTGCACAATTATTTGTTTATAAAGCAGTTTTATTGAGATCTATTCACATACCATATGATCTATCCAAAGTGAATAAACAATGGCTTTCAGTATAATCACAATGTTGTACATTCATGATCTCTAAAATTTTAGAACAATTTCATTACTCCAAAAAGAAGGACTCCTTATGTGTTAACATTCATTCCTCAGACCTACATAACCATAAATCTAATTTCATTTTTAGGAATTGATTTATATTTACATTTCATATAAATGGAATCTTACAATATGTAGTACTCTGTGTCTGGTCTGCTTCATGTATTATAACGTTTTTTTAATTTTGTCTGATATTAAGATTTTGTAGTATTAACTTACATTTGTTTGGCTTCAAAGAAGAATGGTCTTATATATGTAATTCTACCCATATTCATATTTTACATAATATATTTCTATATCACATAATATATTTAGTTCATATAGGGCAATCATACAGTATTTGTCCTTTTATGTCTGGCTTGCGTCACTCAACATAATGTCCTCCAGGTTCATCCGTGTTGTCATATGTTTCACAACTTCATTTCTTCCTACTGCTGCATAATATTCCACCGTGTATGTACTCCACAATTTGTTTATCCATTCATCAGTTGATGACAATGGGTTGTTTTACAGTTTTCTGACTTTTTAATAGCAGCCATTCTAATGGGTATGAAATGATATCTCATTGAAGTTTTGATTTGCATTTCCCTAATCGCTAGTGATGTGGAACAATTTTTCATGTTTTTTTTTTTTTTTGCCAATTTATTTTTGGACAGTTGTCTTTTCAAGTCTTTTGACCATTTTTCAGTCAGAGAGTTTGTCTTTTTATTGTTCACTTGTATGAGCTCCTTATATGTCATTGATATTAAATCCTTCTCAGATATGTGATTGCCAAATATTTTCTCCCATTGAGTTGGCTGCTTTTTCACCTTTTTGTCAAAGACCTTTGAGGTGCAGAAGTGTTGAATTTTGAGGAGGTCCCACTATCTTTTTTTGTTTTTCTGTTGCTCATGCTTTGAGTGTAAAGTTTAAGAAACCACTGCCTACCACAAGAACTCGAAGATGTTTTCCAACATTTTCTTCTAGGAGCTTTATAGTTGTTTTTATATTTAGGTCCTTAATCCATTTTGATTTAATTTTTGTATAAGGTGTGAGATAGGGGTCTTCTTTCTTTCTTTTGGATATGGCTATCCAGTTCTCACAGCACTATTTATTGAATAGACTTTTCTGGCACAGCTGGGAGGGCTTAACAGCCTTGTCAAAAATCACTTGACTGTAGATATGAAGGTCAATTTCTGAGTTCTTGATTCAGTTCCATTGGTCAACCTGTCTGTCCTTATGCTAGTACCATGCTATTTTTTACCACTGTAGGTAAGTAATATGCTTTAATGTCAGGAAGCGAGAGTCCTCCAACTTTGTTCTTTTTTTAAAAGATATTTTTGGCCATTTGGGGCCCCTTATTTACAAATAAATTTGATAATTGGCTTCTTGATTTCTGCAAAAAATGCTGTTGGGATTTTTATTAGGATTGCATTGAACCTGTAAATCAGTTTGGGTAGAACTGACATCTTAATGATATTTTGTCTTCCAATCCATGAACACAGAATGTCTTTCCATTTATTTAAGTCTTTTTCAGTTTCTTTTAGCTATGTTTTGTAGTTTTCTGAATACAGGTCCTTTATGTCCTTGGTTAAGTTAATTCCTAAATATTTGATTCTTTTAGTTGCTAGTATAAATGGAATTTTTTTCTGCTTTCCTCCTCAGATTGTACATCAGTAGTGTATAGAAATTTGCTATTGATTTTTGTGTATTAATCTTGTAACCTGCCACTTTGCTGAACTTGTCTATTAATCCTAGTAGCTTTGTTGGGGATTTTTCAGGATTTTCTAGATATAGAATCATGTCATCAGTGAATAGTGATGTTTTACTGCTTCCTTTCCTATTTGGATGCCTTTTATTTCTTTGTCTAGCCTAATTGCTCAAGCTAGAACTTCTAGCACAGTATTGAATATTAATGGTGCCAGTAAACTTCCTTGCCTTGTTCTTGATCTCAGCAGGAAAGATTTCTGTCTTTCATAATTGAGTACAATGCTAGCTGTAGGTTTGTCATATATGCACTTTACGATATTGAGGAAGCTTCATTCCATTCCTATCTTTTCGAGTGTTTTTATCAAGAAAGGATGCTGTATTTTGTCAAATGCCTTTTCTGCATCAATCGGGAGGACCATGTGATTTTTCTTCTTCAATTTATCAATGTGGTTTATTACAATAATTAATTTCCTTGTTTTGAATCACCCTTGCATACCTGGGATGAAACCCACTTGATCGTGCTGTATAATTCTTTCAGTTTTCTTTTGGATTTGGTTTGCAAATATTGTGTTGAGGATTTCTGCATCTATATTCATTAGAGATATTGGTCTGTAATTTTCTTTTTTCATAGTATCTTTATCTGCTTTTGGTATCAAGCTGATTTTGGCTTCATAGAATGAGTTTGGTAACATTCTTTCCTGTCCAATTTTTTGAAAGTGCTTGAACAAGATTGGTATTAGGTCATCTTTAATGATTGGTAGATTTCACCTGTGAAATCATCTGGTCCTGGGCTTTTAATCTTTGGGACGTTTTTGATGACTGTTTAAGTATCTTCATTTGTGATTGATTTGTTGAAGTCTTCTATTTCTTTTAGGGTGGGCATAGTTGGTTTGTGTGTTTCTAGGAATTTGTCCAGCTCATCTATATTTTCAAATTTTTGGCATACAGTTGTTCATAGTATCCTCTTAATATCTCTCTTTATTGCTACGGGATCAGTGGTAATATTCCCCTTCTTTTATGATTTTATTTATTTGTGTCTTCTCTCATTTTTTCTTTGTCAGTCTAGCTAAGGGTTTGTCGATTTTGTTCATTTTCTCAAAGAAACAAATTTTGGTTTTGTTGATTCTTCCTATTGTTTTCTTTGTTCTTGATTTCTTTTATTTTTCCTCTGACTTTTACTGTTTCTTTCCTTCAGCTTGATTTGGGATTAGTTTGCTGTTCTTTTTCTAGTTCTTCCAGGTGTGCAGATATACCTTCAATTTTAGCTCTTTCTTCTTTTTTAACGTAAGCATTGGGGGCTTGAAATTTCCCTCTCAGCACTGTCTTTCCAGTGTCCCATAGCTTTTGGTATGTTGTGTTCTCATTTTCATTTATCTCAAGATATTTGCTGATTTCTCTTGCAATTTCTTCTTTGACTCGCTGATTAAGAGTATGTTGTTTAATTTCCATATATTTATGAATTTTCCCTTTTTCTGTCCATACTGATTTCTAGCTTCATTACATTATGATCAGAGAAAGTGTTTTGTATAATTTCAAACTTTCTAAATTTAATGAGACTTGTCTTGTGACCCAGCATATGGTCTATCTTGAAGAAGAATCCATTAGTACTTGAAAAGAATGTATATCCTGCTGTTTTGGGGTGCAATGCTCTCTAGATGTCTGTTAGTTCTAGTTCATTTATAATGTTATTCAAGCTCTCTGTTTCTTTATTCATTCTCTGTCCAAATGTTCTATCCAATACTGAGAGTAGTGTATTGAAGTCTCCAACTATTATTGCAGAGACATCTATTTCTCCCTTCAGCTTTGCCAGTGTGTGTCTCATGTATCTTGGGGCAACAAGGTTAGGGGTATACATATTTAGTATATTTTTTTCTTGTTGTTGAATTGCCCCTTTCATTAATATATAATGACCTTCTTCATCCTGTATAACAGCTTTGCATTTAAAATCTATTTTTTCTATATTGTTATCACTACCCCAGCTCTGTTTTTGGTTACTATTTATGTGGAATATCTTTTTCCAAACTTTTACTTTTAACCCAGTTGTGTCCTTATGTCTGAGATGAATCTCTTGTAGACAAAATATAGATGGCTCATATTTTTTATCCATTCTATCAGTCTATGTCTTTTGATTGGGGAGTTCAAGCCATTAACATTCAATGTTATTACTGTAAATGAATTACTTACTTCATCCGTTTTGCTCTTTGTCTTTCTGTTGTCATATCAGACTCTTGTCTATCTTTTTACCCTTTAATTTATCCTTTCTAATAATCTTCATTTCTACACTCTTCTCCAAGTTTCTCACCCTTTTTTTTTTCTTTTCAGGCTGTAGCAATCCTTTTAGTATTTCTTGCAATTCTGTTTTTTTGTTAATATATTCTATCAGTTTGTTTGTCTGTGAAGACTTTGAACTCCCCTTCATTTTTGAAGGATAGCTTTGTTAGATACAGAATTCTAGGCTGGCTGTTTTTCTCTTTCAATATGTTAAATACACCATACAACTTTCTTCTCTCCTCCATGGTTTCTGATGAGAGGTCAGAACTTCATCTTATTGAGTTTCTCTTGTATGTGATGCTTTGTGTTTCTCTTACTGCTTTCAGAATCTTCTCTTTATTCTAATATTTGTCATTCTGAATAGTAGTTGTCTCAGGGTTGGTCTCTTTGGATTTATTCTTTTTGGATTTATTCTATTGTCTTTTTTGGATTTTTGATATTTATGTCTTTCATAAGGGTAGGGAAGTTATTAGTCATTGTTTCCTCAAATATTCTTTCTGACCGTTTTCCACACCCTTCTCCATCTGGGACACTGATAATGTACATGACTGTGCATTTCATGTTGTCATTCAATTCTCTGAGAACTTGTTACATTTTTTCCATTCTTTCCTCTTTCTTTTCTCCTGTCTTTTCCAGTTTAGATGTTCTGTCTTCTAAATCACTAATTCTGTCTTTGAGCAATTCAAATCTGCTCTTATGTGCTTCTACTATATTTTTAATCTCATTTATCATGTCTTTTATTTCCATAACATGTCACTTTTCCTTGCCGACTTTCAAATTGGTCTTTATGCTCACCTAGTGTCTTCTTCTTATCCTTTATCTCTTTGGTCAAATTTTCTTTCAATTCTTTAAATTAACTTAGGAGATCTGTGTGATTAACATTGATTAATTGTCTTAAATACTGTATTTCTTCAAGATATTTGGCTTATTCTTTTGGCTGCACCATTTCTTCCTGTTTCCTAGTATGGCTTGTAATTTTTTGCAGATGTGTAGGCATCTGATTATGTTGATGAATTTACTCTGGTGGCAAATTTCTCTCTCTTGTCTATTGTTATTATTTTTTTCACAACTTTTCTTTGATATTTGTTTCAATTTATCCTAAGTCTTTAAAATTGCCTCACTTAAGCTATCAAAATCATGCCAGGGACTCATTAATGGGGTGCAGATTTTCTCCCTGGGGTGAGGTAAATAGAGCCCTAAAATCAGATTTTGCCCATGCAATTTCCAGACCTATCAGCAGATCGTCCTTTTTGATGCACCTTCCATGGAAGTTTATCTCTCTTGGTTGTCCTTTTTTTTGGTCTGGAGCCAAAATTCAAAGTGTGCTCTGCTGCCCAAATTCTCTGAAGAAAGGCCCTTCCACTCCTTATCCCTTTTTTCTTGCATCAGCTGACAAGGAGGATGTGTTCTGATCCCTTCTCAGTCAGCTGCAATGAGCTAGGGGTTTTACCCCCCACTTAATATCTTGACTGTGGGGGGATGGGAGCCCTTCCCAGCAGCTGAGAGGTTTAGTACCTCACAGTTTGTTGTTTCAGATTCTTTGTCTCTCTTTTCCTCACCTTCCTAGGAGTTGTGAAGCACTGTTTTGGCCTGCTGATCCCCAAAGCAGTTCCCTTGAACAGCTTTTGGCTCTTTCTCTGTTGTTTTTGTGAGAGGTGAGTTTTGTCTGCCTAATCCAATGCCATATTACCACAATTAACTACTCATCACAATTTTGATTAAGTGGAAGGAAGCCCGTTCGACCCTTACATTGTAAAGAAAAATTCAGATATTCATATTTTCACAAAAAAAGAGGACATATGAAGGTGGGCCCAAATTCCTATCAAATAATAATATTTAATATTTTGTTTGCTTTTGTCTTTCTTGAGCAGATACTTTCTTATTAATACTGTTTTTATAGCTCTTTCCAAACAAAGAATCTCCAGAACAAAACACATGCAAACTGATACAACAATTCATGAGTATAATGAAACTTGTACTGAGGCTTATACCCTGAACACTGAATAGTGAATTGTGTTACTTTGAACCAGGAATCAAAAGAACCCAAATTTATTTTCCAGTTTAGAAACTTATTAACATTTTGTCTCAGAGACAAACTTCTTTGAGCCTTGTTATTTTACCTGTACAATGGAATTGATGATTCCTGTTTTACCAAAATCAGAAGACTATTTTAAAAATCCAATGCAAGAAGGAATATGAAAATTCTTTATGAAATAAAATCACCATAAATTCAAAGATAGTAATGTTATGGAAAATAGTCTACTAGTGCCCAATATTGTAAATCTTAAATCAGGTATTAATTTCAAACACATTGATTTTTCAAAATTTAGTAATGGACTTTAATCAACTTAAATGATCATCTTAGAAAATTTTTTATTTTTATTTTTTCCGCTCTAGTTTTTTTTTTTTTACTTTTTTTTTTAACTTAAAGAAGTTATAGCTTTACAGAGAAATACATGTGGACATGTGGAAACTACGGAGTTCCCATATATTCCCACTGATTTGCACATGCAGTTTTCCCTATCATTAATATTTTGTGATTGTGATAACTTTGTTATAATTGATGAAGTAATATTATTATAATTATACTATTATCTATAGTCCATAATTTACATTAGGGTTCATTCTTTGTGTAGTACAGTTCTATGCTTTTTAATTTTAATTTTTATACTGGTAACATATATGCAACCTATTTTACCCACTTTGAGGTATACATTTCAGTGGTGTTAACTATATTCAGCATGTTTTTATTTTGAACTAGAGAAAATATATTCTAATGTATAAATATAAAAAGAAATAAGCAAAAATATTCTAAAAAATTTTAAATAAGTGTGCTTAATAGGTATTTACACTTCCACAAGTCAGATGGTTCATAGCTATGTTCATTAAAGCATTCCCTACCACCTTATGGTTTACAGCAAAATCAGTGAAATAGAACGGAAAGACATGAGAGAAACTGAAATTCCTGTATGGATTTAGTGGATGAATAACAGATCATTTCAAAGTTGGAGGGGATGGAATGTTTGTTTTAATACTTGTAATTCAGTTTTCTGACTCACCATAGAAATATAAATAAAACAAGCTATAGCTAGATGCCTACCTCACTCTTTCCATAATATTAAATGCTAGGAATAATAATCCAAAAGTTAAAAATGAAACCATAAAAATATTAAAATGTTAAAATAATAAGTGAGGGTTAATTTTATATACATTTACAATAGAGAAATACTTTCTATCAGACATTAGACATGAAACTATAAGATTAAAAAAAGAACAAATAAAGGAACGAAAATGTGATAGTTATTTTCTAGATCAAAACCAATCTTTTTAAAAACATAAAAAAACAATATACTGGGAAAAAATTTAAATCATCTATGTGAAAGAAAGGTGAAATTTCTTTGATATATATTTTTAAAAGATCTTAGAAATTAATAAATAGAAGGCCAAGCATTCAATGGTGAAATAGACAAAAACATGCAGTTTTCAAATATTTAAAGGATATAGATTAAAAACATGCAAAACTCTTTACACACAAATAATTATAAAATAGGTATTTCACCAGAGGACATTTTCACTAATCAAGGCAATAATCATACATTTGGTAATATGCAATGTCACTAAATTTATGAAAACCTGCAAAACCTATCATTCAAAAAATGTTGATAAAATATGTATCGACATTCAAAAATGCACATACTTTCAATCCAAAACTTCTACTTCCAATGATCAATGCTATAGATATGCCAGTGTGTCTGCACAAAAATATTATTGCTGCATTCTGTGCAATTGCAATATATTCTCTAAGTTGTGCCCTCAAACTGAAATGAAGAACAAGAGGATAAATGACCATATATTAATTATAGAGATTAACTTAAAAAGTGTAGCTGGTTTAGGAATAAATATGTTAAAATGGGTCATTAAAATGCTATGTAGAAATCATTATTTTTGATTCCTGTTTTCTTATATTTTCTTTACAACTCCCCATCCCCCATACACTTGGATTGATTCCTATGCTAAAAGATGTTTGTTTCATACTGTCTTAATCTCTGCCTTTTGAATCCTCTTTAAAATGCAAAAGAAATCCGAACCCATGAAACTTGTTTGTTTGGTAAAAGTTCAGAGGTTTCAAGATATTAACTTCAAGCTTGGTTTCGAGATATTAACCTCAAGCTTCCTGGTTAGATATGTTTGCTCATGACCTACTTCAAATTGGCTTCACTATTTAAATTCTAGTACAAATCATTGTTTCACTAAAAAAATAATAAATCTGGGCTTTATTTTTCTTCCCACTATATAATTGATTCCTGGGAATATAGACATGACTCTTTAATTCATTCAGAGATTAAGGGAAAACCTTCTCAAGAAGTTGACTCCTTAGCTAAAACATAAAACAAGTACAAGAGTAGTAATGGTGAAAAAGTGCTAAGATAAGGAAAGAATTTCAGGTCAGAAAAACCATATGAGTAAGGACTCAGGTAAGAACACATAGAATGCAGTCATTTCAAGAAGCTTTCTGCTTTTATAGTGAAAATAAGAGGGATGACCTAATGCAAAGGAAGACTGGAGTGTTTAGCAATAGGTAGGTATTGAAAAATATCTACTTACAAAGTTAAGGCTTCTAAAAGTCATGTTATAGCAAACAGTTTTTTTTTTTGTTTTTTTTTTTAATGACAAGATTTATGAATAAATATCTTATGCTTGGCTACTTTGTAGAGCATGGATTTGAAAGACTGTAATCTAAAGTCATAGATTCTTAACAAAAATCAAGGCAAGAAATGATGAAGATGACTGCGCAAAGTGGTTTGCATATGTCTTGGGAATTCAGTGAGTTTGGGTAAATGTGTAATTGCATAACTCATACCCCAATCAAGTTATAGAACTTTTTATCACCCTGAGTTGTATCTTATAACCAATACCAATTCACTCCTTCTCCAACCATTCCTAGACATCCTGTTGTTGAACTTCATATAAATGGAATCACAAGGCCCATACTCTTTCTTTTTTTTCTTTTTTTTAAAAGATTTATTTATTCTTATTTATTCCCTCCCCCCATTGTTTGGGCTAGTTGTCTGCTCATCTTCTTTTTTTCAGTAGGCACCGGGGACCGAACCCCGGGCCTCCCATGTGGGAGGGAGGTTCCTAATTGCTTGAGCCACCTCTACTTTCAAGGCCCATACTCTTGGAAAAGGCTTCTTTCATTCAACATAATGCATTTGAAATTCATCCATGATGCATATATCAGTTCATTACATTCTATTGTTACATTCTATTTACTACTTAGCATATTATCAGTATCATGTATATCACTACATATAACAATTTGTTCATTCATTCCCCAGTTGAAGAAATTTAGGTCATTTCCAATTTGGGACTATTTTAATTTAAGATTCTATGAGCATTCTTGTATAGTGATTTTGCATATATATGTTTTTATTTCTTTAAGGTAAATACATAGGAATGTAATTTCTACAATAAAAGGTAAGTGCAAAATTATAAGATACTTCAAGAATAATTTACAAAGTAGTATCATTAAACATTCTCACAAGCATATTATTAAAGGTAATCATTTTATAATCTTGTAACAATTTTTTGTTAGTCTTCTTAATTTTAGCCATTTTAGGAGGTCTAAAATGTTATCACATTGTGGTTTTAATTGACATTTTCTTGATGAGTAATGATTCAGAATGCTTGTTTATATGCTTATGACCATTCAAATGTCCAACTATTTGAGTGGTAGTTTAAGCCTTTCAAACACCTTTTATTGTTGCTGTTGTTGATGTTTTTGCTTCTTTTTTTTAAAATTTCTTCTTTGGCCTTTTAATTATTTAATTGTAGGAGCTCTTTATATATCCTAAATGCTATATGCATATATTCCAAATATTTTCTTCCAGTTTCTGTCTTGTTTATTAATTTCCTGAATTATGATTTTAATTAGCAGAAATTTAATTTTTACCCTTTTTATGGTAGTGTTTTTTGGCCTCTGTCTAAAAATCTTTCCTTGTCTAAGGTCATGAAGATATTTTCCAAAGTGTTCTTTAAGAAATACATAGTTTTAGTTTTATCAGATAGATTTATGTTCATCCCAAATAGTTTTTCATATATATTCTGAGATAGGTTTAAAATGAATGTTTTTAATGGAAGATATCCAATTGTCCCAGTACCATGTATTGACAAGACTTTCAATTTACATTGAAAAAAAAATTGGTCATAAATCAATTTATTGTAAAAATCTGACTATTCTTGATCTTTATTTATTCTTTATTGTAAATTCCATATAGCCAATAGATATTCCCAGAATTCTTTTATTGATTTTTGTCAAATTCTGGTATCCATAGTCAATGGTTGCAGTTCAACCATGATTTGACAAAATCTGGCTGGGAATAAATGCTTCATTACTATCAGATTCAGAAAAGAAGTCATTCATGCCATTAATTAACCAGTGTTGTTCTGCATGGATGACATGGACAGAGGTTAATATTTATATTTCCATTTCCATTAATAAGATGAGAATGAATCAATGACGGTATTTGTTGGATCTTCATTTGTTCAACAATGATATGAATTCTTTGCTAAATTGCATAATAGATTTTGAATACTGGAAGAATATTTTCTCTTTTTTTTTTTCTGTTTACAATGTAATACGCAAATATGGTGCACTTTTAAATTTAGTATGCACCATTAACATATTCTCCATCACTTTCTTAAGCTTTGAAAACCACAATAAACCAAGGCCTTATTTGTAGCATTTGACTATTTCCATGATGTACATATTCCTCTCATGGACAATCTAAAGGTATAAATAGGATGTTACTGAGTATGGGGTGGGAAAGACATGTGCAGTATCACACATTATACAGTATTTCCCTAAAAAGTATAATAAATACATAGCAAAATGTGTAATAGTGAAGAGTAATAAAATAATTAGGAAATTATGAGTTTTAGTGTTTATTATCTTTGATTTTGGGTTTTCATTGTTAATAGTTTGTATTTTGCCTTTTTTTCAGATGGTTTTGGATGCATATGATAAATATGTATGTACATTCATAAATATAGTTTCATTTTTTAAATATTAATGAGACCACAATACATAGATTTTCTGAAAATTGTTTTTGAACTTAACATGGTATCACAAGGTTTGTTCAATGACCATATCTTTCTTTTCAGTTGCCACATAGTATTCCATAATTATTTCTTTATCATTTCACTGGCATAAAAAACATACTTTAAATTAATAGTCTCATAAATGAGTAATTATGGCATATAAACACAGTATTTTAATAAAATTTTATTGAATTATTTCATTCATACATGACCATACATACATAAACAATAACTGTATAGTAAAAGTTGTGAACTTAAAAAAACAAACATGCATATCATCATACAAGGCTCCATACTTCTCCCTACCACCAACACCTTGCATTGTGGCAAAACATTTGTTACAAACTATGAAAAAATATCATCAAAATATTACTTCTAACTAAAGCCCATGTCTTACATTTGGTGTATTTTCCCCCAACCCACCCAATGATTAACACCCTGTACTAGTATTATATGTTTGTTATAGTTCGTGAGAGAACATTCTCATATTTGTTACATTAACCATAGTCTATCTTCCACCACTGGATTCCCTGTGTTATACAGTCCCATGCTTTGTACAATCCATTCAAGGTGTTCACTCAGTGGTTCTCATTTTCATTACAGAATTGTGCTGTCATCACCTCAGTCAATTTTAGAAAGTTTTCCTTACTCCGAAAGGAAAAATCTCATACCCCCTTATACCCACCTATTGTCCCTTAGAGTTGATATAATATCTTCTTTGCTGTAAAAATATTACAGTATTATTGTTAACTATCATGCATAAGTTACATTAGTGAAACAGTGTATTTTTGTTGAGTATAATTTTTTCAGTGTAATCTTTAATGGTCTTAAGAATAAACTATTCCTGAAAGATTTACCACACTATTTTGGTGGACTTTTATTTGTTATGAGTTTGCTTGTATGACTTGAGGACTATGTAAGAGTTTGAATTTTGAATCCCAAAAGCCAAAAAATTATGTTTTAAACTAATTAATTCTTCAGGGTGTGAGACCCATTTGACTGGATTACATCAGTGGGGCGTGATTCATGTTTAGTCCATGCACCCTTGCAGGGTCTGATATAAACGAACCTTCACTCGGACAAAAAGAAAAAGAGAGCTGGCGTGTTTTGATTCTGCAATGTGAGAAAGAGGATTGCTTAAGCACAGTGCTCCCGAAGCTGGACCCATGGAGCAGCTCAAGAGAAGATAAGCCTTATGCCTGATAGTTTGCAGCTGAAATTGGGAAGAAAGTAGAGCAGCTAATACTGAGAGAAGAAGCTTCTAGGGTGTATCGTCAGAGTTCTCTTGGGAAAAGGAATCAACAGGAGTTATATGTCAATAATATGAGATTTTGTAAGAGTCTCCCACATGACCGTGGGAAAGCACAAGTCCAGGTTTCTCAGGCAGGCTGCAAACCAGGGGCTCCGATGAAAATCCAATGAAAGGTCTTTGATGAGTTTCTGGGAGAAGTTGACTGTCCAAAGATGAGCTAGGAAATTCTGTCTGAATGTTGAAATCACTTCCCCTTTTAAGGCATTCAACTGATTGGATAAAAGTGTCATCCATTGCTGGTGCAATATCCCTGATTGATGCAGATGTAATCAGCCATCCACACTAAACTCACTGGTGACCAAAGTCCATAAATGCTCTTGTATTCAAATTAGTCCAGTGCTCTCTTGACCAAACACCTGGACACAATGACCTGGCCGAGCTGACACATTAGCCTAACCATCACAGTCCACCCCTTGTCAACTCGGCAACCATACACATTACCCTAAACCATATTTAGTCTCTAAGTAAAAACAATAACAGACAAGCATACATATATATTTCTGCCTAACAATTTTCAACTTGCCTGCATACAACTGAAAACATATTAATTCCCTACAGAATAAGGTGCAAATCCTTGGGTAATATTCACTCTTAAACTTGACATCCTTAAATATTATGGACTTTTCATATGATAGTGGAAAAGTTTGGGGAAGAAAACAAAGAAATTTGTTTTGTTTATATATACAATCATACTCACAAAAAACAAGGAAGAAGGGTTCATGACTATTACAGCCCTTGTTTCTGTAACTGGTCACATGGTCTAAGTTCATATTTATCACTACCTTCTTCCTCAACCCATTCCATGTTTCTGTTACCCTCAGCAAGTACTTCAGCTGGCCATGGTTCTTTGCCTGGTGGGGTGATCCAAACGTTCATTCCCAAAGATTCTGAGCCATTGTTAGTCCTGACTGAATTGGTTTGTTGTGGTTTTCCATTGACGTTAATCACTGGGCATGGCAGTACTAGGAGGCACCCTAGAAGATCTTCTGCATTCCAGGCAAACTCTTCTTTACCCCCATTATGTAGATGTAGTTCTATTTCCTCTTGATAGTCAGGATCAGTCACCCCAGCCAGTACAGTAATTCCCTTCTTTGCCTGTTGATTCACAAGTAAGAGGAGCCCAAAGTGACCAAGTGGCAGTCTTAACTTCCAGTTCAATGGAATCTTTGTTGTGTTCCCTGGTGGCAGTACTCCTCCTTTTGGGACTAAGACCTGTAGACCAGCAGAGCTTAAGGTTGCAGGGACAGGATGCAAAAATTTTCCTAGTGGGTCACTAGGGGTAATAGTGAGTGGTGCCACTCCCATTTCCACCCCTTGTTTCCTGAACCCATGAATCCTGGTTTTGGGAGAAACAGCACTAGAGTGGACGCTGATTTAGAGCATGCACAGCCTCCTGGAGAACATTGCCCTAGCCCTGCAAGGTATTGCCACCTAGTTGGCACCATAATTGGGTCTTCAAAAGACCATTCCACCATTCTATTAATCTAGCTGCTTCAGGGTTATGGGGAACATGGTAAGACCAGGGAATTTCTTGGGCATGTGCCCGTTTCTGCATATCATTTGCTGTGAAATGGGTTCCTTGATCAGAAGCATTGCTGTGTGCAATGCCATGGCAGTAGATAAGATATTTGGTAAGTCCACAGATGGTAGTTTTAGAGGAAGCATTGTGTGCCAGAAATGCAAACCCATAGCCAGAGTATCTGTCTATTCCAGTTAAAACAATTCGCTGCCCCTTCCATGGTGGAAGTGACCCAATGTAGTCAGCTTCCCACCATGTAGCAGGCTGGTCTCCTCATGGAGTGGTGACATATGGGGGCTGAGTGTGGGTCTCTGCTGCTGGCAGATTGGGCATTCAGCAGTGGCTGTAGCCAAGTCAGCCTTGGTGAGGGGAAGTCCATGTTGCTGAGCCCATGCATAATCTCCATCCTTACTTCCATGTCCACTTTGTTCTTGAGCCCATTTGGCAATGACAGGTGTGGCTGGGGAAAGAGGCTGAGCATTAGCCTCAGAGTGAGTCATCCTATCCACTTGATTATTGAAATCTTCCTCTGCTGAATTCACTCTCTGGTGAACATTCACATGGGACACAAATATGTTCCTGTTTTTTGCCCACTCAGAAAGGACTATCCCTATACTTCTTCCCCAGACCTCCTTGTCACCAAATTTCCAATCACGTTCCTTCCAATTCCGTGACCATCCAGCCAAACCATTGGCAACAGCCCATGAATAAGTGTACAAATGCACCTCTGGCCATTTCTTCTTCCAAGCAAAGTGAACAACTAGGTGCACTGCCCAAAGTTCTGCCCACTAGGAGGATTTGCCCTCACCACTATCCTTCAAGGATGTCTCAAAAAAGGGCTGCAGTGCTGCAGCTGTCCACTTTTGGTTGGTACCTGCATATTGTGCAGACCTTTCTGTAAACCAGGCCCGAGTTTTCTCATCCTCAGTCAACTGATTGTAAGGCACTCCCCAAGAGGCCAAAGCAGAGACCAGGAAGAGATTGCCCAGCATATTGCTTCAACACATGGCAGCTGACTTTGGAGAAAAAGCATCTCTTATATTGCCTTGAGTTGAACTTTTCATGGCCTTGGAACTGTAAAATTTTACCCAAAATAAATGCCTCTTTATAAAAGCCAACACATTTCTGGTACTTTGCATCAGCACCCCTTTGGCAAACTAAAAGCGGCTGAACTTTGTGGACAGGTCTTACTATATTCTTTATATTTATAAGGTATGGTTTCTCTGACGTTTATTAAGATCTGAGTTATGCCTGAAGGCTTTTCCCCATTCTTTTCTGTGATGGAGGTTTCACTCCTTTTGATTTCTCTGATGTGGAATAAGCGTTCATCTTTTCATAGAAGTTTCCCCATAGTAATTACACAGATAAGTTTTCTTTTCCATTATAGTGTTTTTTGTTTTTTGATGTCCCGCAAACACTGCATTCTGCCTGAAGTATTTTTCACATTTACTAGAGTGCTAGGGTGTCTCTTTTGTATACATTCACTGATGACTAGTAAGAGGTGAGCTAAGGGTTTTTCCATAGTCATTATACTGTTGGAGTTTCCTCTCACAATGGATTTTCTAATGTTCCAATATGATTGATTTAATCCTGAAAGCTTTTCTGCATCCATTACATTTAAAAGACTGTATATTTTCTCATGATGTGGTAAGGATTGGATTTTGGGCTTTTTATAGTCATAAAATTTGTAGGGTTTCAGACTCATAATAATTCTCTGATGATCTGAAAGCTTTCCTTTATCATAAATAAAGGTTAATGCTTCCTGAAGAATTCCCACTTTCAAGACATTTATGAGGTTTTGTTTTTGCCCATATGGATTTCACAATTATCTAAAAGGGACAAGCTTCTCATAAAGGCTATCCCATATTTTTTACATTTTGGGAATTCTCACCTGTATGATTTTTCTGGTGGTAAATAAAGGAGGAATTAAATTTGAAGAATTTTCTACATTCCTCACATTTATAGTTCTTCACTGTGGAGCTTCAGTCCTGTCAACCAGTCTTCTCATCTTGACACTTCCTGTTTGCTTTTTCAGAACAGATTCTTCAAAGTATTTTGTTTTAGAATTGGCATCTTTGTTTCAAACAAAGACTCCTGCATAGGTACCGGATGGAACTTCTTTCCCTCCATCCAGGTCTCACCCCCTTGCTCCAATGTGTGATTAGTTTTAGTTGTGATGACACAAGATCTGGGACACCAGATTCTCAAAGTTTTCCAGCATCATATCCCCATACAGGGCTCACTGAGCAATGTCTAGGTGTCTCCACTCAATCTGGGTAAAGCCCACAGTCATATTTCCCAATGTCAGTAGTCTTTGGATCTGGGTTCTTAGAAATCCTAGTTAAGAAGTTCTGTCTCTTGACTAGTTCTTCTGGGCCGGTACAGAGAATCCTTAGTAAACCAATTCCTTGGCTTCGGCACAAATATTTAAGTTTCCTATTCCATGCCAGACTCGGGCAAAGCCATTTACTCCAAACCTCAATAACTGCAAAGCTTCTGTGAGGTGGAATTCTGTCCCACCAAGCCCATCCCTCCTCAATCCAGGCTCTTTCCCCTGATCAACCTCCTTGAAAAGAAGGGCCTCCACCCAGCCCTGCCTGAGGCCTCAGTGCCTTAGCAGGGCAAGGGGCGCTTCACAGCCTGAAAGGGTTATCCACACTGAGTCACAGAGCTATGAGAAAAGAGCCTGTAAACCCGTGGTCCCTGCATGGCAACTTAGATGGGCAAGCCCTCCCCCTTTCTTCTGAATATAATATATTTAGTTGTGAGTTTTTATAATTAAAGTTTTAATAGTCACTGTGTTTAACAACTGGTACTCACGATTCCTGAAAATAAAATAATCAGCTCTCACGATCCTTTATATACCAATGCCAGCTCACCACTGTCTTCTACATTCTAACTAGCAGCAGAAGGCTACATTCTTGTTTTAACCCTCCATTTGTGTATACCTTTTACTTCTCCCTCACAATGAATACATTTTTCATTTTATCTACACCTATCCCTGTGTGTTTGTTTTCTCATTCATTATTTTCCCCTCTAATCTTATAAATTAATATTCTTAATTTTATTTCACATATTCTGACATGTTGTATAGGAGACTCAAATAATTTATTTTACTTCATATACATATACATGAAGGATATGATATTTGTGAATAATAATGATTAAATTTTTTAATATGGTCTCAGATATAGGTTCTTATTGTCACTTTTTTGTATTTTGTTAATTTTTAGTTTTATTAACTTTTGATCTAATGATAAGTGTTCCTTTCCTCCCTCTCTCTCTCTATTTCTTATTTATTGAGGTTTCCCTTTTGAATGATGCAAGAGCACATGAGAAAAATAATATGTTCTCTGCCTTCTGGTACATAGTTTATATTCTTCAGTATTTTTTTTTTTCTATATAATGAATGTATCATGAAGGCAATGCTTATGGTATCTACTTTATAAATGGTGCTTCTTTAAGTTATTTATAGACTTACTTTTTTGTCTTCTTCCAATAATAACCATATTTCCTAAAGTTATTGCCTTGAAAATGTCCATATTATATCATGTAATTGGTTTGAATCTGGACTCATTTTAATGTATATCATGTATATATTTTTTCTCTCCCCACAGATAAAAAACTATTTTGTTGTAAAGATTAATTACTAATTGAAATCAAACTCAATTCTGCACAGTTTTATTGCTGTAATCTCCAAGATTACATTACCCTGCTAAAAAGCTTTCTTTATATGAAAAATCATAGAAATATTAATCATCAGTGTAATTGCATTAAAATAATTGTATCCATTAGGTAGCCTATCAGTTTATTTGCTATGTGACTTTGAGCCATTTACTTAAACTCACTGTACCATAGATTCTACCCCCTCCCCCTGATATGATTCCTTCATCTTTTTACTTGTTGTGTTTGCTCACTGTTTTTGCTTGTTGTTTGTGCTCATTGTCTGCTCATTGTCCCTGCTTGCTGTCTGCTAGTTGTTTTTGCTCATTGTCTGCCTGCTTTTTCTTTAGAAGGCACCGGAAATGGGACCTGGGACCTCCCATGTGGGAGGCAGGTGCCCAATTTCTTGAGCCACATCCTCTCCCTTGCTCCCTGGGTATCACAGATTCTTAATCTGTAAAATCAGAATAAAATAACACCTACCTCATAAAAGATTTTTTCCCCTTTGTTTGTTTTTTATTTGTTATGCTTTGTTTTTGTTAGTTGTTTAGTTTTTTTTTGTTTTTTTTTTCCCCTATGAAGGCTAATGACATAGAGCACTTAAAACAGTATGTGGTACATTTTTAGCATTTACTAGTTTTAAATATTCTTATCTAATCTGAAAGTATTTTCCTTCAATAGTTTTAAAGTATATTTACATTTTTAATAAGATGGTTCATTGGCCTGCCATATTTAATTATTCTTTATATTTCCTTGGCACTCAAAATAGTTTACTAGAGTGTTTACCTTTGATAGGATATATACATATATATCTTTTGATAATTTGAATGTTCATATTTTATTTTCTGTATCTACCTATGTAACTATAATTTGTATAGCTGAATCCTTTATTTCTATTCATTATTACATATCCTCTATTAACAAAAATGAAAATTACCATATTTAATTTTCCCTCAACTTTCCCTTCATTTGGCCCCTTTATTCTATTTTAGATGATTATATTATTTTTAACTATTGTATTTGTACTGTGAAATATCTTTAAAATTCCATTATCTGATCTGTCTCTTTATCTTTACTCCACTTATAAAAGAGGAGATAATCAGAGTATTAATTTATAATCTCTCCCTCTTCCTCTTCCAACTTATTTGATTAAATATGTAATTTTTCTTTACCATGAGAACATACCCATTTGATTTTAGCCTTAGTTTTGCAATAAAATAAAATCCTTGCTTACCTTGAATTCCTTAAGGAATATATATTTTTTATTTATTATTTATTTTAGTCATGAAAGTCTCATGGTTTCAATTATTTCTTACTTCTAATATGTGCAAAAATATTTGTTGTTATGTTTGAATTAGAAATGGTTTGGACACAAAATACTTGAGTTATACTTTCTTATTTGAGTATTTTTAAGAAAATTTCCTAGCATTGAATGTTGCTATAAAGAAAAATAAAGTAGCCTATTTGTTTCCTCTTCATGTAACTTGATACTCTTACTTGTATAATCACACAGACGTCTTTGAAATTAAGTAACTTTATAAGGGTGTATGCTGGTGTAACCGTTTAAGCTAAATTTACATGGCACATAGCATGTTCTTTGAATCTGTAAATCCAAATCATCATTTTTTTCTGAAATACTTTCTTCAAATACATATTTAAACTTCTACTTATTATTTTCACTTTTATCTTTGGGAAAATCAATTTTGGGCAACTTGGATTTTGTTGGTTGTTTTCAATAGTTGCCATTGTTTCTTTAATTCTTTTAAATTCTTTTATATTCCCACTTCACTTTGCTCTCTTTTCTCATTTCTCTTAGCTATCATTTAAACTTCATATTTGGCAGAGTGGGTTTTTATCTGTTTCCTTCAAATGTGCCTTTATTTATTAAACCTTTTTTTAAGTTTTTCCCAAAATTCTGAGTTCTTGTATCTCTGCTTGACAATGTTTTTAAAATTATACTGCTGGGAAGCCAATGTGGCTCAAACGATTGGGTTCCTTTCTCCCATATGGGAGACCCTGAGTTCGGTTCCTGGGGCCTCCTGGTGAGGGCAAGCTGGCCCGTGCCCACAAAGAGCTGACGATCCGTGCCCAAAGAGAGCTGGTGCAGCAAGATGATGCAACAAAGGGAGATAAGCAGACACAGAGGAAACGCACAGTGAATGGACAGAGAGCAGAGAGCACAAGTAGCCAGTGGAGGCGGGGGGAATAAATAAATAAATAAAAGTAAATTAAAAAAAAAAAAGTCATGCTTAAAAAAATTATATTGTTTTATAATTTTATTATACATTCATATTAAAGTAAGTGATCCCCGTTTTTATTTATTCTTTCATGTCAATACTTTGTTTATAAGTATGCATTTGCCATTTGTATTTTCTGGTTTCTTTCCTGCATTTGTGGCAAATATGCTATGCTGTTTCTTTTTTATTACTCATCCCTGAAGAGGGTGAGTTTTGATAGATAGGATCCATTTGTATCAGATCCATGAAGGCAAGGCCACATTTTATAATCCCAGTAGAGAATGATTTTTGTTTATTTGGTTGGCTTTTCTAGTCTTTACTTCTCCTCATCAATAGATATAGGCAATTCTAAGGTATATTAATGATATAAATCTCTCCTCATCACCTACATAACTCTTTAGCCATATGGTTGTTTTACTTACCATATATGTGGCCTGAGTGATTTTATCATTCAGTGCTTCCATACATATTTATCATTACTGTTCAAGTTCTTGGGAATTTGACAATGTTGCAAATAAGAATTATGGTTGAAAGCCAAGATTTTGCCCCTCATCTTGGTGAAATTTTATTTTGTCAGAGTTTTCTGAGAACTGGAACCAAAATTAAACTCTCCTTTTTCTGCTGAAACCATTGCTTTTGGCAAATTTTCCATTTGTTTATTTTTTTGAAGATGCAGTTGATTATTTATATCTTGCTCTTCTTGTTTCCTGGTTATTAAGATCAACAGAAGACAGTACTAACGGAATGGCTCCAACTTCGAGTCAGTTACTGAGATATTGTCTCCAAGCTCTGACTTTATTCATCTACAATTTGTTTTGTGATGTTACTCAACTCTGCAATCTAAATTTTTTTTGAACCAGCTATATTTCTGTTAGGTTTTTCCCATGGAAGTAGATACATAGGCAGGAGTGGAAAGAAAAGACTTAATTTTTCCTCTTTCCTTGTTTGCTTTTGGCATTGTCCTTATCAGCAGCACTTCATCCTCAGCAAAAGTAACTGGCTCTATTGCTCAGTTTCTTTCCACTCTACCAGAGCCTACTTAATTGTGCCCTTTCTTTAAGAAGTTTAGATAACCAGGTTCTGTAGTTCCCCTTCTTGTCTTCTGATGTACCAGAAGCAACTGGCCACTGGCCTTTTCTTAGAAATTTGTTTACCAGCTCCAAGGTGCTTTGCCTCCATTTTTCTAAGTCTATTAATTCTAAAAAATTTCCCTTGTTTTCCTAACCCTACAAGTTTTAATTGCTTCCTGAACATTTGAATCCTATAAACAATGACGTTCCTTATTTGCTTTTACTGGTCTTGTAACAAAACTTCAAACAATTCTCTAAATTGAGTTCTGTGTTAAAATATCTAACATATTTTCTATTTTCCTGAATAGAATTTGCTTGATGCAACCTTCAATATATGTCTCATCCTGGTTTAAAATAAGAGAATAGATAATTATCCTTCTCATTAATTGCCCATCAAATGCATTCATCTGATCATGGCTATAGATCACAAAGAGATTCCTAGACTTATTTTCAACATCTCAGGGAAGGAAGTCCTAACAAATGCAAAGACAATATCACTTACTAAACAGAATGATCACTTTGAGACCTTCTTCGCTTATATGGAACAAAGATCAAACTGGGTTAAAAAGGATCCCTATGAAATTAAATGTAGGCCACAAGATTATGTACTTGAAATGTCACCCATAAAATTATTGCATATGTCACCGATGTGATACCTTCCTTTGGTCAACACTGGATTACAAGGAGGAAAATATTATTATTGGCAGTTACTTTTACTATGATCTCTGGTCATTTCTAAAGGGATAAATTACAACAACAAATTGTTAATAATTAAAGGATGCTGTGCTCACATTTCCTGCATCCTGTGACTTGCTGACACTGTTTCATTGTTTCTGCTTTCAATCTGCTTACATTTTATTCCTAGGCTATTTCAATTCTACCTTAACATTTCAAGTTTGGCACATAATAACTCTTTACTATAAAATATTTTAAAAAATATTACCCTGGATTATTTAAATTTATATCAAAATATATGAATTATCTGCCAGCATTTATCTAATAGACCTTAATTTTTCAGATCTTTTTTACTGAATACCTATATACCAGGCACCATTTGATATATTGGAGATGAAACAGTGACTAAAATGAAACAAAATCCAGAACTTCATATGGCTTACCCATTAAATAATGGAGTTATGTGTCTACAAATTAAGCCAATTACCATCCATGTATGTTCCACAAAAACTGAGAATCACTGAGCTAAGTAATCTGATAATTACTTAATTTTTAACATCTCCATCCAGAGCAGTAGGTCTTATCATCCACCAGGATAGTCAAATAAATATATGCAAAAATATTGAATTTGTTTTGATAAATCCTAGTTTTAGTGCCCCAAATATATAAACTGTTACAAGAAATTGATTTATATATTTAGTATGAATGAAGACCTTCATAAAAATCTTTCTTTGCAACTAAAATTGAATTACACTCCAATTTCAACATGGGCAAAGTCACTTATTACGGGTCAATCCAGATATCAGATATTTAACAAATGAGGAAAAGTTTTGTTTTACTCACTGCAAAATTATAATTAGGCAGTAAATAGAAAATACTTCCATAAAACCACCGAAATGATTTCTGAAGTAAATTGACAAGGATAGGTAAAAAACCATCATAAATTTTATTAAAAACTATAAGCCTGGTTTTTTAAATCCCATGGCAAAATGAAGCAGAAATTATATTTAATTACAGTATTTTAAAATTGTTTTTTTTTAATATAAGGTGCTTTATTTTAGAGCATCTTGAAAATATACACTCAAATGAATTAAACATTTGAATAATAGTTAGAACATAACATTTCTTTATCTCAGCTTCTTGCCATGCATGCAATGTGAATACTCACTATGGCTTGGCAATTACACACTGCCTGCAAGTTCAGATTTATGAGGAGGCAACAATCCAATTCTGTTTGTTTGCCTTTGGTTCAGCAGTCTGCTCCTGTGGTGTTTTCCACATGGCATACAAGCAGGAAGGTCAAGATCATCTTGGTCCAGGGATTTGGAATCTAAATTATGTAGGAGAGAAAACAAATCCATGGTCCTTAGAGGAATTCGAGACATAGAATTATTTTGAAAGTATTGCCTAATACAATCAAAATCTTAATCTCAGGCAAACAAAAGACTTTGGACCCTTGTTGGGAAATACACAAAAAGTAGAAGCTTGCATGTATCCTATGGGTATATAATAAAATCTAGCTGCTCATAAAGACATTCTATTTCAAAAAAAGATTTTAAATTATGGAAATAACTTAGATCATGGACATATGGAATTAATTACATTGTTAGAAAAAAGAACAGGTGTGTGTGGGGGTGTGGGGGTGTGTATGTAAATCATGGATTTAGTTCATACTGAATCTTATATACCTTTATTATAAAGGATAGGAGCAATTATAGATGAATCGAGACAGACAGCTCATCCATAGCATAGGAACCATCTGACAGCCATTCTATATCACTGGGTTGCCAGTTGTATTTTGGAATTGCCAAGGAGACAGATGCTTTCATGGCTTTCCAATGTATAGTAATTGCTCTTCTCCAAAGAACAGAAAAAAAAAAGTGAAAATTCAATAATAGTTTTATTTTTGCTAGGTATTTCAAGTATCTTTGCTTTCTGTTTTCTTAATTTATACTGCTATAAACATAAATACTTGAATGCAAAATACTTATGAGAAATTACACCTATGTAGTGCAAAACTGAATCATTTTGAGTGCCTTAACCATTAGAAATAAATAGATGAAAGAAAAAAGCATAGGCTCTTAATACATTCAGTATGTCAATATTCTTGAAAGTTTCTAAGGATGGAGATGAGACTGAATGTTATCAGAAGTGAAAGATAATAGCACCATGTATGCAATATTAACTCCATATATATATATATATTTTTCACACATAAAAAATTTATTTCCAGTGTTTAATTGGGCATGTACACAGGCATGACACAGATTTGGGTTCACTAATAGCAGCATGTATGCAATATTAACTTCATATATATTTTTGAATGAATAAGTAAATAACATTAGAAGACATGATAAATGCAATTAGAATAATGATTATATCCACCAAAGAAAGGGACATTACAATGGAAATTGGAACATTTATGTTTGCTGGGGTATTACGGTGTTAAAATTAAAAGGAAGGAGGAGATTAAGACCAGGTGGAGCAACTTGGCAGACCTAAGTACTAAGTTAAAGGGACATTTTGGCTCTGATGGCAACACAGTAAACCAACACTGACCAGCCAACTTCTATTTCCTGAAGTATTTCATATAAAATCTGGTTCTCTGAATATCTGACATTTTGGGCCATAAGTTACTTTGAGGTCTGCTTTCTAGTCCCTTCCTATTTATCTTAACTTATTAATTTAAGTAGATAGAGACACTCTTTGCCCCAGAAAAAATATCACACACACACATGGACATACACATTAACAGGAATGCACATGCATGCACACACATGTGCACACACACATGCATGCACACTTTTGACAATGTACCCAGCTTACTCTTTCCTCAGGTTTAACCCCATACCAATCCAGTTTTAGAGAGAAATTAGTGAGAATAAAGATAAGCCATTCAAGATGACCCATATATTTTGAGAAGTGTCATGAACTGGGGAATTAAATTGACAACCTTGTCTGATCAAATCAACATTATTATCATCACAATTATGAACAACAACAACTTACATGCAAGCTTTGGTTCAGAAACTGTGAGGCTATTTAAGGTAAAAGAAACACACAGAGATACTTCTTATTTATTGAAATAGATAAGAACCATTAGTCTTTAGTACAATGTAACCTAATTTGGATTTCTTGCCCATGTCTGAGATGAGTGGCTCAAGTACATTAAAGATAGTTATCAAGATAGGGGGTACATCAGCCATGTCAGAATGTTTAATCAGTATGCATGCATCTTTATAAAAACCACAAATTGCCCTGCTTACATGCTTCTTACTAACACTTTTATGCTTGTGTTTTGATATTGTTGTTGCTTCTGTTTTCAGATTATAATTGAAGTAGAAAGAAAAATCTTGTCACTTATTTTGAATATATCTGCTGCTTGTTTAGTATCAACTACATGTCATACTGTAAGAGTTATCAAAGAATATAGGGAAAATGCATCTTCACTGAGAGCATGAATAGCCAGTGCAACTATCTAGCACATAGTAAGTGACCATAGTTATTAGCTGACACTATTAATTTTTATATAAGTAAGAGTTATCATGGCATATCAGAGGGCACAGAATTCATAGTCAAAGAATCTAGTTTCCAATTCTGGCCTTGGAAGTTTCATTAAAAATCCCCAAGTCTTATTTTCTCTTATATGTAAAACACAAATAACATTCCTTACCTGGGGTTGATCAAAGCTTAAATTTAAAAATGTATTTTAAATTATTTTAGAAACAATAATACAGTATTTAAAGTACTTATTTTAATAATCTGCAAAGTATATTTAAAAGCAATTAATTTTATTGTTTAAATTGTATAGTTTTTCAAAATAAAATATTTTCTTCTCCTCCTTTGGGAAAGTATGCATCATGGCCTCATAGACTTTGAGTTTGTCCATGTGACTCACTTTGGTCAACAGTGTATGAATGGATAGTATGTACATCTTGTCTAAGAAAAAGTTGATGGTCTACTGTGTCTTTTCAATTTGCTCCCTTGCTCTTTTCCTTGTTCATAAAAAAGGAATGTCCCATACAGATGTTTCTCTTTTAGCTTACATCCTCAAATACTAGAATGAGAGGAAAAGTAGAATAGATCCAGTGGTAGGCAGAATTCTAAGATGGCATCCATGACACTTCTTGATGCTACTCCAAGATTATGTTATAGTACATGGCAAAAGGGATTTTAAAAAGGCAAGCAAGGTTATTGATCAATGACTTTAAGATAGGGAGATTATCCAGGCAAGTTTAAACTAATCACATGATCCCTCTGAAAGCACAGTTTTATCTCACTGGTAGTAGAAGAAGAACTCAAAGAGATTCAAAGCAGAAGAGAGATTCAATGATGGGAGATTCTCCACTGTGGAGGTGGAGAAAGACACAGGGCAAGTAATGAGAGAAGCTTCTAGGAGGTGAGAATGGCCCATGGCTAAAAGCCAGTAAGAAAATGAGGGCCTTTGTCCTGCAGTTACAGGGAATTAAATTTTGCCAAAATCCCAAATAAACCTGGAAGTGGATTTTTTCCCAGAGACTTTAGATTAAAGCCCAAACTCACTGGCACCTTGACAATGATCTTGTGAGACTCAAAACGGAGAGCCCAAATTAACCCACCTGGATTTCTGACCTACAGAACCATGGGATGATAAATGGGTGTGATTTTTTGCTATTAAATGTGTAGTAATTTGTTATGCAGCAATAGAAAACTAATACAGAACTACAGCAACCAGCTCACAGCCACTGAAGTATAAGATGAATAAGAAATAAATATTGTAATAAACCATTGACTTGAGGGTCATTTTGTTACATCAAAGGCCAGATTAATACTCTATGTCTCACACACACACTCACACATACACTCACACATACACACACAGTTATTTATCTAAATAACATCATATTAGAAATGCTTCTATGTAACTAACTAATTCACTCAACAATTAAGAGTGGACATTTTTCATGCCAATAAAAATGACCCCTAATACTGCTTTTAATGGCTCTGAGATTTTTCATTATATGAATGTACAATAAATTACTTTCTTTAGACAAACCTTACTTTTCCAAACAAACCCGATTAAGAAGGCTTTAGGTTATAAAACAGCTTGTGATTCAAAATAACTAACAGCATACCTTTTTATAGATAATGTTTTCACACTCGTGCCCTCCAAAGTATCTTATTAATTTATACCTATTTTACTTTATCTTATTAGGATTTTTATTTTAGTATTTTAATACTTTCTATTTATAATTATCAGTATTTTCACATTTTTACTGTTGATCAATCTAGCTAGCTAGCTAGCTAGCTATTCTTTCACACAATTTTAAATGTCAGAAAGCCAAATATTTCCAGATACCTTTCATTTCTGGTTTCTAACTCAATTGTCCATTTCCTTAATGTAGAATAAAAAAATGTAAATTTTAAGTTATAAATGATGATATTTAAGTAATCATTCTCTCTTCTTACCTTTCACATTTTCTGTTGGTATTTCAAGCAGCACTTGGAAAGTCCAAATTTTAAAGCCAGAGCAGCTGTTCAGCAAAATGTTCACACAAGCCAACAGACAAGCATGCTCTCAATAGGTTTGTGTAACAAATAACTGCAAAGTTGTTTCTGCATAAATGAGAAGTTCATGGCCAACTACAAAGCTTACATGGGTAATTTAGGTCTAAAAATGGAATAGATGGCTCAGAATGTTGTATCTGGTATATATAATGAGACAAAGTCAAGATAACCATGGTAGTAGTCAAGAGTTCCAAACATTTTTCATCTGGATAACTTAAGGTATTGGCTGGAGTTCAATGTCATTAATGACTATATTTCTCAGTAAATTCATTACAATTCTTTGAGGCAAATATTATTTTCTCTAGTCAAATCTTCTGAGCCTGATTAGAGTGAACTAAGTTGTTACTGTCCTTCGCTGTATAATGAATGTCAGTAATCATGCTGTTGTTTGCATACTATGGAAATTTTATGAAGTTTTTTGGTTTCTTTCAGAATGGGAAAGCATTACCTAGTCCAAGGATTAGGTCTCACATAAAGTTGTGATATTATGGTAAATAAGTTATTCCTTTTTTGTCTTACTAAAAAGCTCTGTTACATGGGAAAAATATAACTAATGTAATTCATAGACTACAGTTAACAACATTGTGATGTTTTTGTAGCAAAAGCAATGTTGGCACTGTATTAATACTAAAGGTTAAAATAAAAGAATATGGAATTTGGTTTTGTGAGATATGACTATGATTAAGCATTTTTTTCTCTTCATTTTTTTTTTTTTATAAATAACGAGACTTTGGTTATATCATTTAATTAAATTTGTATTCCTCTGTGTATCTTTCTGAATACTAGAGGAACAACTGAGTTAGTAGTTGGAATTAGATTAGATAAAAGTGCCTGGATAGAACTTTTTTAAGAGTAATGTTTACATAACTTGTTGAACTGCTTTTTTTATGTTACTTTTTTTTAATTTGAAATAAATTTATTTTTTTTTAAAGTTGTGTTACAACTGATCATTTACTATCAGTAATAATTATATTTCAAGGGTATTTTCATCTGAACAACACAAAATTGTCCTCAAAAAAATCTAAATTTAAAGAAATTTAACCAGTGTGAAAAACTTGTATTCTTGGCCAAACTAAGTACCTCTAGTTGTATTTTTTTATTAGAAGTAAAAAGCCTTTGCCCAGAAAAGTGTAATAATGAACATAATGCTGGCACTGCTTGATTGATTTTTAGTAGTAGGGGTTTAAAATGAAAAGGCAGTAAATGGAATTAATAAACTTTTTATCTTATTGTATGAGGGGAAGATAATGATACGTTAGGGACTAAATTTGATGACATATTTTATTTTTACTATTGTGGCTATGTAAAAATGACTTGTAACTATGACACTATAAGACTTGTAAAACATGTTTATGTCCAAGTCATTAAATTTGTGCCTATGAAAATCAAATATACAGAGACCACAACTTATAGTGATTCACTCTTGCAGCATTCTACCTTCATCAATCATATTATTCGTCACAAAATAGACAACTAGAACTTAACATATTTCCTAGTTAATTCTGAAACAGTAAATGAGTAATTGTCTGTGAGCAGTTGATAGTTTTATTTAAAAGAAAAAAATTAAGTGGCTATTAGTCTCCGCGAAATTCCAGCCCAAGCTACTTGACAAAGCCTCATCCAGAGGTTCTGTAGAGTTCCATGACCTTGATGATAACATACCTCATCTTAGGATTTGGTGTAGTAAATAGTGACAAAACTTTAAATGAATTTTATGTGAGAGCTTGTGACCCTGTATTATATTAAGTAATTTTTGAGTGAATGATGGTAGTTGTTTCTCTTAAGAGGAAGAGAGATTGAGATCTAGGGCACAGTCAGTATGGAAATGTAGACATGCTTAGCAATAATCATTCTCTTAATTTCTGTATTACTGTCTATCCCTTACCCGACAATCCCTGCAAGATCTTTGAAGTTACTTTTTTCAAAGACAATTTTCACCCTGAATCTCTTCTACTACCTTGGTGAAACTAAATAAATTGAACTTTACTGCAACTCAATTGTATATTGTATATTGTATATTGCATCAATTACATCAAAAGTAATTGATGCATCTGCTCATTTCTATGAAAGGTTGGGGATAATATACTTGTTATAATCATAGATTCCAATAATATCACTGTCTTTAAGTATTAATCTATTATGACTTTGAATACTTGTAGGAGATATAATTCTCAAGTATGAAAACCATCTGTTTTCATTGCAAAGCATTGTAATAATAAGACCATTAAAAAGTCTACAACTAATTTTTAAATAACAAACCCCATGTCAAGAAGTATAGACAGGACTTAGAACTTTAGGCCTGACTTTGAAAATATATTCAGTAAGGATCTACTGTCTATTATGTGTCAGATATAAAGTGATAACCAGAAAAAAAACGAACAGCTTGCTCATCATTTTAAAGTTTGATACTTAATTAGGAATACAGACACTGCAATGCAATTGCCAAGTGTTTAATGCCAGCTAGATAGTAATAAATATAGAGAGCTACGAGAACCAAAAGGGAAGGCACTTAACTCATTACGAATTGTAGATGGGGACTGTGGTCAGTGAAGAGGTCACAGAGGAAGAGATATTTATACTGATTTGAATAATGAATTCATATTGGACAAGTCAAGAGGATCAGAGAGTAGGGGAAGCAGGTGAGGAAGAGGGCTCCAGGGAGAACAATTACAAAGGCAAGAGCAAAGGCCCAGAAGGCATATGTTCTAGGGAGAATGGGGAAGTTGGGAACTGAAACACAGCCTTCAAACTGCCTTATCATTTACTGTTTTTAAATGATAGATTATTTAATATAATATACCACTTATATTGTAGCTCCTGTTATTTACAGTATTTCAATTTTGTTTTGTTTTCTAGTTTTGCATTATTGTGTTCCCCATTTTATCTGATTATTTTGGGGCCTACTTCAAAGGCAGAAATGTAGATAAAATAGAAGAAAGAGAGGGATTATGTAACCAGGAGTTCTAACATATTGGTACTTTTACATGGGGATAGTCTAATTAACAAATTAATTTTTGTATGAGAAAATATGCACCGAGTCTTCAAGAAGCTACTGATATTTTGGAATGTTTCCTTTCACGATTAACTGTGAAACATTAAATAAATCCATTAATTTAACTGGAATATTAAATCAGTAAGTAATTTGACATCTTTTGAATATTTCTTATAATTTCTTGTGTTATTATTGAATCTTTACTCAGAAAAACCAAATGAGTAGTTGCTGTTTATTTCTTTCTTTTTTTTCCAAATTAAGGTGCATTCTCAGTAGCACACCAGCAGGTTTCATATCTGCTATACATAGCACCCTGACTACTAGAAATAAAAGAGATGCTCAATAAATGTTGATTGCTTAACTGACAATGGATCCTAGAAATAATTCATGAGCTTATTATAGACATTTCTTTACAGACCCACCCAAGCTATGGATTATAAAATTTTGATAAACACACAAAATTCCTGCTAATAAGCACATCTTTTCAATATTTAAAAAAAGTCAACAAGTTCATATCACTCTTTTAGTTTATGTGCTGAAAAGTGCTGTGTTGTCCCACATTTCTTTAAGTTTACTTACTGTACTATCTATTGCTGATACTTTGGAAAGCCACTTTTGTTCCTAAGGAGAGAGGAGCTTTATTTAATACAGGTGGAGCAATAATTATGATCAGTGTAAATTTCCAAGCACAGATTGTGCAAGCTGCTGGTGCTGGCAGTGGGCTTTGTATATGTTGATGTCCATGTGCCAAATGTTGTATCTATTAGCCCAGAGACATCAGCAGGATTGGACATCAGCTGAACATGGCATACTGAAAAGAAAATAGGATCTCGGTATCTTAACTGAAGTTGCAAAAAAATAAAAGAGTATGAAAAGGAAATGGATGAGTTTTTTAAAAAAGGGTGATTGAAATAAATTTTATATGAATTTAAAGTTCTAAATTTAAAATCCCCTAAATGTTCAAAATCATTCCTAATTAGTTACATATTTTGTTTCAATTTTAGTTCTTATTTGTGTAAATTTCATAGCATTTTGGAAAATATCAAATTCTGGAAAAATGCAAGGAGAGACTATTTTGCAATAATTAAAACAATTACTATGAAATATTTGATACATAAAATAAATAAAAATATGGGTAATGCAAGCTGCAATACACAAACATATTATTTTATAAAGTTTAATAATAAAATGAAGGCTGCTTAACCTAGATACTCAATTTATGAATTCTAACATTATAAATAACATTGAAGCTGCCTTTATGTTTCATACAACCCCATTAATATTTTTGGGTACTAATTCTTCAGTTATAGAGATTGAGTAGTATCTTCCACAAATTTGTGACTTACTTTTTAACTATGCTTATGGTGTCTATTGATTAACATAAGTTCTTATATTAAATTAATAAATTTATTTATAGCTCATATTTATTTTCTTCTTTAATAAATATCTTTCTCTAACACGATGATATAAAGATATCCTACTTTATTTCTAGAAGTGGTTTATTATTTTGTCTTTCACATTAAAATATTTAGTTCATATTGTATTAGATTTTTGTGTATGGCTTATATATTGATTACATTGAATTTTTTGTTCCACTTGGATGTCCAATTTTCTCTGAATCATTATTGTTAATTAAAAAAAAAAAAGCCAAAATATTCAAAATATTTTGTTTGGCTCTTAATGTATTCATTCAAAAGGTCAATCTTTATGATGAATATAACTGTCCTTGAAAATGGTGTATTTCTTTCTTTTTTAACGCCATTCAGTTTGTTTCGCATTTTCTCCATGAAGTTCTTGCATATATTTTGATAATTATATCCCTTAATATCTTATAGTTTTATTGTTTTTGTTACTTATTAATAATAAGTTTATTAATTATTTTGGTTAATAAATAGAAGAGCAAGTAATTGTTTCACACTGATTACATCTGCAGCCTTGTTAAATTCTTAAATAATTCTAATAATAATAACTTTCCTATAGATATAATTGGTTTTTTTAATATAAATATTCATGTGATTCATTAATAATTAAAGATTGTTTTTTTTTTCCTCTCCAAGTTCTTTGTTTCTTACATGAGCTAGGATTTTAGAGTATTTTTTATAGAGAGAATCAATTGTTGTAATCTATGTCCTGTTGTTGATATAAACAGAATATGTCAAGTGTTTACTGAGAGAAAATTATATTTCTTAAATGTTTCTGACAGTTTAGGAAGTTAAAGAAGTTTCTTCCTATTCCTAAAATGCTAGGAGATAGGTCACATATTTTATTACATAATTTTTGTTCATTCACTGAAATGATAATATGGATTTTTAAATTAAAAAATTTTAAAATTTTAAATATGTTAATGGGATGAATTATATTTATGGATTTTAAATGCGAAACCACCCTTGCATTCTTAAGGTAGATACTCTTCCTTTTTTTGTATGTATACTTTTTTGCTAATATTTTGTCTTAGATTTTTGCCACTATGAAGGTCCTTGTTTGATTTTGGTTTCAAGGTAATACAGACTTATTGAATGTGTATTTCTCTCTCTCTCTTTATTCTATTCTGTATAAGGGATGGTTAAGGTCGTAATTATAATTTTACTTGAACCTTTGATTGAATTTTCCTGTAAAACCATCTGGGCTTAGTGTCTTTACAAGAAGATTTAAACACAGGATCAATTTCCACAGTGATAATATGCATTTCCTCATTACCTTTAAATCAATTTTATTAATTTACCTATTTCAAGATATTTACACATTTAATTCTAACATTTTAATCTTTATTGCCATTTAAGTTTTCAAAATATTCCCTTATTAACTTTTTAATCCATGCTTTGTCTTTAGAATATCCTCTTTTCCATTTCTACTATTATTTGTGTTCTATTTCTTTAAATCAGTCTTTCCAGAGGTGTTTTTCTTTCTTTTACATATTTTTAAAATTTTAGTTATTTTTATTTATGATTTCTCCCCCCCCCCATTGTTGTGCTCGCTGTCTGATCATCTTCCTTTTAGGAGGCACCAGGAACCAAACCCAGGGCCTCCCATGTGAGAGGGAGGTATGTAATTGCTTGAGCCACCTCTGCTCCCTCTTTTTCTCTTTTACTTGTCTTCTGAGCAGTGCCAACCTTTGGATTTTGTTGAATCTCTCTATCGCAGCTTTAAGGAACTTAATTGTGATGACTTTGCTTGTGTGAGAATTTGTGGATTTTCCTTCCAGAATTTAAGGGATGCTACTAACCCGAGCCCATTTAGACCCCTCAAACCTATTAGGCAACTTCAGGATCATTTTTTCTGTATGTCTTGTGGAGAACTTCAGGTTTACTTTTTCCATTTCCTATCTGACATTGTCATTTTTCCTGAGCAAAACTCTGTTTTTTGTGTATACCTATTTTCCAAGTTTCAATATTATCTCATTAGCTTATTTTTATTTGTCTTGGACAGAAGTACTTTAAAAGTATATTTGTTGTAAATTATCAAGTGTCAAGTTATTTCCTAGTAAAAAAAATTCCATCAGGTTATTTTTCTGTCATACTGCTGGAAATGGAATCTCCTTTGAGATATTTTCAAAGGTTTATATGTAGGGAATATGTGGCCTTTGAACTATCCTTGTCAAATATTTAAGTAAATTAGCATAGTGATTTTAGATACAACAATTGAAATCTTAGTTGCATTTTTTAAAAAATATGAAAATAAACTCTTCTACACTAATAGCAATTTCTTTCCAAGCCTAATAGCTTGCCAACTGTTGTGTGTCATATTTTAGCTCCCTTGATATTACAGAAAAAGGAAGGAAAAAAACCTAACATTTATTGAGCCCTTGCAATGTGCCAGATATTATATTAGTTGCTTTTCATTTGTCAACTCAATAAATCCACACTTCAGTTTTATAACTCAGTGTTATGATCAATTTTAATTTGGAGAAACAAAGAAATAAAGAAATTTCCACAGGCCAATACCAGTTTAAGAATTCAAATTGAGATCTGTTTGACTTCACAGTTATTTTACAATGTAGTATTACTAACTCTATTTTATAAATGTATAAATTGAGGTTTAGAGAGTCTGAATGATACATTTCCAGATAAAAACTGAAATAAGGGTTTCCCCGAGTCCATAGATATATTTGCTTCCTAACATATTTTGCTCCATAAATGCTTCATTATCATACCTTAAAATATAGTATGATACTTCATCTCACATTTTCTTAAATTATCTTCCCTCTAGAACAGCATTTTTAAAATCATAATTCCTTTAGTCATATGCTAATGCAAATATTGACTAATTTATGACTACTGTATCATTGACTTTTGCCTTGTCTTCAATATGTTCAACAAAATTGTCATGTTACATTCCTTCTCTACATTTCCACCATGAATTTCCCCATTCAAACATTCCAAGGGTTTTTATCATGTCCTTTTCTATCATATTTAGTTTTTATCCTAGAATTCAAGACTCTTTGCTCTCCTTTCTTTACATAAATTTTGCCCTCTTCAAACCTTCTCCAAATTGTTGTGTTGTTTCATTAAATTAATCTTGATTTCAAAACTTTTAAAAAAAATTTTCAATGGATTCCAAATTTGTTTTATTTCTCCCATCTCAAGCTAAAGTTTGAACTTTTTAAAAGATTGATTGCAGTAAGAAAAGTTCCTAGAAAGGGCATATTAGATGCATTTTTCTACTTTTGTTTATTACTTCTGTGTTATTAAATTCTTCATGTTCTTGTGGTTAATACCAGCAAAATAGCAATCAAAACCCCCTAATTCAATTAAGCTCAGTACAGGAGAAATGACACAACTTTGAAACATTAAGCCATGAAAAAAGTTATCTTTTCTCCTTTAACTTTGGATGCACTGACTTAGCATAGGATGGAAAAAAATATTAAATTAATGATAAGAATAGTTATACAATAACAATTGTAACAAGTGTTGTGAAGGAAAAGTATAGAGTATGATGAGAACATATGATAGGGTACCTAATATAGACTGAGGAAGGACTGTTTAAGGATTGAAGATGAGAAAGGAGTACACACACTAATGCACACACAAGCACGCATTTTTATTCATTTTCTATATTTGGAATTATTTTGCCTTCCTGAGATAGTTGGAACAAATTTGGTCCAATCTGAAAATTCATAATTTAAATACACACTTTTGACAAATCAATTTTTTTTCTTCTCCTCTCTCTCTTTTCAGAGCATTACAGATTCAACCAGAGAAGCATCACATTGTGTATATGCATATGCATATAGATATGTATAAGTTTATTTATATGTAAATATACACATATATGCATATATGGATATTAAATAAATATAGAGAGATGAATATTATAAAATCTAATACTGAAATTTGGCTTACACAATTTGTGGGAACTGATTAAGTAGCTTCTGTGAGGCTGTCTCCTTCATGCAGCTTAAAGTCCACAGGGCAGACAGTTAGGGAAGATCACATGGAGACTAGAACCCACAAGCACTCGTGGGAACCCTAGAAGATGGAGTGACACCTATGTCTCTTCTTTCTGCTTCTCACCTTGGTGGTGAAGGTGTCCTGCAGAAGCTGGGGCCCTTCACCATGGACCTAAACATTACTATACTTAGCTCAGGAGTCAGAGAAGATGAAGAATTGATCTAGGGCAATAGAGAGCAATTGCAGGACTAGCTGTTGTCTCATGCTAAAATCGTGAATCAGCAGGTCAGCAACAACGTGTGTGTGCACTTCAAAACTTTACTGCTTTCCTTCTACCCATTTAATATCCCAAGAATCATCCCTGTGACCCACCCCAACCAGAAACATACAGGAAAGAAATTCTGGGAAATGCAGAATGAAACATACAAAGCTGTTGTACCTTTCTTTTCTAAATATTTATATAATGAGGAGAGTGTGGCTTACATGATCTCATGACTCCCGATTATTGTCACGAAGTATCTTGTGGGGTGTTGCTGCTGACCAGTGAAATTGGTGATCCAGCCATCTGCTTCCACTTCAAGTTTACCCTCATACTGAGTCCTCTTTGTTCTAGTCCCATGCCTTTGCTAATTCTGAGCTCTTAGACTTTCCATATTCCCTAACGTAACAGAATCTGAATCCTTTTTTTTAATGCTATGTCTGCTTTTACAATGGCTGGGCTCCATGTTTCCAGTGGACTTAAAAAGCCTTCCGTCTCAGTTATTACATACACAGAGAAATGTTTTCTCAAGGCTTGGCCTTGAGAAAACTTCCTAAAGAGACATTTCTCACATATTAAAAAAAAAAGTGATTTATAACATCCAAAGCACCATATTCATTTAAAGTGTTTGACTTAATGAGTTTTCATATAATTAGACATCCATGAATCCATATCCACAATCATTACGCATAATACTGAACATATCTTTCACTCCCCAAAGGGTCTTCTGGCTCATCTGCAGTCCATATTTCCCTTGCACAGGGCAGAGGCAATCACTGATATGCTTTTGTTACTATTGTGTAGTTTGTATGTCAGAATTTTATATAAATGGAATTATACAGTACATATTCATTGTCTCTGACTTCTTTCTTTCATTACAAAAATATTGAGGTTCATCCATACAGTGTATAGCAGTATTTCATTTCTATTTAGATAAGTAGTATTCTATCACACCATAGTTTGTTTAACCATTTCACTCTTAATGGGCATTTGAGCTTTTTTAGCTTTTGGCTATTATGAATAAAACTACTATGAATATTAATGCACAAGTTTTGGGTTCACATATACTGTCATAAATCTTGGATAAATTCTTAGAGAGGATGCAGCTTTTAAGAAACTGCCAGTTTTCTAAAGTGGTTGTGATATTTTACATTCCCCCAGCAATTTATGAGCATTTTGATTGTTCCAAGACCTTACCAACACTTAGTATGGTTGGTCTTTTAAAAATATACACATTCTAAAATCTCTCCAAAAATGAAGGCAACAAAATAACTGAATAAAATTAATAAGAAAAAATAATAATAATTTCAAAAATAACCAATAAAATACAAAAAAATTACAACTTAAAATAATTTTAAAAATTAAATAATTTTAGATATTGTGTCTTTCATTATTGTAAGATCTGTTGTCTTATATGTACAGTGACATTTTATTCCATATATTCCCATAGTGTCTTACTTTTTTCATTTTGCCTTCAAAGAATCTTTAGGATACAGAAGAGTCACGTAGAGACTACAGGTGATTCCCATATGCCGAATGCCATCCCCCTCTCCCCTCTCTCTTATTAATAACATTTTACATGCAGATGGTACATTTGCTACAATTGATGTACAAATATTGAAACATTGCTACTAACCATGGCCGATGGTTTACATCATGGTTTACATTTCGGATCATATTCTTTAATAGGTTTTGACAAAATTTGAAGTGACCTGTATCCATTATTGCAAGGTAAGGCTGAACAATTCTAATGCCCTAAAAATGCCTTACAGTCCATCTATTCTATTCTTCCCTCTCCCTCCTAACAGAACCTATGGTAATCACTGTTTCAATTTTTGAAAAATAATTATTTATTAAATTATTATTTAATTTTCTTATTAATATTACTCATTTATTTTGTTGGTTTGATTTTCGGAGAGGTTTTGAATCACAGAAGGGTCACAGCAGTGGCAGGAGAGGACCACTGGTGTGGGGTGTCAGTGATGGGGGGATGCATGGGAAAGGGTTCACAGGGAGCATGTCTCTAAGACATATGAATACATTCAATCAGTCATGGGACACTGTCTCAGTGGGTAAAGATCCACACAGTAACAGAAAGAATATTGAATTCCCATCCTGGGGAGTTTTGCTACATTTTCTAATAGGACAGCAAGAATCCCCCAAGTACAAGGACAATGTCTATTGAAGGAAGACCATTATGCCAGGCCCTTGACACTGATGATGATACTTATGAGTCTTTTCTTGTGAAATTGAAACTTAGTCTATTATTATATACTGCTTAAGAGTTACCTCCTGAAAGCCTCCTTGTTGAGCAAATGTGGCCTCTCTCTAAGCCAAACTCAGCATATACATGTACTACCTTCCCCCAGAGTAGAACATGACTCCCGGGGATGGGCCTCCTTGGCACCAAGGGATTATTACCAAGCACCAACTAACAATGCATCTGGGAAAAGACCTTGATGGTAAGGGGGAAATGGTAAATACAAAGGAGTTTTTATGGCTAAGATATTTCAGAGTGAGTTGGGAGGTCATTCCAGAGGTTATGCTTATGCAAGTCTCAGCAGGATCTCATTGACTGCCACAGTAAACAGTGCATCAAATAGCGAAGCTCCTGAGAGCTCTAGAGATATCCAGAAACTGTAAGCAGGGCAGACTGCTCAGGAATTTGGCACCCTATCAGTGGGTCTTACTTTGCAGTTTATGCCCCCCAGTGTAACAGAGTTAGATTCATTTATAGGTTTTCTACACATGGCTTTTCTGCATCTTTTATTTGAACCCATAAATAGCAATATACTTGGTAAAAATATGTCCCAGAGACTTAAATCTTTGGTACATCCATGTGCCAGTTGAGTTCTGAATTTCAGCAGAGTTGTAGCACCTACTCTCCAGTTCATTGGACTCAACCAGGACAACTAATAAGGAGATGATGATGGGCAATGCCCATCCCAAAGAGCAAATAGTGTCTGCAACTGCAAGCAAGATAGCTCCATCTATCTGCCCCATGGGATCTAAACCTCCCCTCAGTTAGAAGCAGAGTGGATATCACCATCCCCAAATCCTCAATATTGGGTAATGAACAATAGACTAAAGTAGACTTATTATTATTAGTGCAATTGGAGAACTCTTATCATTCATTTAAAGGCAGTGGCCACCAGGGGTTCTGAGGGGTTGAGAGGGAAGAATAGGTATAATATGGAAGCATTTTGGGGACATTATATTTCTCTTGCATGACATTGCAGTGACAGATACAGGCCATTGTATATTTTGTCATAACTTACAAAATTGTGTGGGACAAAGTGTAAACTATAATGTAAACTGTAGTCCATGTTAAGTAGCAATGCTTCAATATGTATTCTTCAATTGTAACAAATGTACCAAACTAATGAAGGATGTTGTTAATGTGGGAAAGTGTGGAAGGGGACGGGAGTGGGGCATATGAGAATCCCTTATATTTTTTATGTAACATTTATGTTATTTAAAGCTTCTTTAAAAATAAAAATTAATTATAAAAAATATATATATATAACCATTTAATTAAGCTTTTACATTTAAGTCTATGATCTATTTTGTCTTTTTATTATTATTATAGAAGTTGTACACTTACAGAAAAATCATGCGGAAAATATAGAGTTCCCATATGCCCCTACCCCCCCACTATTAACACCTGGCATTAGTGATCTATTCTCTTTTGTGGTAGAAGTAGATATTGAAATTTTTCCATAGAGATATCCAGGTATGTTAATCAAAATTATGAAAGACTTTCCTTTCCCCAATAAACTATCTTGGAAACAATTTACAAAATCAGTGAACCATGTAAGTATTGTTCTATTATTAGACTATATACTATGTCCCATTGACTTTTTAAACCTAATTCACCAATCACAGTTTATTAATTAATGTCTCTTGTTATATCTTAAAATCAAGCACTCTGAGCCCCCAAATTTATTATTTTTAAAAATTTCTTTGGCAATATTTTTGCATGTGACTTCCCATGTAAATCTTAGAACAGATTGTCAATTTCTGTAAGAAAAAAAAAAAGGAAACCTGCTATAATTTTGATAGGGAACATATTCAAAATCTACAGATTAAATTAAGTAGAACTGACATCTTAAACATATTGAATTTTCTAATCCATGTATGTAGTATATGTTTCCATTTATTTAGATTTTCTTTAATTTGTCCAGAAAATATTTTACTATTTTCCATGTAATGCCATGAACATCTATTACAATAATTTCTAACACTCTTAAACATAGGCTTTTAAAATTTCATTTTCCAATTTTTTTTGTTTTGATTGCTTTTAGTTGATTGGCTTTTTGTTTGCTGGTATTGCTAATTCACTTGTTATTTCATGTAGTTGTTTTGCAGATTCCTTTGGATTTACTATTTAAACTGTTGTAAATGAAATACCCTGTTTTGCTGTGTTTCATTTCCATATTTTCTCTTTATCCTTGCTTCTCAGATGTTTAACTATGATGTGCCTAGGATGAATTTCTTTTTATTTATTCCATTGGTTTCATAAAGTGTCTTCAATTAGATTCTGGCTAGTCAAATATATTTTCTTCTTCATTACCTATATGTTATGCTTTAACATGTTAGACTTTTTAATATTTTTCCCACAAATACTTGTAGCACTGTTCATGCATTTTCATCTTTTTTTCACCCTGTTTTCCCTCAGGATGGATAACTTTTATTGACCTATATTCAAATTTATGACTCTTCTATCATCTTTATTATGCTATTGAGTTTCTCCAGCCACTTTTTAATTTTGAATGTTGCATTTCTAATATTTAGAATTTCCTTTTTGTTTATATTTTTTAATGACTTGACTGGTATTACCTATTTTTTCATTCATTATGAGCATATTTTTCTTCACCTCATTCAACATAGTTATGATATGTCTTAAAGTCATTTTCTTATAATTTCAGCATCTGGATCAATTCAGGTTTGGTTTTAACAAGAAATTAATTTAGACAGACCTATACTTCTACACCTGTAGTGGGCAGCAACTAAAATCTCAGTTCAAATCTTTTGACTTAGCCACAATTTGTTTGCTTCTACTCCATGCATGTGTGATTCAGAGGTCAGCATAATTTGGACAGAATTTACACAGAAAACTTGAATTTCCCTTTATCTGCCTCTTTCTTTTCAATGATGCCCCCCTCATTTTCCAGTAGTTGCAATTGACTCAGTTTCTTTCCCCTATTTCTTCAGGGCAGAAAGTTGGCAAGTTTTCTGTTTGAATTTCACCTACCCTGTACTCTGCTGCAAATGCAGCCTGTCTTTAGAGCTGTAAAACTCTAATTCCATGTTGTTCTCTTCTTTCAAGTTTAAAACTCTTCTCCAAAATGTGCCTGTTTCTGTTCAGTCTCTAGGGTCCTTTAGGAGGTTTTGAGAGATTTTTTTTGCTGTTTGTTAATTTGTTTTTTTATTTTATCAAATGTTTATAGCTGTTATATGTAAGATGGCAAGTTACAACTGTACTCTACCATACCTGATTCAGAATACTCCTGTTATACTTTTGATTCTCATACCTAAATCTAAACATACCTCTCATACTTTGTATTGTCTTCTGCTTACCATATATTAATTTTAATCCCTATATTTCATATGTACCTTTAGATATAAGAAGCAGCCATCACAATTAGTATTTTTACAATATAAAAAATTGCTATGATAATAATCATGTAAAAATGGTTCCAGTTCTGAAAATTTGTAATAATTTGAAATTAGGCATTATCAAGGATAAAGTAAAATCAGTTCACAATTCCCCCAATTTTATTTTATTCCTTTTACGTACATATATGTGCATATAGAAGTTTGTTAAATAAAAGTTTCTAATTTTATGGAAATTTGGGTTACAGTTTAGAAGGCTGTAAACATGACAAATATTACCATTTTCAAAGAGAATTATTAAATTCATTACTACTGGGGTTGAAGAGTGTAAAACTAGAATTGCTGACCTTAGTCTATCACCTACTTGAAACTTACATATGAGAGCTAACTATGGACTGCTGAAAGAGTGACTTTTATTTGAAAATAGTTGAAGGAGTACTGTGAAGTTTTTCTCTGCCAATTGTGGGGCAGGACAGGGTAGCAGTATTTCTCTCTCATCCAAAGCCAAGAAAAGAGAGCACTGAGAAGGCTGCTTTTAAGGGAAAGATGTACTTTCATGGAGTGGAATTGGTTATTATGATTGGGTATTTTAGATAGATAAAATCTCATGGGTTTTTTCTTTACCACTTCAGAGATGAAAATAGGGAAGGAGTTCTTGGAAGAACTTGCCCTGTTCCATAGAGTTTGGATGCCCAGTTTAATATCTAACTTTCTAATCCTGATTTCCAAGAAAAACGTAATTTATTTAAAAACATTGGCCATTTTTTAATTTAAATAATACTATAAATACACTTTTTCAAATGAAATTCCTCCTCTATCTTTGTTCTTTTCTGAAGTGTATTTTTCTTTTTTGTTAATCATGTTAAATAAATATTCTATTCCTTTGCAAGTTTTTTACCTGCTTATCAGTTACCAAGAGGTATGACAAAATCTCCCACTACAATTGTGAATTTTCTTGCTTCTCATATAAGTACTGTCATTTTAAAAATATAAGAATTGAAACTATGATATTAGATATATATTCATTTAGATTCATTATATCTTCCTGGTAGATTGTACCTTTTATAAAAATGCAAAGAATATAAACAACATTTCCTCATTTTTTGACCTTTTTGCATTTTGTGCTATATTTATTTTAAACTTATAAACTCTACAAGGTTATTTTTATTTTATATAACCAACTCTCATTTAGAAGATTCACCTATTTACTCTTTCCTTTCGATATTTCCATGCTTACATCTGAGACAATTTCTCTTTTGCCCAAAGAACTCTCTTAAGTGTGCATTTGTTGATAGATACTATCTTTTTTTTGTCTAAAATTTTGCTGTATATTCATTGTTTAAGGATATTTTCACTAGATATAGAATCCTTGATTAGTGGCTATTTCTTTTATCCCATTAAATATCTCATTCCACTCTTTTCTAATTTCAATTAATTCTGGTGAATAGTCAGCTTAGCCTTATTGCTCCTTGTTTGAATTTAATGTCATTTAAACATTTTTATTGCATATTACAAATTTTAATTTAAAGCACACTGATAATCAGTTTCCTAGACATTGATTCCTTGAATTTATCCTTCTTAGAATAATGATGTTTCTTATATCTCTTGTTTAAATTTTGAAAATTATCAGCTATTATCCCTTTAAACATAATTTCTGCTTCATTTTTTCTCTCTCCTTTCCTTCTGGAACCTGATTAGATTGTGTTAGATATTTCACTGGATCTTATCATCTCTTAGATACTTTTTAGTATTTTTCCTTCTTTTTTCTCTTCACGAGTCAGTCTGAAGATTTTATTCAATTCCAGTTAATGAATCTTTTTTAATGCTATTTCTATTTTGCTATTAAAGCTATCCATTGATTGCTTATTTTCAGCTCTAAGATTATTTGTGTTTCTTATGTTTTTTCATTTTCTAATGAAATTCTCCATCTTATCCTTAATTTCTTTAACCATTAATTACAGTTATTTTATTGTCTCTGTCTAATAACTTTTCTGGCTTTTCTATGGGTCTATTATAAGTTCTGTCAGTCCTTAGTTTTCTTTTTGCATGCCTGTTTTTCTTTGCTTGAATTCCTAGAGTTTACATAAAAAATTAAAGAGATAACTTTAGGGTCTGGTTAATGTTATTGTCCTCTACAGAAGACTTTTGCTTTGGTGGACGGGTAGCATAGAGACAAACCAACTTCATCTACTCTCAACTTGAGCTGATTTCAAGTTGGGTTTAAGTCTCTGAGAAGACTGTTTTAATCCTAGTTCATCCTCACACCTATGATATAGTACTTCAGGAGTTACATATGAAATCTTGGGCTATTGGTGTGTGTTTCTCCTCCACTGAGGATCCCAAATTCCAAAGTTTATATCCGAGTCCTTTAAGAATGCCAAGATGTCTGCTCTAATTAAAGTCCATGAGAAGTCATTTTCGGTTCAGCTTTTGAATATTTCAGCTGCTCTTTTGGACTAAATAAATGAGAAGAGTGACTGGAATGTTGGGTTCACTGCTCTATCTTTTCTTCCCTCTAGTATACTGGACCCTCAAGTCCACACTGCATTTTAACTCTCTAATTTTTATTAGATATTTGTTTAAATCAGACTTTTCTTGTTGATTGAGAATGTTGATCTAGTAATAGTCTTCCTTTGTTACAAGCTGAATTCCTATTTTCCTTTCTTTGATATTCCATATTTCATATGTATTAAAGTATTTAAATGGTGGGTCTCTGAATTTTCATTAGCTGACTAATGTCATCTTGTGACAATGATATATGGAATCATTGTTGCCTCTTTGGTTAATGAGGTCTGATAACAAAAAAAAATCAAAGCAAGTTTTAATAATATAAAAATTAGGACTAGACTTTTTGTTTATTTTACTCACTCAATAGATGCAATTTTAGTGCTCACTCTGCCATTCAATACCTGGCATTTTACAAATTACACTATATCTCTTGGTCTCAGTTTTTTTGAGATAAGAGAAATGATTTCCATAAGATGATCTTTAAAGTCCTACCATATCTAAAATTCTGTGATTTAATAAGAATAAATTAAACTTGAATCTTTGATGATTAAAGTTTAATTTGAATCTTGAAATCCATGAGATTTTTGTAGTTTCCAAATTTAGAAAAATAATATTCGTCTTTATCCCCAGTGCTAGAAGATATCCCATATGACCTGGACAAGATTCAGTGCAATAATTACTTTGTGCATATTTAATTACCCCCTGCAATTTTATCTAGTTTAGGTGTCCTTACTTCATCTCAGCTGATTCAAAGCTATTATTGTGGAAAACAGAATTATAAAATAAATTGCAAGCAGTATAAAGAATAGGTTCAGTTTCTATATTAAATAACATTAAAGTAAAAATCCCAGTGAAATAAAACATTAATTTTTCTATATTTCTTTGAGGGATATAGATGTGTTAGATTTCACCGATTTTAGTCTTGCAAATACTCTATTTTTTTTAAAATTATTTAATCATTTTATACTGCTAACATTAAGTAATGGCTATCTTAAAATGCCTTTCTATCCTATTCATTATTTCCAAATTTTAAAAATCTACTTTTAAGACACAGGAAATTTCCTTTTCTTAATTCCTTATTTGATATATTTTGAATAAAATTTCAGAACATGAAATTTGTTGTATATTTATTCTTTAAAGGTATAACAGTAAGAAAAACAGGTTACTGGTTTGCAAAAGGTTATATAATGGCTTTAGAGTATTTGTTAGAAATTTAAGTGACATAATTATTTTGAAATATTTTGTTTACTATGAATTGCTTATTGGTTTGGGAAACTAGTTTTTGTTCAGTTTAGTCAAACTGTTTTAAATTTTTTCATGAAATAGGGCTTGATTCAGATTACAAAGAGTTTCTAGAAACTTTTTTCAATGTTATCAGTCAATTTTCTTAAAAGTTAATTAGTTTTGGTTTAAAATATATCTTTTCTATTCTATATTATTTTTGATGAAAAAAGAATAAATTATTTCCATAACCTGGTCATTTCGAATATCTTTCTGAGAAAGAAATAGAATATATTCAAATATCTTTAAATTAGTTTTAATATCTGTGGATAATAGCATTTTTAAAAAGGTAAAAAAAAAATGGAATGTAAGGAGTTACATTGAAAGTAAGTGCATGTAATTTCATGTGTTATTTTATTTCTAATGCAGTTTGGAGGAACTGTATGTAACAGAATCAATATATGTTGCTTGCAGCAATTCCTAATACCATCACAGGTAACCACAACTTAAAAGAGTACTAATATAAGTCATTAGAATAAAAAGTTTTCATATTTATTTTAGCTTTGGAAATTATTTAGTAAGTGCATATAAACATATAGTTTTAGTTTAGGACAATTAATCCTTAAAATGTTTATGAATTTTGAAACACTCATGAGAAAATCTATTTATTTTTTCTGGAGCTTTTTAAAGTATAGAAATATTTTCCTGCATTGTTTTGTGGCTTTACTTTTATTTATATAAATTTAAAAAATAGTGTTAATCTTTGCATTGATACTACATTTTATTTTTCCTATATTTGGGGCTACAAAGAATTGCTGTCAAGGAGGCAATACAGCATGGACCAATCTGGGTCAGGAATTTAAAATCTCCCTCTGTCTCACTAAATTTATCTGAATCATCTTGGAAGTCAAATTTATTTAATGGTCATTTTAAATACCATCTGTCTGTTTGAAAGAGTTAAATAAAATCTGCACTAGTAGCTATAGGCTATAGATGATATGAAAATTATGTTTCAGTTTTCATAAGTGTGACTGAATTGCATATATGAATGTGATATTTTTCTCTCTTCATTTGAATATTAAGCCATTTGAATATGGTACCAATCCAGTGGTGATTTTAAAAAATTCTCAAATTCTTGCCTAAACTATATTAATTAGATAAAAATATGTCATAAATTCATTAGCAGCCTTAAATTTATACTGTTAAAGTATATGTTTATTCATTTGGAAATATATGTTCTAAAGTCATATCAAACCTGTTATGAAATATGCTAAAGATGTAAAATGTAAAATCTCAGCAATCACTTTATAATTTTTACCCAATCATGTTTACTTTAGTTTTAGTATATTTTTAGACTTCACAGTATATAAGTGGAAATGCGAAAGAATGTCCAGGTCATTTAAATTTTTTTATAAAACAAGTATATAACTATATGGCAGAAATGGATAAGAAGTATAAATAAATGAGATGCATGCCATGTTCTTACTTATTAAAGAAGTAAATTCTCTAAATTTTCTTATAAACCCAAAGCAATTTCATTAACAATATCAAGAAGGCCTTTCATGAAGCTTAACAACCTGGGCCAAATTTATAGTGAGGAATAAAGGGTCAAGCACAGCCAAGAAATTTCAAAGATTGCTAGTAATATTGGGGAAACCATTCTTCCTCATATCAATAAATATTATTAAGTGCTAATAATTACAATAATAAGATTTTGGTATAAAAATATACAAATAAAAAAATAACAGGTTTGTGTACATATGAAAGAGTTAACTAAGACAGTGAGAGTTAACATTATATGTCAGTGGGGGAACTAAGACATTTCATTGTAAAGGCAGTCAACACACAGTGCTGGAGCAGTTAGTTCTCTATATGGAAAAAGAAGGAAAATCCACACTTCACAAGGTACCCAATCAAGATTGAGTAAGATCCATATTTAAAAATTGTATTTTTAATTAACTAAGGGTTGTTAAAATTTTCTTAAATGGGACACAAAATTTTCAAGCCATAAAGAAAAAACAATTAGTAGAGATGCATGTAGGAGTTGGAGAAATTTTGGTGATTAAGATTTGGGACTCCATTATCAGACACATGTATTCAAGTCTTGACATTGGCATGATGTAGCTGGCTAAACGTAGAAAGAGTACTTCAATTCTTGAGTCATCATCTTCACCAACTGCAAAATGTGAATGATAGTATCTGTTTTGTGAAAAATGCTGTGTGAATTAAATAGGATATTATAAAAATGTTTTATGCACTGCCGTAAAAAAAGCAGTGTTCAATTATAGTTAGAAATTATATCTGAAAAATCTCAATTTTCTCTGCTGAGATTGATAATATTTAGAGTGAAGCTGAGGGCTTAAAAAGAGTTATCAGTTATGGGAGACTTGTGCATTCATCTAGGACAGGCTCAACACTTTTATAAATTGGAGATAAATGAGACACAAGGCATGGAAATCATCCTTCAGTAACTCCATTCTCGTAAACTTTGTAAGGAATGAGAGAGGAAAGTCAAAAAGTTCTCAAAAGGATTGACAAGTGGTACAGAAAGTCCATCTTTGTAATATTGGAGACCATGATATATATTGGCAACATGTTGGGTGATTTTATTTATCACAATTTAGCATCTTTAGGATCAAGAGAAAGGGATTTTTTATTGGTCTAAATTTAAAGAACTCCAGGGTTGGTATAGTAAAAGCTTTTTTAACGTTTTTTTTTTTAAAGTTATCTTTTTAAAAGTGTTATGAAATACAATAATTATAGAAAGGGAATTGAAGTTATTCTAGGATAATGTAATAAGTGAAGTGAATATTGGAGGAACTAGAACTTCAATGAATTCAGACAACCTATACCTTGCAATAAGGAAGAAAAATAGGAAAATGAATATAAAGTTGAAGCAGAGAATAGTGTACTAGAATGTAATACTGCAGAATTGACATTTCAGTGGAAATGCAAATTTAAGCCATGGGAGTGATTTACTGAAGTGGAACAACCATGATGGTTCAAGTTAAGGTTTCTAAAATTCTCTGAAGCCCAGTTGGGAAGATAAGTGCATTTGGTAATCATGCTAAAATGGGTATCTGAGAAGTTCTGATGATGACAAATTAATATAATTTGCATCTTCAAAATAAAGTAGGGCTTGGCCTGTGTTATAGACATTAAATTTATTGTGAATATTCACATTAATTGTCCTCTACTCACAAGTTCATTGATCTTAAAGGATTCTGAAATTATGATGATAATGACTGAGTTAATCAGAGTACTCCAGGGAAACAGAAATAACAGAATATGTATATACATATCATATATAGCTGATATTATGAAATGCATTATAAGAATAGTCTCAGAGAATGCCCAAATCCCATATGGCAGGCTGGAAGCTGTTAACTCAAATGAAAGTTTCATTGAATGACCCAGCAGAAGCTAGCTAGTTGATGTAAAGATAGATATTTTTCTTTCTGTCTGCTGTATATGTAGAAAAATAGCAGCTCTTATGAATGAAAGGCACAATAAATTAAATAAAAATTACTCTGGAGGCAAATAACTGCAGGTTTTAAGAGGTAGAAGAAAAGATCAGTGAGCTTGAAGACATGGACTCCAAAAGCAAACATACAAATGAACAGATGAAGCAAAGAATGGGAAAAACTGAACGTGGTCTCAGGGAAGTAAATGACACCAAGAGACATGCAAAAATATATGTCATGTGTGTCCCAGAAAGAAAAGAGAAGGGAAAAGGGGCAGAAGGAATATTCAAATAAATGATGGTAGAAAATTTCCTAACCCTATTGAAGGACATAGATATCTGTGTCCAAGTAGCATTGTGTAGTCCCATCTGAATAAATCCAAATAGAACAACTCCAAGACACATACTAATCAGAATGTCAAATGCCAAAGACAAAGAGAGAATTCTAAGAGCAGCAAGAGAAAATCAACAAGAGATGGAAAAAAGGGAAAATTCACAAACATATAGAGATTAAACAATACACTCTTAAAATAATCAGTGGGTTGAAGAAATTTCACAAGAAATCAATGAATATCTGGAGATAAATGAAAATGAGAACACAACATAACAGAACCTATGAGACACTGCAAAGGCAGTGCTGATAAGGAAATTTATAGCCCTCATTGCTTACATTAAAAAAAAGAAGAAAGAGCTAAAATCAATGACCTAACTACACAGCTGGAGGAACTAGAAAAAGAACTCCTCAAGATGCCATCGCTGTAGGCTGGGAAAGAAAAGGTAATATGGCAAGAGTAGAGGTCATGGCCATGTGCACCACTTCCTTATGTAACTTACTTGTGCCTTCAGGCCTGCTCAAATTTGATTTCATAGGTACCACTTTCATTTGATGATGGAGTTCTCCTGTGCATGCTTAATTTTATAGATTGGTGGGTCAAACAACACCAAGTTCATGATGGGCAACTCAGTCATCATGGTAACTTGGTGATCCATAGTTAATCTTTTGGTCTCTACCATTTCCAACATCAAGGCAAAAGCTGCTTCTCAAAAGAATCCGGTTATCTGCAAAGGATGGCAGGGGTTTGCTCCACAATCTTAAGTGTCTGACTTGTGATTATCCTACTGTTGCTGGACAGTCTCCAGACAACATCTTTATTTACCTCTGACACTTCCAAAACCATTAGATCAGCCAGATAATATGGCCTAAGTGAAAGAGAAGCTTGAATCACAGACTGGATATGTTACAGAGCCTCCTCTTATTAGAGTTCCCACTCAAAACTAGCAGCTTTTTTATTTACTCCATAAATGGGATGGAGTAGCATACCTAAATGATCAATATGTTACATTCAAAATCCAAAGATGTCAACTACACATTGCATCTCTTCTTTTGATGTAAGAGGGGCCAGATGTAACTGCTTATTCTTAGAAGGGATAGCTCAACATGCTCCACACCATTGGAAACCTAGATCTTTCAATGAGGAAGAAGGATTTTGACTTATTTTTCTCTCCTACCCTCTGACACTCAATATTTTACCAATATATCTAAAGTGATTGCTACTTCTTGCTCATTAGGTCCAATCACCATGATGCAATCAATATAACGGACCAATATGATGTTTTGTGGAAGAGAAAGGCAATCATAGTCTCTGTGCATTACATTATGACATAAGGCTGGAGAGTTGATATACATCTGAGGTAGGACAGTGAAGGTGTATTGTGGCCTTGGCACCCTTAATCACTTGTTTCTGGTGATTTCAATAACAAGAACTTCTGGTGAAGATGGTGGAGTAGAGTGTTCCAGAACTCAGTCCTTCCACAAAAAGAGTTATTAAATTGGCAGGAACTGTCTGAAACAACTATTTTGAAATTCCAGAGGCCAGAAGAAAACTGTACAACATCCAGGGACGAGAGGGAGGAAGAAGTACCATGAGGCAATGGAACAAGTGGAAAAAACTAAAGTGGTAGACAGTCTGGGACAAAGCCCTGCTGGCTTCAAATACCTTGGAGAGGGAAGTCTGTAGCTGGGAAACAAGGGGTACAATCAAACATCTGTAAGCAAGGGAACTCCAAAATAAGTAACAAACAAAAGCCTAAGACAAGACAGGGAAATCCCTGCACACTGCTTTTGCCTTATGCAGACCTTCCTGTTAGGAGAGTTGAAGCTCAAAAAAATGTGTATCTTATCAACAGCTGGTTACAAAGCCAGGAAACAGACATCCCAGGGATTAAATCCCAGAGATAACATTTTAAAATACTAAAAAGAACAGTGTGCAACAAAAGAGTACAAGACAAAAAACAAAACAAAAAACAGAAAATGATGGCCCATACAAAGAAAGAGGATAAAAATGCAGAAAGTACCAATGAGATGACAATATGGGCAAACTGAACATAACCTTTAAAATTATGATCTTAGAAATGCTCAAGGAAATGAAGCAAAGCATAGAGAAAGAACTAAAGAATATTAGAAATATAATGAATGAACAATATGAGAGACTAATAAAGAGATAATAGCCTTAAAAAGGAGCCAAACGGAATTACTGGCATTGAAGAACACAATAATTGAAATGAAGAATGCCTAGGATGGTTTCAAGAATAGATTAGAGCTGGCAGAAGAAAGAATTAGTGAACTTGAAGACAAGACACTTTAAATGGCCAGGCCAAGTAGCAGAAAGAAAATAAAGAAATATTAAAAAGTGAAAATAACCTAAGATGCCTATGGAATACCATCAAGTGTACCAATGTACACATTATGGGAGTCTCAAAAGGGGAAAAAAGACAAAATAGATGGAGGGGATGTTCAAAGAAATAATGTCAGAGAATTTCCAACTTAGCAGAAAATGCAAATATGCACATCCAAGATCATAGAACACCAAGTAAGATAAACATGAAGAAAAGCACACCGCATCAGATATTGATAAGACTATCAAATGCAAAGGACAAGGAGAGAGTTCTAAAAGCTGCAAAAGGAAAGCAAGAAAAGGAGTCCTGATTATAGTGAGTATTGAATTATCATCAGAAACCATGAAGGCAATATGGCAGTGGGCTGATTACCTAAATTGCTGAAGGAAAAATTCTGACAGCTGTGAATTGTATATCTGTCAAGACTCTCAAAAATGAGGAAGAGATTAAGATATTCTCAGATAAACAAAAGTAAGGGAGTTCATCATCACTAGACCTGACCTATAAGCAATGCTAAAAAGAGTTTTTCAGACTGAAAGGAGAGGACACTTAATAATGGTTCAAAGCAGCATAAAGAAATAAAGACCTGTGGTAAAAGTAATCATTTGGGAAATTATATAAATTCCAGTATAATTCTATTGTATTGTTTAATCCCTACATGTGCTAAAAGGCAAATGCATAAAAAGTAATGATAATTCTATGATTTTGGTCATACAATGTACATAGATACAAGTGGTAACAAGTATAAAGCAAAGGTGGGGAGACAGAAAGGTATTTAAAACTATATGTGCATGATATTGAAGTTAAGTTGGTATCAAACCAAATATGATTGTTTTATATATATAGAATGTTAAATTATAACACCAGGGTAATCACAAGGAAAATAGAAGAAAAATATATCCAGAAAGAAATGAGAAGGCACTCAATATGATCCAACACAAAAAAGAAATAAACATAAAATTAGTCTTTAACAGATATGAAGGATAAAAATGTTATAAGACTCCGTATTAGTCAGCCAAAGGGGTGCTGATGCAAAATACCAGAAATCTATTGGCCTTTATAAAGGGTAGTTATTTGGGTAGAAGCTTACAATTACCAGGCCATAAAGCATAAGTTACTTCCCTCACCAAAGTTTGTTGCCATGTGTTGGAGCAAGATGGCTGCTGAAGTCTGCTAGGGTTCAGGCTTCCTGGGTTCCTCTTTTCCTGGGGCTCAATTCTCTCCAGGCTCAGCTGCTTTGCTCCTCTGTGTGTTTGTTTCCCAGGCTTCAGCTCAAAACTCCAACTCTCTTCTCTGATATGCAGTTTTCTCTGTGACTCTCCACCCACCAAGGGGGTAGTGACTCAACGTCCTACTAATGTAACCCAATCAAAGCCTTAATCATTATTTAATCAGCTAAAAGTAAAACCTCTGAATCCAATACACTCTCATATGCCCAGAGGAAAAGACCAGTTTGCAAAAATAATCCAATATTTCTTTTTGGAATTCCTCAATGATATCAAACTGCTATGCTCCACTCTCTGAATTCCAAAAAGACATTACAATATTTAAAAAACCTTATTTCAGTAAAAATACTAAGTAAAAAATCATAGCATAATCAGTTTAAAGAAATACAGTTTGTTTTGGGGCAAAGTTCTGTCTGCTGTGGACATCTGAAACTTACAAAACCATTTATCTGCTTCAAATACAGAAATGGACAGACAAAGGATAAACATTTTCATCACAATAAGGAGAAATTGGGAAGGAAACATGAGGTTGCCTACTGTTCTGTAAACCTGCAGGGCATACTTCATTAGCTGTCAAAATCTGAGAGTCATTCCTAAGAAGATGGTTTCTTCTCCTTGGGGTCCCATGAGGACCCACCCTTTCCACAGAATTGACCAATGGCCATTTTCTTGGTTCCACCCTCATCAAGCATCTGGGTGTCAACCAAGCTCTAGACTTCATCCTCCAAAAGCACTGAGGTGATTGCCACACTTTACACAATCTTTGGTTTAGAGTCTTAACCCCCTTAGTACAATGAAGTGAAGACAGCATCCTTCCTAAGCTTTGACATACAGGCTCAACCCTCTCAGAGCAATGAGTTGACCACCTGGCCTTCCTTAATCCATGGAAGACAGGCCCACCTCTCTCAGGCCTATGGGGTGTTCACCTTAACTTCCCTAAACCTTGAGGAATGTGCTCCACTCTCTCTGTACCCTGGGGCAGCAAAACTCTCCCTGAACATCAGGTGGGAACATCCACTCTCTTCAACTGCTGGGGCAAACTCACCCTCTCTGTACACATGGGTGGGGGTCCTCTCTTTGCCTGAGGAGATGTCTTAATTACAGATTTCTGCTTCCATGGTTTTCCTCTTAAAGCTGTTTCTCCTTCAATCTCTCTTTTCCATGTCCCTTTTAGTCCAAGCTGGCAGTGGTTTTGTTCATACAGCTCTCTCATGGTTTAGCATGCAAGAAGCAGGGGACAGTAAGATTTCCACAAGTCTTTCCAAGATAACTGCATCTTCAATCTTGATTTACAAGTTCCAAGTTTTAGTTAAGTCCTCAAATAGGGCACTATGTTCTGGGGACTTGATTTCCAGAGGCTTGGAATTTCCAGAATCAGTTTCTGTTTTCTTTGTGCCCAACAGTTCAGTCCTCAGCTTTCTCTATAATCTAGCATTTTGCTATAAGCTGCAAGGAGAAGCCAAGCTGAATTCTTCAAGTTTACTTTGGAAATTTCTTCAGCTAAATGCCCAGGCTCACCATTTTCAAATTCTGCCTTCCATAAAGCACCAGGAGTAATCTTAGTAAGTTCTCTGTGACTTTAAAACCCATATCGCCTTTCCTCCAGTTTCCAATAATAGTTTCATCATTTACTTCTAAGGCCTCATAAAAAGTCTCTTTAGTGTCAATATTACTATCAACAGTCTCTACAAAGCATTGTAGGTCTTTTCTACCAAACATCACACAATTCTTCCAAAAAATACCCATTTATAAAACTGTTCCAACATTTTGGTAATTACAAAAGCATGACCTCAGTCTCTGGTGCCAAATTTTGTATTAGTCAGCCAAAAGGGTACTGATGTAAAATACCAGACATCTGTTGGGTGTTATAAAGGGTATTTATTTGGGGGTAGAAGCTTACAGTTATCAGGCCATAAAATTTAAGTTACTTCTGTCACCAAAGTCTGTTGTCCTGTGTTGGAGCAAGATGGCTGCCAACATCTGCTAAGGTTCAGGTTCCTGGGTTCCTCTCTTCCCAAGGCTTGTTTCTCTCCAGACTCATCAGTCCTGCTCTCTCCACAAGGCCAGCTGTGGACTATCAGGTGACTGGTTCTGTCTCTCTCCCCAGTGCTTGACACTCTCCAGGCTGAGTTGCTCTGCTCTTCTGAGTGCTTACTTCCCAGGCTCCAGCTCAAAACTCCTACTAACTCCTGTGCCTTGTCATTTTCTCTGTGAGTCCCTGCCTACCAAGGGGGCAGGGACTCAACGTTCTACTGATGTGGGCCAATCAAAGCCTTAATCATTACTTAATCAAGTAAAAGTAAAACCTCTGAATCCAATACACTCTCATATGCCCAGAGGAAAAGACCAGTTTGCAAACATAATCCAATATTTCCTTTTGGAATTCATCAATGATATCAAACTGCTATCGATTCCCAAAGTTTAAATAGCTATATGGCTAAAAAAAGTTGCGTATCATTAGTAGTGACTTTAAATGTAAATAGATTGAACTCGTCAATCAAAAGGCAATAAATGCCAGAATGTATAAAACAGCAAGATCCATCTATAAGTCTGCTGCAAAAAATGCACCTTAAAGTCAAAGATACAAGTAGGTTGAGTTATAAGGTTGGAAAATATATATACCATGCAAGTAATAACCAAAAGAGAACTGGGGTGGCTATCCTAATATCCAATAAAATAGACTTTAAGTCAAACAGAGTTATGTGGGAAACAGTTGGTCATTACATACTGATAAAAGGGGCAATTCAACAGGAAGTTGTACCAATTATAAACATATATGCCATTTCCAGCAGAGCCTCAAAATTTATGAAGCAAATACTGACAGATTGGAAGGGAGAAATATGCAGTTCTACATTAATAGTAGGATAATATAACACAGCACTGTCACTAATGGAAAAACATCTATTCAGAAAATCTAAGGAAGTACAGGACCTGAATGAGCCATTAAAACAACTAGACCTAACAGACATATATAGAACAATGTACCCAATGAAAACTGATACCTATTCTCCTTGAGTGCAAATGGATCATTCTTCATGATAGATCTTACATTGAGTCACAAAATATGTCTCAATAAATTAAAAAATAATGAAATCATATAATGTATATTCTCTGATCACAATGGAATGAAGCTAGAAATCAATAACAGAGGGAGAAATAGAAAATTCACAAATATGTGAAAACTAAACAACATTCTCTTAAGCAACCAATGTTTTAAAAAGGAAATAAGAAACAAAAATAGGAAATGTCTTGAGGCAAATGAAAATGAAAATGCAACATACCAAAATTTGAGGGATGCATTGAAGGCAGTGCTAAGAGGAAATTTATAGCTCTAAATTCTTACACTGAAAAGATGAAAGACTTCAAATTGGAGACCTAACCTCAAAATTGGAAAGCCTTAAAATACAAGAGCAAACTAAACCCAAAGTAGGCAGAAGGAAGGAAATATCAAAGACTAGAAAAGAGATAAATATAGAGAACAAAAATTAGAGACAATCAACAAAACCAAAATTTGCTTCTTTGTAAAGATCAACAAAATCAGCAAACCTCTAGGTAGAATGACAAGGGGGAAAAAAGAGAGAGACTACAAATAGCAAAAATCAGAAATGTAAAGGGGTCTTTACTAAAGACCCTACTGAAATACATAGGATTATAAGAGTATACTATGAACAATGGTATGCCAATAAATTAGGCAAACTACATGAAATGGACCAATTCTTAGAAATATACAAACTACCTACATTGACTGAAGAAGAAATAGAAGATCTCAGCAAACAAATTACTACAAAAGACATTGAATTAGTTATTGATAACCTCCCAACAATGAAAAGTCCAGGACCAGATAGCTTAACAGTGTACTCTAAGAAACATTCCCGGAAGAATTAACCTGAATTCTGTTCAAACTCTTCCAAAAAACTGAAGAGGAGGGAACTCTCCCTAATTCATTCTATGAAGCCAACCTCACCCTTTTACAAAAACCAGATAAAGACACCACAAGTAAAGAAAACTACTCAGCAATATTTTTTATGAATATAGATGCAAAAATCTGCAACAAAATGTGAGCAAATCAATCCAACAGCATATTAAAAGAATTATACAACATGATCAAGTGGTATTTATCTTTGGTATGCAAGGTTTGTTCAACTTAAGAAAATCAATTAATGTAATACAACACATTAACAGCATGCAGGACAAAAACTACATGATTATCTCAATCAACACAGAAAAGGCAATTGACAAAATACAGTACTGATTCTCAATAAAAGTACATAGAAAAGTAGGAATAGAAGGAATCTTCATCAACATGATAAAGGGCATTTTACAACCCAATTCCTGAAGGGCACCAGTTGGTGAGTCCACAAGACCAAAGAACATACCTGGCATTTAGTCAGGCATAAGCTTTATTGGGACTTATGGAAAAGAGAGGATCTTTGCCGGTGGCCAGTCAAGGAATGAATGACGTTAGCACTCTTCAAAAAGACAGGGAAAATGAGGGGTGATATAAGGGGTCTCAGACCAAGGAAATTCCATAGGGGTGATAACAAGGACATTCCATAGGGTATGAGAACAGAGTTTCTGCTAAAGTCATGTGAAGTGTACACATGAGATGTAGTGATGTTTTCACTATGCTCATAGGAAGGATGTTTACCAAGGACATTTACTACTTTGGGAACAGTATAGTTTATGATACTATCTATGCATTCTCTCCCCTCAGGGGAGGGTTGTTAACCTTTAACGTATGCCTAGGTCACACAGGCAGCTACATGCTGAGGATTTAGGGGAAATCATACAAGGTATATTCTCTGATCACAATGGAATGAAGCTAGAAATCAATAACATACAGAAAAATGGAAAAATTCACAAATATGTGAAACCTAAGCAACATTCTCTTAGATAACCAATGGATTAAGCAACGTCATATGCTTATCATGTTGTTTCCTATATTGTCTTTGTGTGGGGACCCTGAGTCCCCACAATCTACCCCCATATATTGGCCTACATTGACCAGAGGACAAGCATTGCATCCGCATTCTACAGCAACAGTATAAAAGACAACACCTAAAGCCGTTATGTGTTTTTCAGTGACAATTTACAGCACTTCCTTGTCACAGAAAATGGCCAATGGGTAGAGCCACCAGGGAGTGTGCTTTACTCTATATCTAGCCTTTATAGAAAAATTACACAACTCAGGAGTAACCACCCCACATCACAGATTCCCTCTTGCTCCATGGAGACAGGGACAATGCCATCTACGATGACAGACTCAGCTGTTTACAATCCTAAACCATTATATACAGCATATCCTAATAAAGGCCTGGGCTTATTCACCTCTTCCCTTGCAAGGGAAAAATAATATAATTATGAGTCTTATTGAATCTCATTCTTAAATGAGAAGGTCTTGTTCCAGACTTGTTGATGGATCATGTTCTTCCATGCCACCAAGGTGTCCCATGCTGTCCAATGTATAGGACTTTCAAACTGGACCTCATGACCAGGGTCTTTGGCAGGCTTTATTCTGACCAACAGCCTTCCCTGTTTCCTATACTAACCTGCCTCAACCACCCCCTCAGAGAGTTCACACCTTATTCTTAAGGGGGAGCTGAAGGGCTATGTTCATTCTTCTGTAGCTGCTTTCTGCTGGTTAGAGGCAAAAGTTAGCTCCCTGAGGAAGTATAAAACTCTCTGGCTATTCTGTTGAGATTGAGAGAAGGTGGGTCCGGCACCGTGGTTGGAACTGGACTAATACCTGGTTCTTGATTTGGACCATGGGAATGAGAAAAGCTAGGTGCCTCCACAGGCTACATCCTCCGGAAGCTGATGGGCTTGATCTTGTAAGTTTAAAATGTTGTCTAGGAAACTGCCACCCCCAGTTCCTGCAGGAGTGGTTATGCCTAGAACAGCTAGGATAGGAATGAGGAGAGGCATTGTCCTAGACATAAAATCACAAAGACAATATAGGCAACAACATGATAAGCATATGACAAGCAAAATAAAGACAGGACTTAAGAGATTCATTCCTTTCTTAAAGGCACATTCATTAATTACTTAGAAAATTAGTTAAGTTCACCAAGACTTTTTAACATGTTCAATATCCCTCTGTATATGATCTAGAATAGAAGAGATATTATCATATTCTTCAGGTGCATAGTTACAGCACTTAATACTAATCAATGCACTAATCAATGCACAAGTTACTCTTTGAGCTGCAGTTAACAGATCTAAGCTCCAGGTTTGCAATGCCATACATGTTGTCTCTGCATGGGAGCAGGCCATAATGCCAATTGTGTCTGCTTACATTCTATTCACATTACTTTGGTAATTATTGTTCCACTTGGTGTATCTTTCACACAAGCAGCATGCTGCAGCACCATTGGCCCTTGGAGGGAGGCTCCAGTGTTTCACTGGCCTTATGCATAGCATCTTTCTGCACAATGAAACAGAGCCAGTTTGGAGGCAATGTAAATCTGGCTATATAGAGCCATCACCAGCTTCTACAGAAGTCCAAAACTGCAACATACTTTTCATCCACTTCAGGAACATAACCAGAGATGTGGTAGATACTTTTATTGTTTTAGGGATCAGTGACAAACCTAGCCAATAACTCAAATGGAGAGGAACCATGCAGTGTACTGAATGCCTGATTTGAAGGCAGAATAAAGTTTGGCAATACTAAAATCTGTTTCTTTTAATTTTCATACACTTTCAAAATACTTCCAATGCAGTTTATAACATATCAAATGAACTTTATTTCAGTACTTTACTTTTTACTTTTACACCTTTACCATGATTACATTAATCAATAGGTATTTTACTTTAGCGGTACAGGAAAAACAACTTTTTCCATTGTTTTATGAAAATCTAAGATTACCAATGGAATCAAGATTATTCATCCTCCCCACCACTATAATATGCAGATTCAGGTGACCTCTGACAGGTTTCCCTGTTTTGAAGTTATTTTTTATTGTCAATAGCAGAGCAGATTTCTATTTAATAATGGCTTTCTGGAATTAGCCATTATTTAGCCATTTAAATATTTCAGTTTAGAAAATGCTTTTGCAAACTTTCTATAACCTACCATAACCACATAAACTAGTTACTTCATCTCAAGACAAATTTCACCTTTACAAAACACATTCTCTTACTTAATGCTACTTTCTATAATACTTTCTACAACTTTCTATATTCATTCAAGCCTTGTTTGACATATTTCTACCCTGATTTTATGAAAATCAACAATCTTATCTTAGGACAAAGCACATTCCATTAAACAAACTTATCAAATTTTAGTCAACATTGACTGTGAATTCACCTCCACAAACCTTTAATTTCTTCTATATGCATTTAAGTCTCATATCCTTCATTTTGTTCTGTGAAGAAAAATAAAAACTATTCATTTCAATATAGATAAAAACAATTTTTTAAAAGGGGTTTTTCATAATTTCATTAGCCAAAAACTTACAATTTTCACCATCTTAAAGATTTAATACATATAATGCCAATTTATTTATTAGTATCCTGTAAACCTAGTGAGATTACACCCAAGCTAAATAAAATTAAAGTCATTATAGTTTATGAAAGAGATGTTCTTTTTACTTCTTTCATCCACAGGAGGCTAAAACCTCTTTTTTTCTTTAATAAAATTCTAAAATTGTAAATAACCTTAAATGCATACTGACTGCCAAGTTCTGAAATATATTATAATTGTTTAATTTGTTTAATCACAATTTAGAAAAATCTTTCCATAGCTTTCAAGGACTTTTTCTTTACGTACTTAAATTTGGCTATTGGATTATTACTGTCATCTCAAAAGCTGTTAAAATTTAATTGGGGAATTACAGGACAGACTATACAAAACAAGGTTTATTCTGTAATATCCCTTTTGTCCCTATTATTTTAATTTCCAGGCCTAGTAGACAGAATTCTAGGCTAAACTCACAACTCTCCTCTCTTTCTGTACCCAGCCCATCTTCTTAGTTTCCTAAACAAGTTTTACTGGAATTCAGTCAAGGTTAGGCAAAGACCCTGGAGGTACGACAGGCTATAGAAAGATTATGGAAGAATTCAGGGTGAACTTTTTAGTTTCTTTCCCTTAACTAGTTTCTTTATTCAGATTTTATGTGACTTTTATTGTGTTTGGCTTCCCCAACTTGAGCTTCACAAGTACTCATTTATCAATATAAGCACTTATTTAATTTTTGGCCATTTGAATAAAGGTCTTATAAGAATTTTCATTTGTTAATTTAATATTACCATCCAGAGGTTTGAAAATATACACTGAAAAAACAAATAAACACAAATAGTTAAGAAACACCAACAGAAACATAAAACTTACTAATTTGACTCATAATTCTCACTCCTTTGGTATGGCTGTGTCCTAGCTCTCCATCATTTCACATCTTTGATTTTCACTCCTTTTAAGATCTCCTCTAGAATCAGTGTTGCCTGTAATATGCAAGCTTGTTCTTAGAAACACTATTATTAGTAACCAGCAACCAGTTAGGAATACTTGAGCTGTATAAATGGAGTTAAGCACTAATTTAGCAGTTTAGACAGAAAGACATTTAACACAATATATTCTGGATTATGCTTCAGGAGTACACTTAAACTTGAAGTTCAGGAGTAAGCTATTGATTCAAAACTGAAAGTTATTTTTAACACTTTGATAAAAATTCTGATCAAAATAAACTGTGAATAAAACTTAAAACATTGTCAAAATAACATCCCATTAAACTCTTCCAGTTTACACAGTTTTGCAATATAGCTGGCACAAGTGAGAAGTTAAGGAATCTTTCATCTCTGCCTGTGCTAGAACTTATCCCTTTCTAACTTTGACTTTCCTTCTAAGCAGCACACAGATGCCTTTGCCTCTCCTTTTGCCTTGATATTCACCCACAAGTCTCGTAACAGGGACCATACTATAGCTGCCACTATCTGGTGGTCTCCCTTTTTCCTTATTAAGTGCAGTTGCTCAGCTATCTACTGTAGCAGAGCCAGCACACCTACTGGAGGTTTTTGGGCATACCCATATTCTCTTGGCAGTCTCCACTAGTCTTGGAGGGCCACCACTCCTCCCCACATGGACATTATAAGCCAATCCAGGAATTCTCCCACAGATTCTCCTTTCCCTGAGCTCATGCCCACTACTGCTGTCTACTGCAGCCTATTGGCTCTTGGCTCACTAATTGTGCCAACCCAACTCCTGAAGGGCACAAGATGGTGAGGCTGTGAGACCAAAGAACACACCTGGCATTTAGTCATGCATAAGCTTTATTGGGACTTATGGACAGGAAAAAAATCTTTGACAGCAGATGGTCAAAGGGTGAATGAAGTTAGCACTCCACAAAAAGACAGGAAAAATGAGTGGTGCTATAACAGGTCTCAGAACAAGGACATTCCATAGGATATGAGAACAGAGTTCCTGCTAGGGTCATGTGAGATGTACACATGGGATGTGGTGATGTTTTCACTACACTCATAAGAAGGATGTTTACCAAGGATGTTTACTGCTTTGGGAATATTATAGTTTATGATAACATCTATGCAGTCTCTCCCCTCAGGGGAGGGTTGTTAAGCTTTAACTTATACCTAGGTCACACAGGCAACTACATGCTGAGGACTTAGAGAGGGTCCCTGGTCCCCACAGGGCATATATGAAAAGCCCAAGCTACCATCCTATTTAGTGGTGAAAGACTGTTTTGCTTCTAAACTTAGGAATATAAGGTGATGCCCACTGTCACTCAGGCTACTCACTATTGTAGTGGAAATTTTTGCTAGAGCAATTAGGCAATTAAAGAAATAAAAGTCATCAAAATTGAAGAGGAAGATGTACAACTTTCCCTATTTGCAGATGATATGATCCTATATACAGAAATTCCTGAAAAGTGCATAAAAAAGTTCCTAGAACTAATAAATGAATTCAGCAAAGGAGCAGGGAAGAAACTCAACACCAAAAATGAACAAGCAATTAACATTTGGAAGAAATCAAGAAAAAAATTCCACTTATAATAACAACTAAAAGAATCAAACATAGAAGAATAAATCTAACCAAAGATGTAAAGGACTTGTATACAGAAAACTACAAAAATTGCAAAAAGAAATTCTAGAAGACCTAAATAAATGCAAATAATTCCATGTTGATGGATTGGAAGACTAAATATTGTTACTATGTCAGTAATACCTAAAGCAATTCATAGATTCATTGCAATCTCAATCAAAATTCCAACATCCTTCTTTACAAAAATGGAAAAGCCAATCATGAAATTTATATAGAAGGTGAAGGAGTCCTGAATACCTAAAACCATCTTGAAAAGGAAGAAGGAAGATGGAGGTCTCATACTTCCCAAACTTACAAATTTTTACAAGGCCACAATAATCAAAACAGCATGGTACTGGCACAAGTACAGACATATAGATCAATGGAATCAAATTAAAAACTCAGAAATCAACTCTCACTTTTATGGCCAAATGATTTTTGACAAGGTGTCAAAGACCCTTCATTTGGGAAAGAATAGTCTCTTTAACAAATGGTGTTGGGAGGGGGAAAAGAAGGACCCCTACCTCAAACAATATACAATAATCAATTCAAAATGGATCAAAGATCTAAATAAATGACCCAAAACTACCAAACTCTTAGAAGAAAATGTAGGGAAGACTCCTCAGACCTTGTGTTAGGCAATAGTTTCTTAAACTTTATACTGAAAGCAAAAGCAACAAAAGAAAAGAAAAAAAAAAAAAGGATAAATGGTTCTTCCTCATATACAAATCTATGGTTCCTCAAAGGACTTTAGCATGAATGTAAAATGACAACCTACACAATGAGATAAAATATTTGTAAACTACATATATGATAAAGGATTAATATCCAGAACATAAAAAGAAATCCTTCAACTGAACAACATACAAACAACCCAATTAAAAAATGGGCAAATGACTTGAATAAACATCTCTCCAAAGAAGATATACAAATGGCCAGAAAGCACATGCAAAGAAGTTCAACATCATTAGCCATCAAGGAAATGCAAATCAAATCCACAATGAGATACCACTTCATATCCATTAGAATGACTGCTATTAAGAAAGTAGAAAATAAAATTTTTGGAGCAGATGAAGAGAAGTAGGAGTACTCATTCATTTCTGATAGCAATGTAAAATGAGGCAGCTGCTGTGTAAGACAGTGTGGTAGTTCCTCAGAAACTGGTATAGAACTACAATATGACCCAGCAATCCCAAAACCTGGTATATACCCCAAAGAATTGAAAGCAGGGTCTCAAACAGATATTTGCACAATGATGTTCATAGTGGCATTATTCACAATTGCCAAAAGATGCAAGCAACACAAGCTTTTATCAGGTGATGAATGGATATATGATATATATATATACAGTGGAATATTATTCAGCCATTAAAAGGAATTAAATCTTGATCCATGTGACAAAATGGATGAACCTTGCAGACATCATGTTGAGTAAAATAAACTAGGCACACGGGGACAAACATTCTATGATCTTCATGCTTTGAAGTAATTAGAATAAGCAAATTCATAGAGTCAGAATCTAGAATATGGGTTACCAGGGGATGGGTTGGGGATGGAGAATAGGAAGCTGAAGGTTAATATGTACAGGCTTCCTATTTGGAATGATAGAAATATTTTGGTAATGGATGGTGTTGATGGAGGCACAACATTGTGAATGCAATTAACAGCACTGAAATATATATAAAATATATATATATATGAATATGATTAAAAGAAGAAATAAACACTTGTATATAGGTTAATAGAATAATTTTTTTAAAAAACCATGGAACTTTACTACTCAGTGAACCTTAATTTAAATCATGGACTTTAATTAAGAGTACAATTATACAAATATGCTATCCTCAATTGTAATAAATTTTCCACACCAATCCAAATTGTTGGTGTTTGGGTGGTACATAGTAATCCTGTATTTTATGCATGATTGTTCATAAAACTGAACAATCAGTTCCCTAATATGGAAAAAATAACAGGTATTGAGAAAAAACCTTTGCCACAACAAAAGCTGTATACAAGGTTTCAGAGGATGTGTTGATTTTCTCAGGCAAAACCAATGACCACATCTGGAACTGCAGCTGCAAATGGAATCATCTCCTGGTTAAGTTTTCAATAATCATCTGTCATTTTCCAAGATTCATCTCTTTTCTGCATAGGCCAAATAGAAGAATTGAATGGAAATTGAGAATTACCACCCCTGAATGCTTCATGTCCTTGATGGTGGCACTAATCTCTGTAATACCTCCAAGAATGAGATATTATTTTTTTTTACTATTTTGCTAGGTAAAGGCAGTTCTGGTGGCTTTAACTTGGCCTTTCCTATTATAATAGCCCTCACTCCACAAATCAAGGAACAATGTGGGGATTTTGCCATTTGCTGAGTATGTCTCTTCCAATTACACATTTTAGAACTGGTAAAATAGCCATAGAATGGGTTGAGAGACCAATTAGGCCCACTATGAGACTGATCTGAGCTAAAACTCATTGATAATCTGACTTCCATAAATCCCTACTCTGACGGTGGACCATAGTGATGTTTTGGCCTCCTGGAATTAATGTCAGTTCCAACCAATTATGTAATAATATCCAAAATGACAGATTATTTCCTTTTTCCCCAATGCACACTCACCCTGCTAAAAGGCTCAAGGACTCTTTGGGGAAGTCTGGAAAGAAGATTAGAAGTATCAATTTTTTGGCAATATAGCAGAGTCCTTCTACGCTGGCCTTATCTTCATTTAAGAGAAACTGAGTCTGAAAATGTGTTAAGTCTGGGAATTGATTGAGGGGCTATGACTCTCTGTTTTGTTTTGTTTTGTTTTTAATTAAAATTAAACTTTTGTTGACTTGACCTAGAACTCTTCTGCTTTTACAGATCAAGTAAGAGTTCTGAGACTGTCCATCCATTTCATTTGTAGATTCCCCGTGATCAACTAGTTAACAACCATAGGTCTCAGCAAGTCAGACTATTCTGATTACTGCTTTGACTCTGCTGTCCATTACTGTAGTCACACCAACTTGTCTTTGGTGATTAGTTATTGCCATTTAGTTTCTGCTAACCCAGGATCCCATCATCCCTACTGTTTTTTAAAGATCTGTGTTCAGTGGCAGCATTTCCCACAGTAAAATATGATCTACAGAGAAAAGCAACCCAGAGTTCTTCAGGGATGATGGAGCTGCTCTTACAAATGTATTCCTCATAGTCCAGGTGGAAAGTGTATCCTCTGGACACTCCTGGAGTGGGTAAGCAGGTCTTACATGATAAATCCAATCTAATAATTGAATTTCTTTAAGCCTTTGAAACCCCTCATCTACATTATACAAGGGCAGTTCTGACATTTCAATATCAGGCAATGTAAACTACCGTTTGATCCATGAACATCATTCAACCACAAAACCAAACTGCTAGAGTCTTTTTTAAGTCCTCAATCTGCAAAACTGAATCCAGAATTCCAGGTTAGTGGGACATATATTCAACCTGATTCAATTTTATATTCCTTCTTCCATTATCTTATTCCCTTACATCCATTCCCATGCATATTCCCCTGATTTCTGTCTATAAAAATTGGAAAAATCATGCAGTTCTTTTGCAGTATAGCTCTCCTCCTCATGGGTCATACTTTGTATCTCAACTTTTGGGGCCCATGTGGACTTCATTATAGTTATAAGTCTGGAAGAAAAGAGGGATGTTGGGGGTGGGTCATTAAAGGAATTGGCAGTGTCTTGCAAGCAAACTACCTCAAGGCATTACATTGCAGTTTCATCTCACGAAACAGATTTAATATCTTCAGATAGAAATATAAGGCCTGTTTCTTCAGGGGAGGTAATTATAGGTTTATCAGGCACAGCAGGGTTCATTCCTCAAACGGAGGCTGGATAGTTAATTTCTCAGGACTGATTCCAGTTTGGGTGGCTGTTTCCTCAGGACAGACCATTACAGGTTAATCTTTCAAAGAAGACTCAGCAGAATCAGAGATCCAATGCCCCCACCATTAACATTTCAGCCCATATATTCCTGTTCCAATTTTTGGGATAACATTCCTTTCCAATCAATGCCTTCCATTAAACAGTAGATGCCCTGCATGTTTGGGAATTCAATTTATGTTGTAATTCAGCCATTCACACAATGAGACTCTGGGTCTGTTTTTAAAAAATCTCAAATCTACGACTATAAGAAATGAGCTTCTTTCATGGCACACATAGAAATTTTCATGTCCTTTATTGTAGCACATGCATTGGGAATTTGAAGACTTGAGCTCACCCTTTCTTTAATAACTGTACTAGCATATTTAGGAACAGCCAGCCTACACTAGTATACTTTTTACTCCACAAAATTCTGTAAAATCTCAAGTACAATAACACTCAGAGCCTTGCCTCATGTAAGCATTGAGTAGCAATATTCATGGTGATATTTTGTATTTCTCCATTGCAAATTCATACCAGGGTCTCTCAGTGACATCTTGTTAATTGGATATAGAGTAATTAGTATTTTTTAATCTATTCAAATTAGAGAACTAATTCCAAAAACAACAGAACTATCTCAGAAATCTCATCATTAAGATTATTTTCTTCAAGATCCCATCTCAATACCAAATCTGTATTAGTCAGGGACCACCAGAGAAACAGAATCAACAGGAGACATTAGATAGGACAGATGGATAGATAGATAGATAGATAGATAGATAGATAGATAGATAGATAGATAGATAAATAGATAGACAGATTGATAAATTTTAGGATACAGAACAACATATGTGTGTGTGTGTGTGTGTTTATTTATTTATTTATTTTAGGAATTAGTTCACATGATTGTGGGGATTCTTTAGAGCAGGCTGCAAGCTGAGAAATCTGATACAGTTTTCAATAAATTCCCCAGCTGGCTGGCTGAAATAGAAATAGAAATTTTTCTTTCTGACTACTGAAATCATCAGCTTTCCCTTTAAGGCCTTCAACTGATTGGATGAGAAGTCCCTCAATGCCTAAGGCAATCTCCTTTGTTGATTGTAGCCATAGATGCAATCAACTGACTGCAGATTTAAATGTAAGAAATATCCTCATAGTAACTATCAGGCCAGTTCTTGCCTGACAAAACAACAACTGGACACCTTAAAGGAGCAAAGCTGACAAATGAACTTAACCATCACAATGACATAGACAAGTTCAGAGGAACAGAAATAACCCTATGACCTTCACTGAAGAAGTTCCCTCAGGAAAGTTTCCATTTCTATGGTAAAGATGTCACCTAAATTCTAACCTTTTTATTCCAACCCATACTCCAAAATCTCATTTCTATTTTCTAGAATAAGCTGAAAAGGTCAACTGGTGACAGTATATGTAGCAAAAAGATTTAAATTCCTAATATTTACTAATCATGAAACTGCTTTAACTTTAGTACATTTTTTAAAAGAGCATTAATTTAGCTCTAAAATTAAAAAGATAAAATATGGAATATATTTTTATTTTAATCACTCTTCTTTTCTGAAAATATTAAAATATGTAGAAGATAAAGTATTTTTTGAACTTAGCCTTTATAATTACCCCACCTGGAAAAAATTACTCTTAAATATCTTTTTATATTTTCTTGCATCACTCAGAGATGTTTCTTAACGAATTATCATGTGTAGATTTAAAACTAGAATTTATAGGGAAGCCGCTGTGGCTCAATCAGTAGGGCTCCCGTTTACCATATGGGAGGCCCCAGGTTCGGTTTCCGGGGCCTCCTGGTGAAGGCAGGCCCGCCCGAACGGCGTGGTTAGCTGACCCAGGGAGCACAAGCATCAAGGGGGGAATAAATGAATAAATAAATAAAATCTTAAAAAAAAAAAAACAAAAAAAACAAAACTAGAATTTATAGACCACAGCTATTCTTTCCAGTCAAATGCTACAGACAAGAACAGCAACAAATCAAAGTTAATTTGTAATTGAACCCAACTATTACTAAAAGCAATTTAGCTTTGAAAATCCTTGACATGTACAAAAGATGAATCACTTGTGCAGCTTTGTTATTTAAAATTATTTTTAGTCATTTAGTAGAAGAGAAAGCTAAATTTAGGAAGCCTAGACAGGAGTGGATTCTATTTCATATACTTTTTAAAACTCAGAGGGTAAAACTAGTTTTGAAGATGAGATAAAATGTATTTCAGGGGATCATAAGAAGCTTGAATAAATTTTTAAAGCAATTGCTATATTTTAGGTAGCAATGTAATGCAATGCAAAACTCTATAAATATATATGAAAAAAAAAAAAACCTTACATGGTTGCCATTGTACTTTAATTTCTACCATCCAAATTACCTAGCAAATTGTCTTTTTATTTTCTGTATTTCAAACTCTGGTTCTGTGTTAGATATAAACAAGAAAGTGAGTAAATGAAGCTCATAATTTTGCTAGTAACCTAATTGTCTACAAACACAATCCCACTCATAATTTAAGTCACATCTCTTGCTATACAAAAGCTGTTTATATAATACTATTTATTTTGTAATATAGGTGAGATTAATGCTAACCTGGGCAACAGGTTATTTTGGTTTTACAAAAATATAAAAAAGAATGACCTAGTGAATACCACTGAAGTCAATACTTAGTAAATTAGGAATATTGAATCATTTCTTTTGTTCATTTATAAGGGCCATGCATATAGAGAGTTTCACCCTCAAGAGAGTTTTGCTTAGCCCCTGCTTCTCTCACATTGGCCTTCACAGCTTTTCTTGTATTGTCACTCTACTCTACTTGTCCAAAAATAGAAGGAAGTACTAGTAGCAAATATAAAATTTTTAAAAAACATCCAATACAAAAAAGTATATTAAATAGTTTAATAGTTGAATACAGCAGAAATATTCTGTAAAAATAACTCATTGATATAAAGAAAAATGTACTTGATTAGTGGAAAAGTTAATCATTTTGTTTAAAACCCTCTTTGTATTTGGTAGGTTGTGAGGAAATTTAGCAACAGAAGTACATATCTAATGTATATGAGAGTGTTTCTATATTTTGGTGTTGAATCGTTAAAGTTGGGAATAACAAAAGAAATGAAGCTTTTACAATTTTTATTGAAAGCATTATTTCAGTTTTTATCTGCAAGTCCCCAGAAAAATTGAAGGCCACAGTTTTAATAGAGATTTCATGAAGTGGAAAGTGAAAAGGATTGAGAACTACAATGATGACAGATATAAAACAATGACAGGAAAATTGATTGGTTAATTAAAGCATCCATGTTGGTGAATAATATTTGGCATGTGAAATTGGATGTCAGCAGTAGAGATTGGAAATCTAAATAGCCATCACCATAGGCTGAAATTATCATAGTCAAGATAAAATTAAGAGAAAGAGAAAATGTGACACAATAAATTTAGAAGCCATGTGTAAGATCACATCTCTAAATATCTCCAGATCTAGTGTACAAAGAAAAAGTCAGTAGAAAAATCCAAGTGTTAATATCTGTTCCAAACTATGGTTTTGGGATACTCAGCTAAAATGACAGATGGAACTGGATATAGAAGATCAGTTATTTTATTTTTTTTTTAATTACATAGTGCATTGGTTTTCAGTCTTTCCTGAACCTTTGAATCCCCTGGATATTTTTTTAAAATCCTCATGCTCCCCCATCATTAAATCAGATGGTTTTGGGGTAGAAGCTATGCATCAGTATTTTTAAATGATCCCACAGAAATCCTGATGTGTAGCAGAGTTTGAGAACTGCTGACATATATTTTTAGCACAAGAAATTCTTGTGTCCCTAAATTTAATGGTCTAATACATAATGTATGCATATAATATATACATATATTAGCATGATTTATTAAATGATTATTAACAACTGTCATTCATATATTTTGTATAGAAAAAAGGAAGCAAATATAATCAGGTTATTTTCTAATTGCAGGAAAAATATGTGCCTCAACCTAGTGAAAGGGCAATAATATTGTGGTTGCTTTCACTTCTAATTTAAATTTCATTCCGATCTGTGTTCTAGAAAAATCTCAAAATTAAGATAAATTATTAACATATTTTTTAGGGTATATTAAATATATGCTCTTCTTTGAAGATGTTTACCTTGAATACTTATTTATTTTTAATTTCCTTCTGAATTAAATTGGTAAGGTAATTTATTATTATTATTATTATTATTATTATTATTATTATTAAGGTTTATTATTATTTTCTGCCTTATCATAATAAAACATAGTGCTTGGATCTGAAGTCTAATAATGTACCTTGGGAAAACATTTCAACCCTGATTAAAATAAATGGCCTACAAATGGTAAATTAGGATTGTATGAATTTGCTCTTTTGCTACAAATGATTTCTCAGACAAAATTATTCATCTTTATGTCAAGCACTTTGTTTTCTCAAGAGATTGATTTTCTGCTTCCATGACAATAGGACTAAAGTCCATTTTTAACTAAACACTATTCTAGCATCTTTTTAGTTTATAACTAATATTTCATATTTAAATAATGGGTTCTCATTATACATCGGTCTGTGGTTTTATCTTCAGATTAGGTGATATAAATTGATTTGAGCCATGAAAATTATATTGGTTCATCCTAGGAACCTAATTAGGGTGACCATATAGCTGGAGTCTCAAGGTCAATGGGCAATAATATTCCTTTTCACTCCCAAGTGTCCTAGTTGGAAAGATAAGTTATATAGTTACTCTGTATCCAAAAAGCTGCTGTTTTTGATAAGACTGCTTTATGAATTTTAAGTTGTAATGTGTGTGTTTAAAGAACTAAGACATTAATCATCATTTAGTGAAGTCAGGGAGGAACTCTTCACTCAGTATCTACTGTGAGCAAGATACTGGCTTCATGGTAAAAATGCCCTCCTAAGTGTCACCCCTACAATTTTAAGAGTTAACTGGGGAAAGTGAACACCAGGACTTTCAACTGTCCCTTTTGCACTTTGTACCTCTTCCATAATTTTATCAAAGTCTACCTTTCATAAAGTTTACTACCTACATATAAAATTTAGTTTCTACAAGTTTATAAACTCTGATAACAGACATAATATTTTATCTTCGAGTCACTCCCTCCTTCAATCATGGTATTTCTCTCCTTGCCTCCCTCCCACTTTACAGGAAGACTAAAAAAAAAAAATTTTTTTTTTGAAACAAAGGAAGAGAGGGAGAAAGGAGGGAAGAAGGAATGAAGACTGTCTTGACTATGCAGAGTACTAATGTGGGGTTATATTGGCAAATGTGTGAAGATGTAGATTAAAACCAGTGTACTGAGTGCATTCAAATATTGCAAGAGGCATAATATATCAAAATTGCTGTTTCAAAAATAATAAAAGAGTAATAAAAAAGAGAACATTACCATAACGGGGAGATTAATTTTTCCAGTTTTGTTTCTTTATCACCTCCTTTTTTTCCACCCTGATTCTACTTTTTTTCCTTTTCCTTTTCCTTTTCCTCCTCCTCTTCCTCATTTTTTCTGCCCTTTGTTGTTCTTAGGAACTAGTGATATTAGAGCCTTGAGAGCAAACATAGCTAGAAATGAATGACAATCATTTTTGACAGACAGTAATGTGTGTTCTTTCTCTGTGCTCTTAACTGAAGACTAAATTAGTAGGGTCTGGTAGGCACTATATAAAATATATATCACCTTACTGGATAATGAAAAGTCTAACTAAGAATAGAAATTAGTGTCATAGTGTCCCCAGATTTTCTCTAGAGTCTTGGCTAAGCTACAAGATATGAATTTCAAGAGCAAGCCAGGTTAGTTAGGCCAGTAATTTAATAAGGAATGGAGAGAAGAGAAATGGGGAAAAATAACAGATAAGGAAAATAAGGAGGACCTATTTCCAGACGACAATTCCCCATTATGGATTATAAACCCTCAGGTTTACTTGGGCGGGGAGATGGGGTAGTAGTGGGGGAGAAGACCAGAGCAGGGTTTTTACTTATGTGCTTGCCTTTCAGACCATTAATTATTCCGCTCCTTTTCTAATGACAGCAGAGGAATCCCAGGTGTTTGGTGTTTTGATTGATTACCCCACCCCTCAATCACCCTGGAAGGCCCAATGATAAGGCCCCTGGAGAACATCTGGGGCATCTCCTGGCTTCTGGAGGAAATCTTGTTTTGAATGGGGTTCCTCGCCAGGGTCTTCCAGCAGCCACCTTGGGGGTGCTGATGGCACGTGTTCAAATGGCAGCAGTTTTTCTTCCAGGTTCCAGACCCATCTCATTCCCTAACTAGCCTGCCTCAATAGGAGAAAAAATATTCCAGGTCTTTACAATTCATAGTAAATGCAATTATATATTAAGACAAGTGGCTTTTAAGTGGACCTCATGTTAAAGATCATATTTTCTCAAATGGTCATAGTATACTATAAAAGTATCTCAGCAAACAAAGTCCTAGGCACTCTAACATGCTAAATTCTCTGAAGAATGGAAAGAATAAATCTTTTCTATGACAAATGTACAACATTCCAGATAAAGTCTTGTTGGTAGTGAACCATCAAGTCTTTCTCTAATGTACAATACTAGCCACATAAAGGTAATTTGTAGCCAAATTTTATAGCAAAGTTCTAATATCTTCTTGCTTTAGGCTATCTCTGCTTTAATTTACTCATTATTTGATGTTTTCTGAACATTAGAATAAATCCACTTGGCCAAAGAACAAGATTAACTGGAGGATTTTAAAGTATAGCACTATACATTTGCATAGAACTTTATAGTCTCACAGTCAGGGCAATCAACCTCAGTTGTGAATGCTTTAGTCCCTCACAGACAGCCTTTATAGAAAAGCAGTCGGGAAAAAATTACCATAGCAGAGAGTTAGGCCTGATTCTCTCATTTGCATGTTAATGCCCAGAATACTGTTCAAGTATGTTCACAGTGGCTGCTTGATAGCAGAAATGGCATTTGAACTCTGAGAATAAACTATAAAAGATTTGGGTGGACCTGAGCCCACTGAGTACTTTATATCAATATAAGTGATCATAAAAAAAGCCCAGCTTCTCTAAGGAAAAATAAAAGAACAGACTCTTTTAATATGCAAATACAGGATCTCAACATCAACACTGTGTTAACTTCTAATCTTTTTTTTTTTTTTTTAACAAATCTTTAATTTTGTGATCCTATTTCTCTGCTAGACTGCACTAGATTCATTGTTTATAAATTGGTCCCAAATTCCCTGAGGCAGAAAGACCAGGCAGTCAGCTTAAAATGGACTTATTTTCTGTCAGACTGGTCTGTTGACAGTTTTTGCAGGAAAAAAAAAGTTAAAGTCTAATACATGGCTAATTGTATGGAATGTTACAAAATACAAAATTTCAAAAATCTTTCCTCTTTTATTTCCTTAGTTTGTTTTGTCAACTTGGACATGAAAGATTATGCTGTAGATGGCAAATGATCTATTTTGAGAAAACAGACAAATGGAAAAGTGCATATTGAATTTGGTAGGACACTTGAAGTCTTTAAAGCCTCAGCACCTTTCAGCCAACCGTCGTTTTCTATCTGATAATAACTTGTTCCAAGTCGAATCACCATGGTTGACTGCACCCTATCACACCTTTGGATTAAGAAAGTGGAACTTAGAAGTATTTGTGAAGTATTTCTTGATTATTCACAAGTTAACTCCTGATTGAAATAGGCTATAGTAAAGAACCCAGCTCACCCCAGCATATAGCAAAAGCACTGAACTGTGGTTCAACAAATTGACCTTCAGAAATTATTATGACCTTCAAATTGTTTAACATCAGTAGTACATTTTTTTTTTATTTTATTTTTAAATGGAATTTGGTGGTAAACCTCTATGAAAGGGGAAGCATTGTATCAACGTCTTTAGTACTGTTCAAAATAAGCTAGGAATAACTGATATTTGTAGATATTTAAATTACTCAAAGAAAAATGTGACATTTCATTTTCAATTCTTATCTGAAAGAATACGAAGTCAGGGAATGATGGATTCTTCTAGATTCTTGGCTATGTTACAGAAAAGAATTTTAGAACATGGCAGTTTAGTTAGGCCAGTATTTATTATAGGCCAGAATTATGCAACAAAAAAATTTGTAGATACGGGCTCCTCTAGGCAAAGAGAGTGTTTTGGCTTATGGGGTTAACTTTATTAAGCTGTTATTTACTCCTCCCTTTCCTAATGTTAGGGGAGGGACCCCAGCTGTTTGTTATTCTGATTGGTTAACCCACCTGTTAGTCTTCAGGGGCCAAATGGTGAAGTCTTTTGAGGGTATCTGGGGCTTCTCCTTGATCCTAGTCAGAATTTCTTTCCAATCTTCTTCCAGATGGTTTCTCCTGGAGAGGTCTTGCAGGATATTTCTGGTTTTATTCTTCGTGGCAGTCTTTCCCTCAGGGGGTTTCCAGGCAGGGTTTCACGGCCACATGCCACACGGCCATGTTTTCTTCCAGGTCTCAGACTTGTCTTCCCTTTTCTTAAGCTAACCTGCCTCAAATACATGTATATAATTACAACTATATATAGATAATGAATGTCTTCTAGAACTTCTTTGTATATTGGCATATATTTCTGTGTTTATAGGAAATCTTTATAAAATAATTTTAAAATGGGGGAGAAAACTAACCCTCTAGCCCCTCTGCTATATAAAACTTCTCAAATAAGTGAAAATCAGGTAATAATATTCCATTTTCCCCAAAGTGAAAGATTATTATTCTCCTTATCATATATGATTTTAAAATAGTATATTTTAGTTAGAAGTTCATTGCTTAGAAAACAATCCAATTACATAGATTTTAAAAATTTTAATTTAAGTAATGTTATGGCAGGGATATATAGATAAATAGAGTTGAGAGTTTAAAATGCCATATTTATATTAAAATCTACTAAATATTGTGGGAATAGAGGGGTTTTTTAGGATCTAGAAATTAAATATGTTAAAATCAATTGTTTGTGTAAAGATTTGGGTTGAGTTGAGATGAAAACGATTCTTAAAAAACTCTAAATTACAGTTGAACACTTACCAGGATTGTCATTTTTTAGGGTTACCTGAGAGGTAGAAAATGCAGAATTAAATTGAATGTTTATTATTAATCAATTTTATTCAAATTGGAGAAAAAAATGAAAAAGATTGAAAAAGTAGAAAAAAAATAAAGAAACTGAAATTCAAAGAATGACTTACCCAGTGCACACAGTTTACTTACTGGTGGTTGGGAACTAAAGCACAACTCTTATTAATTTTCCCTATTCCTGAACTACCATTCACTCTCTTTCATTCTCATGGTAGTGTTGGAATTTAAATTGATATTCATGTTTCCTGATAAAATTTGAAGAGAAGTAAATGGCAAAACAGTAGGTTAAATGAAATTGAATAAAGAGAAAATTGTGCAACATGTTTGACCCAATTTTCCTTCAGTTTTTGCTTCTAAAATTTGTTTTTAAAAAAATCTCAAACAAGACTTGTCTCCTTTAAAAAAAATAAATAAGGAGGCTATATACTGATCACAGAGGAGCATTATTATCCACAAATGACTGGATGCACAGCCTGGATTGCTTGGACAAGAGTTAACTAGAACCTAAGGATCCTACTTCTTCCAGTGGTGATGGGGTGGGATAGGGCTGTTTAGAAACCAATCTCAACTTCCAAAAGTTATGGTGCCTTCTACCCTTCTATCCGTGGGTACTTGATCATTCCACATTTTGCAAGATTCGGTCACTACCCAATATCCCAAGGTTCAGAGCAACTGGTTTTTCTAAACCCTGTCAGTCTAGTCTGTGTATTCATCCACGGATAGGCTCAAGTACTAAGGCTGCCTTAAAAAATGGAGAACCACAATGCCTGTGGGTTTCCAGGTTGGTTGGGATGTGCTTCCAAACATGCTGCAGTTTTAGGTCCTGGTCTCTTCAGACTGAAAGACCACTGACTACATAGGTCATGTTCTTCTCATGGCTATCAAAAGGGGATGGAGATTTAGTCAAATCGGGCCAGTACCTTTAAGAACTCTGTTTGCTAACATTTAATTGGAGAGGTCCAAAATCAATGAGTTAGGGTATTCTATTTCAACTCATGTGAATATTTGCCAAGCAATTACCCAATCTATTACACTAGCATAAACATCTTTTCTCACGAGTGAGGAAAAATGAAGAATAATTCCAAAATTTGAGAAAGCTTATCTTTCAGATTCTTGCTGATAGAATAATTAAAGAATATATATCAGGGGAAGAAAACTGAATCCAAAAGAAGGGGATAGATGCTACAAAAAATGGTAAAGAAAGACAATTTAAAATGTTGTAATAATTTCAAATACATATTTTGTATAAATACTACTACTAATAACAATTACTAATGAAAAGTTATAGAAAGTTGAAATAAACATTTGCTGAAAAATGAAAACTGTTCAACAGGAATTTCTCTTTTCTCTAAGGTCCTGAGATTGATTTGGTCTTTATGTTGTTTTGGAGAAAGAGAGAATAATTTTATACTTGATTGTCATAGATGTAGATGTACAAAAAATTAAAGGTAGTCAAAAAAATAGTTGATTAGAATATCAAAATAGTCAAATTAATAGTAGGTTAATAAAGGAAACATGTTTAATTGGAAAAAAGCACGTAATATATAAAATATAGGACAAATATATCTGTATTCACATTAAATGTAAACAATTTAACTTAATTGTTAATTATTAATAGATAAAGAGATATAATATTCTAATATCTGTTAAAATATGTTTATATTATAATTTTCTCTCTATCTCTCTGTCTCAAAGACATGGAAAGTTAAAGTTAAAAGAATAGGAAAAGATGGACAAATTTTAATCAAAGAAATTTTAGGTACATATATTCATAAAAAAACAAATTAGACAATCTAAAGCAAGTATGTTTAAGTATAAAGAAAGTAAAGGTATAAATTATTTTTAAGTATAATGGAAAATGAAATACATATCAGTCTTAAATATTGTAGAAATAAATTTCTGAACCCATAAATGCCTATAAAACTAATTCTAGGTCTTAAATCAAGGGTCAAAATTACAATCAGAAACCAAAATTCTGCAATTAATTTGATAAATTTTTAAGATGCCTCTTTCTGATATGGATAGATCAAAATTTAAAAATTAGTAGTATATAGAAGATTTACACAAGACAAGTAGTAAAGTTCATCTGTTAGATAACAGTGTAAAATATATGGTATTTGCTAATATACCTGCTGAGTTTTTACTAGGAGACACAATAAAAGCTCAACAAATTCTAAAAAAGAGTTATATCATACAGATGATATTCTCTAACAATAGAATAGTAAAATTAGAAATTAAAAATAAATGACTGCCAAAATGTATGTCTTAAAATTTGGTTGGATTAGCTACCAAGCAAAGATTGGTCATTGTAAAAATAAATACATATGGGCCAGAACTAGAGAAAGTGTTTCATGCCTAACTAAATGGTCCAATCATATTTGGAAAGGGCCAGAATAAAATATGATTAGTGGGTAAATGTGTCTCATTGAATGTTTTCTCCTATCTTTATTACTTTCTACTTTAATCAGGGATTTTCCTTTTATAGTGGTAGTAAGAGAGCACAGAAACAGTTGAAGTTTTTCAAAACATATACGTATTCTTCCAGTGTATGCTTTAAACTTTTGGAGTATGTACACATGTGGATATTAACAGAACTTCCTTAGTGGCCGTGATGGCCTTTCACTATGATTGTTTTAAATGGTAAAATTCTACAGGCAGGAACAAAGCCTGCTCTTGTACACATACAAATATTTAATCTGCCTTTTGTTTGTTTGTTTGTTATTTGTAAGCATTCTATCGAGAAGCATTTTAAAACAAACAATTTAATAATTTCAAGTTTCTGCACTTCATACTAAGACCTTGTTTATTTTCAAAATACTAAAATGATTTACTGTTCAAAGCAGGCAGTAACTTGCTTATTGAAACACTAATGCTAAATGAACACTCTTAAAATTTATAAAATGAAGGTGAGATTTAGCTCAAAGAATGATAATTTTGGCCAGTGAGGTAGAAAAAATTATGTACCCCGACAAACACATATTCTAAATTAAATTCTGCATCACTGTGAGTGTGAACACATTGTAAAAAAGACCTTTTGAAGATGTCATTTTTAGTTAAGTGTGGTGAATTGAAACAGAGTGGACCTTAATTAGGATTCCCAGAGGCCTTACAAAAAGAATCTGGAAGTCACAAAAGTGAGAAAGGAAAGGACATCACCTACATGACAGGAGGCAGAAATACAAGCCAAGGAACCCAAAGATTGCCGGCAGCCAAAAGAAAGACAAATTTTGCCAATATGTTGATTTTGGATTTCTAGTTTCAAAAATATTAGCCAATAAATTCCTTTTGTTAAGCCAATCCATTGTGTGATATTTCTCATAGCAGCCTGGCAAACTAAGACAGCCATTATCTCTTTTTTTTTTTGCTGTTTGTTTTTTAGTTTGATATATATATTTTTTTAAATATATATTTTATTTTTTTAAAAGAAACTTAGATTACATAAATGTTACATAAAAATATATAGGGAACTCCCATATGCCCAACTCCCCACACCTCCCAAATTTTCCCACATTATCCCACATTAATAATTTCCTTCATTAGTGTGGTACATTCATTGCAATTGATGAACACATTTTGGAGCATTGCCACTAAGCATGGATTATAGACTACATTGTAGTTTACACTCTCTCCCACTCACTTCTGTAGGTTATGGCAGAATATCCAATGGCCTGTATCTGTCATTGCAATGTCATTCAGGACAATTCCAAGTGCCAAAAGTGCCCCCATATTACACCTCTTTTTCCCTCTTCCTGCCTCAGAACCTCCAGTGGCCACAGCTTCCACATCAATGATATAATTTCTTCCTTTGATAGAATCACAATAAGTCCATAGTAGAATACCAATAAGTCTACCTTAGCCCACAAGTTATTCCCCAATCCTGATGATTCTGGGATGGTGATGCCCACTCCACCTCTAATTGAGAGGGGCTTCAATCCCACATGGCTGATGGATGGGACTCTCTTGCATTTGGTTTTAGACTCTCTCAGTTCCTTGGTATGGTGGTTGTCTATCATCTCCTCTTTGTTAGCTATCCTGGATGAGTCCAATGAACTGGAGAGTAGGTATTGCAAATCAGTTGAGATTCAGGGCCCAGCTGGCACATGGACAGCCCAAAGATTTAAGTCTCTTGGACATACACTTACCAACTCTAGTAGTAATTATAGGTTCAAATATAAGGAACAGTAGAGCCATGTGCAGGGAACCACAGCTGAGTTCAACTCTGTCACAGTGGGGAGCATAAGTTCCAAAGTAGGGCCCACTGGCAAGGCACCAAACTCCTAAGCTGTCTGCTTTAATTATAGTGTCTAGATGTCTCCAGAGCCCTCAGAAGCCCTGTATTCAGGATAGTATCTACTTTGGCTGTCAATGAGATCCTGCTGAGTCGTGCATAAGTGTAACCTCAGGATTGTTTCTTGTTTCTTGTTCTAACCTAGGAAACCATGAAGACCACTTTACCTTTTTTAGAAGTGTCTGACATGGTGGTTAGTGTGAGTAGAGTTTTTAAAAATATCTAGTTGTGACCTGATAGAAAAAATTTGGACATGAATGAGTATGGCAAAGACCTAATCATTTATGTGGTGTTTTTAAAATGTGGTCTTCAATTTTTGTGAAGTTTTGACATAAATGTGATTTAACATTTTGAAGGACAGATTTACATATTCCATCAAAAATGGATGTTTTTGAACACATAATCTAATGTTTGGAAAAGACTTCAGAGATTGTCTAATTTAAGAGTTCAAATTCCAAACAAAAATCTCTTCTAGGACTGTCGAGAGGTGAATTACAGAATTGTCTTCGGCCTGTCTCTGTTGATAGAAATCTTTCCATGCTAGGCACACACACATCTGGGCAGTTCTAGATGATATAAACTTCTTTCTAATATTGAGCCAATGTTTGCCTTGATTTAATTGCTATGTTTTGCTCTGCACTTTTTTTTAACTTGTAACAATTCAGAAGAAATATAATCCCTTTTCATAGTAGGGATCTTCAAATGTTTGAAGATATTAATCAGTGCTTCATCATTACCAGTATTTGGTTGGTTTATTTCAAAGTGCTTTGATTTCTATTTAGAAGATAGAAAATACATTCTATTTTTCCTGTTAAATAATGGCTACAATTGTTACTAAACTATTTATATGGTATTGCTTTTGAGTACCTGCAGAAATTATAAAGCTGTTTTTTCTATCACGGACTGAAATCCAGGCTGCTATGCTTTGTTGATTTTGCCTTTATCATCCCTGTCTTAGGCTAACTTGCTTCAAGGATTGGTTTTTGCTTAAGATATCCCATTTACTTATCATCTTCATAACATATAAACTGGATAAAGCTAAAGACTTCCAGATAAAACTAAGTAACCAAATTCCATTAATATAATAACCTTAATTTCACACTAAGCACAAAGTCATTAAATTAAAAAGTATGTTCAGACTATGCAATGTGTGTTTTTCTCCTAATGAATAATTAAAGGGGCTTAAAATTTGTCCATAGAATGAGTAGAGTATACTGACTTAATAACGTAGGGATTAGATAAAAATTCTGCCTTCTGCCCTAATCATATATCTTGTTATTCCATATTCTATATGGAATATTGCTCATTTATTCAATATATAATATTGGAGTCCCTGTATTTTCTCAGTTTCTATACAAAACACTAGTGACGCAAAAGTGTGCTTTCTATTTTAAGGATCTGATATCCTAATGGAGAAGATAGCTATATAATAAATAAGCAATTTGAGGATAATCATATTTTAATGCAAGCTGCACACACACAGACACACACATGAGAACCCTGACATTACTATTAGCAGGAAACAGTTCTCTAATTTCACTTTTCTCTTATGTTCAATAACGGAATCTTGTAACATATCCTTAATATCTATTACATCTGTGTCCTCTCCGTTATTGCTACCACATATTTTTTTATTACAATATTAACATGTCACCATTTGTGAAGCCATATCAAATGAACACAAATATACAAAAGGAAATAAAACCATGTAAATCTCCAACATAAAAATGTCCCAATGACAATCACAGAGGTATATCCAAAAATGAGCGAACTAATCTTTCCCGGGATAGTCAGAAAAATTTAAAAAGGAAATGTACTTATCTAACTATTGAAAAAAAAAGTACTCAAACATATGCTATTTGCAAGAAAGGAGTTCTAAATATTTTAAATATAAGGAGAGGTATTTTAAAAGTAAAAGATAGGAAAATGATATATCACAGAGATAACTAGTCCTGAGAAAACTAGTTGTGGTTCAATTAATGGAAGACAAATTATTTTCTCAGAAATAGAGAAACTCAATAACAAACTGTTTAATTACTTAAGAAGAAATAATAATATTATAGGGTTATGTACCGATACTAAAGCTTTAAAATACAAAAAAACAAAAAACAAAACAAAAACAAAAATTAGACATAACTAGGTAAGGAGACAAACCTACATTTAAGTTAGAAATACTAATACTTCTTTTTTTGTAACTGATAAAAGTAGACCAAAAATCAGTAAGTCTGTAAAAGATGTGAACAACCTTCTCAGTCAAATGAACTTACCTGACATTTGCACAACAAAGCATGCAACAAATATAGAAAACAGGTTATTTTCAAGTACAGTTGAAATACTTGCCAAGATAGACCATATGTTGGGTCATAAAAAAAGATTTTAATAAATTTCAAATAACTGAACTCATACAGAGCATGTTCTTTGACCCCAAGAGAATTAATTTAGAAATAAATAACAAAAATATATAGAGGAAATTTTCATTCTTTGGAAATCAACACATTTCTAAATAACCATGTATTAAAGTAGGAATAGCAAGTTGGAAAATATTTTGAACTGATTGTAAATGAAATATTTTCTATAAACATAAATAATTTTATAATCAGCTAAAGCCTTAATTAGAGAAAATTTTAAAGCTATAAATGTCTATTCAAAAGGAAAAAGTTTAAAATAATGACTTAAAATCATGGAATAAAAACAAAAATATTATCTCTGATTTTATATGTTATTTTGCTAATGTCCTTTTACTTTCTCTTCTGCTGAATAAGCCCCTCACCACCCTGTAAGAACCAAGTTAATCATAAATCCTTCATGACCTATTTCATAACCTGCCTTTTCTTTTTCTCCATTAAATGAAATTAGTCCCCTTTTAGTGAAAATTCCTTCACTTGTACCTACTTCTTTTTAATGCTTGCATTCCCTCACATATCTGACTTTCATTCTAGTCTGGGTCATGAAAGAAGAGGCACTGCTTTTTTTTTTTTTTTTTTTTTTTTGAGGTACTGGGGATTGGGGATTGAACCTGGGATCTCCTATGTGGGAAGCAGGCACTAAAACACTGAGCCACATCAGCTCCTCTGAGTTGTTTCCTTTTTTCATTTGTTTGCTTGTTTGTTTTTTTTGTTTTTAAGAGGTACCGGGACCCAGACCCAGGACCCCACCATGTGGGAAGTAGGTGCTCAATCGCTTGAGCCACATCCACTCCCCCTGCCACTGCTTTTTCATCTTTTTATTACCAGCACCTAGTAAGCATAACACAAGGGGTGGCCAAGCAGTAAACACAATTGTTGAACTAATAAGTGAATGTTATTAATTCATTCAGTTACTAATATTCAATTATAATGGCAAACTTTGCTCTAATAATTGTAGAAAGTGCCTTTAAAACTTGATATCCACATTAATTGAAATTCTTCACTTGGAAGTAATTGAAAAACAATTCAAGGTAATTCAAAAGAAAAGTTAGAAAGGAAGGATGGATGGAAGAGAAATAGGGAGGAATGGAGGAAGAAAGGAAGGAAAAGAGAGTGAGATCATTTACAAAAACATATGCATCTTACAAAGCCTAAGTGTAGAAATGCAGATAGTCCAAAGGAAGAAATTGGAATCAGGAAATTAAAAGCCATCAGGAATACAAGATATTCCATGGGCCAGCAGTAAAAGAAAAAAGAAGCTTGGCTTCTTTTAAAACAAAATTGCATTTTGCACTATTTCTTTTATTTTTATGCACCTTATATTTAGTTTAATATCACCATGTCCATCCCTAAAATCCCAAAATCTCTGGGTTAGAAATTCAAGTATCAATGGTGGCTGGGTGAAATAAAGCAAATGCATCATTCAGAACCAGTATTTTAAACAAAGGAGTGATGGGCCTGTCACAGAACAAAGATACCTGAACAACCTAAAATTATTAAATTCATTTTAATTTTCAACTTTTATTTTGAAATAATTTTAACTTAGAGGAAATTGCAGAATCATGGGAAAGAAATTTCTCATATCCTTCACCGCACTTTTTTCACATGAACATCTTGAATATCTGAACAGTACTCTTCATGAAAGACAAGAAAAGACTGAAGAACTTTTATAGACTAGAGGTAACTAAGGAGAATTAACAAATAATACTATGTGGAATCTTGGAAAGGTTCCCATAGAAGATAAAATGACAATAATGTAGAGAACAATTAATTTTGAATAAGATTTGCTGGCCAAACTATCACATCTTTTAAGTTCCCACCATATGCAAAACTGAACTCGCTGTTCTGAATCCCAATTCAAAGATCCTAGAGGTAAGAGCATTACTCCTTATATATGAAGGCAGTGAGTTGTCTTATAATTGAATCTTACAAGTTGGGAATTATACTAAAATTGGAATCCATCTTATATTTATTTCATTTTTCACTTTAACTAAATCTTTTTTACTCTTCTTTTCAATGGTCATTTATTTAATCAGCTATATTCAATCATCTTGAACTAATATCACTTCTACTTAAAATTATATCATATTGTTTTAGGTAGTTCTTCTTGCTAAGGTCAATCTCATTATATATGGCATATAGTACTTTAAAAGAAGAATCTATGCTTTTTATTTCTTGGTTAGTGGAAGTAAATGTATTCCACATGAACTAAGGCCTCAACAAGTGTTAAGGGAGTAAATTCAATCTTTTGTTCCAGGTATCTTTTCTCTTAAGAAATAGCTATGTTCAGAAGCTTGATACAAAATCTTCAATTTAAAATTGGGCCCATGCATGTTATATAAATTTAATTTGCATTTTAATAATGTCTAATATTGCCACCTGATTTTAGAATTAAACATTCATATATTCAACCAACAAAGATTTATTATGCATCTATAATGAGCCAGGAATTGTTCTAAATATTCAAGACAACACACAGAGAAAGCAAGGTCTCAGTCCTGAGAAAGCCTGATTTTTAATGGGGAAGACTGCACACAAGCAAAATAAGTAAATACAAATGTCCAGATAGCAGCAAGTGCTATAATGAAAAATTAAGTGGGGAAATTGGGTATCAATGGAGGTGTAGTGTTTGGGAAGAGTTGGTTAATTGTGGCATGCCGCCTCAAAAGGAAGGAGAGAGGGGCTAATCAGGTCATTATTTGTTATTAGTTTATCCACATGATTTACCAGATCTATCAAAACTGGCAGCTTACAGAATCTAGATTTTAAATATCTTTCTTTTGCCAGAAAAATTGTTTCAAAAATGAATTGAATATCAATGTCTTTAGGTTGACTTTACACTCTCCAGTTTATTACAGGCACATACCCTCTATTGTCTTCTGATCATTCTTTCTGCCATTTATTTACTTACACTTATTTTTATTGGTTACTGCAAATAGAAAACCATTTACATTTTAGAAGATGGTCTTACATCATGTGTAAATAATAGATAGGATGCAGCCAACTGACTCCGATTTTGACAGTTGTCATCTGGAAACTCTGTACTGGTTCTGTATTAATGGTTGCTGGTAAATGAGGGTTCCAACTGACCTTGAGAAGACTACTGAAAGTGATACCTGTTATGTGAGGAAAGTTACAGAATCCAAGATTTACTTAGAAATGATTTCTGAAAATATAGTCATATTGTGGTCCCAGCACTTCAGTCCTCTGAGTTCTCACTCTATTTAATCTTGTATTGTTTTAGTGAGTTAGTGTCTCTTTGAGGCTTTCTCTTTGAGGCTTTTGAAGTGGTTGCTTCCTAATCTCTTCTCTGATTTATAACTGTACCCATCTTTTATTTAAAGAGTGGACCTGAGCATGGTTGAAAGCTTGTAAGTTGGAGTCAAGTTCTTTAGGTTAAAATTATAGAATAAATCAATGCCTATTCAAACCCCATTTTTATATCCTAGAACTTTAACTTTTGCTTTTGTCTCTGCGATCATTTTAATGCACTCTTTCATATTATTTAACTTCCTTTTCATTTAATAAGAAAAATAATATTCACAATTGCTTACCATGGCAACGACTTTAGGAGCAGATTCAAATGCCAAGACTGACGCAGAGTTCACAGTTGACATAATCATGCTAAATAGCTTGCAACATAACTCTTCTTTGCAGATATTTTAAGGCTTTTATATGCTGATGAGAACAGTGAATATACAAGGACTAGGATTTGTTTTTAATCAGCATTCACAAATATCATAATTATCATCAACAAACATAACAAGGAAAACTGTCTTAAGTGCTTCTATATAAGACCCAGTACTATACTTCATGGAAATTTTGATTTCATATTAAGTGTGGAATATTAACTGCATAATGATTTAAAATGCTACTGATACTTATCTCACACACAAACACATACACACACATTCACAAGTGAATGGTGAATTGCAGTATACAAAGCAAAAAAAAATGTTGTCATCTGTATACACAAGTCTTCCCGCTCAATCAGTGATGGTTAGATCATGTTAGAAGAAGCATGATTAAATTTTTTACAATCAATTCAATGAATAATAACAATGTATTTTGTAATATCCTTATACATAAATTACATGCTTTCAATATATTTTGTCTTTCAATTCCTAATTCCTACTTGCTAGAATCTCTTTCTTAATTTAAATTACTTTTAAAGTCTTATGTATCCCCATGAATCCATCATATAGCTAATTAGAAAAAGGATGATTATGTTTTTTTATTCCATCTTGCCTCAGGATACAAAAATACAACTACCTTTCCTCCTTCCTTTTTCTTCATTGAAACAATGAATATATTTACACAAACATTTTTTGTAGTATCAAGCATTGTGCTAGGACTGGAAATATATCAGTTTGAGAGAAAAGCACAGCCTTTATCCTTATGGAAATTAACTTGAAACTCTCTAAGGGAGATAACTACTAGACATACAATTGCATAAATAATTAATGGTGATAGTTGCAGTTCACACTATAACCCAAGAAGACGTTTATTTATTTGCTTGTGGATAAATTAAAATATTTAATGAATTTATTTTGCTCTGAAATTTAAAAACACTATTTCTATTAATTTTTTTATTTGATAAGTTGAAAAACAATTATATGATCCAATAAAAACTGCATATATCATATGCAAATGAAAAAGAAAGATCTGGAAGAATTACAATCAATTGCTTTCAATGTCTATACCTAGGGAGTTTAATTGGGAGAGGAAAGTAGAAATAGAATATGACTTTTTGAGATTATCCATCATCTATCTACCTATAGATCTATCTATATATTCACCTTTATGTATATATTAGAATTTTTATAAGGCATTGGGTTCATTTTATACATTAAAAATTAAAGAGCAATTAAAAATGTTTTTCTTGTGCAGAAGCTCCTAGAAGGCAATGATTGTCTCATTTTTATTCTGTCTGTGCATGAGCTTTTCCACATACTTTTTTGACATCTAATGATGTCATTAATAAGTTGCAAAGAGACTAATATTTATGATAATTTGCATAGAAATAGTCCTGGTTTTGAGAAACTGTAGGAATTCTGAGATGTAAGGTTTGAGGTATGGGTCATGAAGTTAATGGTGCCAATTTGCTACCTGTATTTTATTTTTTTAATAAAAATTGTATTACATAAGGAGTTGTTATGGAAAGAAAAATATATTGCATGCATTTTTAATTTTATTTCAAGTTCATTAGGTACAAAACCAGTGTTTCTGAAACTTCAGATTTGGGGAGTATTTTGTTTATATTGCATTCTTAATTATTATAACAATTATTCCATGGCAAAAGCCAAATGAATAAAATACAAGGCAATAAAGAATTGAGTGACAACAACGATGTATTCCATGATATATGTTGTTAACAGAAGAGAAAAAAGATTAATTGAAAAGTTAAATCCTTGAACACTTGCTTAGATGGAGGAAAATATATAGAGTGCTAATGATATATGAAATATGGATAGAGGGAAGTTTCAAATATAATGATGTGCTGTGGTTGAATACCTGCCATTACCTTAAGGCTGATAAGAAGGGATCTTTTTTTCCCCCATTTTTTAAAGAGTTTTATTGAGATATATTCACATGAGAAGGGATCCTTAAAACAGATACTGTCTCTAGTGAAAAAATGAAATTGTGTTTTATGACATCCATAATGTAGGGTAGGAGACTCACATGTTCACTTAGGACAGTTCCCACTTCTTCCACCTAATTCTAGTGGAAGCCCTCCCTATAGACTAAACAGAGGTGGAAAGCAACAATGTTTTTCTTCAAGCTTAATATTCTAGTCAGTTTATACTCACAGAAAGTCTATGGCTTTATCAGTTTATGCCATAGGTCATCCATAGGTTTACATGTTTTTTTTTTTTTTTTTTTATTTTGGTTACCTAAACATTTATGGTAACACTAACTTCATATAAATTAATTAAAAAGGAACATAAACATAATTTAAATTAACTTGAATACAGTACATTTATTCATACTATTACTAATTCCACTAAGCAATTAGGCAAATCGCGAGAATCTTACGCTACAGGAAAGCAAATTTTATTAATTCCTTACTTTGGTAACACACACACACACACACAGAGATAAGCTCTTATTACCAGTTTCTGTTCTGGACCTCAGTGCTTTCTTTGATACTCCAATTGTTGATTATGATGTTAACTTTTTCAAGGTTGCTTTGTGTGGATAATAAGTGTCAATTGAGACTTTGAAATTCATGTAAAAAAATTAAAGTTGGCTTCATTTTATGAAATCTTTTGTTTCCATTTTATACAATTGTTTTGGTTTCTCAAAATAGACTCTTGGATCGACTTTGAAATGGTCTTAAATAACCATTAAATTGGTTTCTTAATGAATTGAATTTCCTTATGCATAAGGAACACTAAGAGGAAGAGAGCCTATTTGAAATTACATTTCCTATTAAGCTCAATAAGTTCAATAGCACTTTTACAAGTATCCTTATAAAGTACCCCAGAAGCAGACTCCAGATAGAGTAGGATGTGGAACGTTTATCAAGGAGTGCTATTTGAAGAGAATGAAAGGGAACAGGATTTTTCAGAGGGAGAAGGTGGGTAGTGATAAAATTAGAATTTCAGATGATACCTAAAGGAATGTTGACATTAGTATGGCCCATTAGAATTACCCCATGAGAGTCAGAGAATGTGAATTATCCTAAGAAAGGCATATGGCCTTGGGAGAGGTAACACTACTCAGACAATATAATTGTAGAGAGTAATATTGACATTTGATGGCTCTCTGTTGATACCATTCCCAACTTTGGTCCTGAAGGTGGATCTGGTGGTATATCATATCTAATATTGTCTATCTTTTGCTTATCAGATCTTTGAGAATTCTAGTAATGCAATCTCTTAAGAGAAAAGTTACCTGTAGAAAGTATAGCTACATTTTTGCAGCTGGTCGTGGGGTCATAACTCACAGTACCATTCCTCTAGTGTCCATTCTAGATTCCACTCACCTTCTTCCAGTAACTCTGCATTCCTGGATGGTATGATCCTGATCCTTATCTCCTGGTGGTCTGAGCTTCTGATAGTCATTTAGTTCCCAGTCTTGTGTATTCTACTTATTGGGGACAGAACACCTGTAATGGTAAAGTTTACCTGTCAAGTTTGATAGGTTATGTTGTCCAGTTGTTTGGTCATATATTGGCCTGGTAGGGGGGATGTGGCTCAAGCAACTGAGTGCCTGCCTCTCACATGGGAGGTCTTGGGTTTGGTTCTCAGTGCCTTCTAGAGAGAAACAAAAAATCAAACAACAGGCAAATAAACAAACAACGACAAAAAAACAACTCAAGGGAGTCGATGTGGCTCAGTGGTTGAGCCCAATGTGGCTCAGTGATTAAACACCTGCTAACTACATACAACGCCCCTGGTTCAATCCCTGATCCTGGTACCTCAAAAAAAAAAAAAAATAAATAAATAAAATAAAATGGCCTACTTATTTCTATGGAGGTATTCTGTAGATGGGATTGGCATCTCAGTCAGTTGTTCTTAAGTAAAGGAGATTATGCTCTGTAATGTGAGTGGGCCTCATTCAATCAGTTTGAGATCTTACCAGTAAGAAATGGAGGTTCCAGAGATCAAAATTTATTTCTTCCTCAAGACTCCAACATTATCTTTTATAGAATTTTCAACCTGCACATTGCTCCACTGAATTTGGACTTGCCAAACCCCACAAACATGTGAGCCAATTTCATATAATACATGTTAATTTACTGTATAACTAACATATTAATTTATTGCATTTATTGTATTGTCAATTTTATATATTCATAAGCACACACATGCACATTCTGTTGAGTCTGTTCCTTTGGAGAACCTGGCCGATACAACACCCTAGAGATTTTGTTGGTTCAAAGTGTATTACAGAGGAAGATTTTTGGATGATTTTTTATCTTCTGAAAGTACTGCATCTAAGCTATCACTTAGGCTGTGCCTTCACCACAGTTTCATTGCTCTACACACAGGCAGCTTTGGGATGTTTTGGTATTTTAGATAGTGAATCCTTTGGTCTTGTGTCCACTCTCATACCTCCTTTGTTGTGAAGAGGTCCCATTGGTTTTATACAATGCCATATTTGTATGTCAAATATCTACCTTCAGAGAGTAGTGTTGGCGAAGTCTTTTTGCAAAAGAAAGGCTAATCCATACCTGGAATGCCTATCTGTTCCTGTCAAAATGAATCACTGACCCTTCCAGTGTGGAAGGGGTGATATGCCATTAACTTGCCACCAAATAGCTATTTGGTCTCCTTGTTGCACGGTGCCACATTGGAGATTCAGTTTTGGTATCTGCCACTGTGAGGGTGAACATTTGGCACTAGTAATGGCTTTATCAGACTTGTCAGGTGGGGGCCCATGATTTTGGATCTTGCATAGCCAACTATCCTTGCCTCCATAGAAACTTTGTTCATACATCCATTATGTCTACACTGGGGTGGTTCAATGACAGAGGCTTGCTGACATCAACTGTAAGAATCATATTGTCTGCTCTGTTGTTTAGTGTCTTTTCTCTGGTGGATGCTCTCTGATGGCTGTTAGCACTACATGCACTCATTCTTATATGTCCATCTACTTATTTCTTCCCCAGAAGTATTTTTTTTTTTAATTTTTAAATTAAACTTTATTGTGCTACCAATTACATCTCCAAAATGATGAGTTTTTAACTAATGTAACCACCTGTGTAAGCACCACTGCAATCAATATACTCCAGAATTTCCCCATTCTGAACAGTATTTTTCCTTTCAGGCACCTGCGTGGCAAGCCAAGTAATTAACTGTAGATGGGTCTTTGTATATTCTAAATTCAGGTCATTTTTCCTTCTACATGAATTGCAGAACTGGGTGCAACACCTGAAGTTATTTCCATTGTGAGAATTTCCTACCAACCACTGCCTCCCAAGCTCTTTTCTGAGTGGGGTTGTTTTGTGACCACCATAAGATTTTCCGATTGACTCACTAAGCCAACCCATTATATACTAAATTCAAGCTTTTACCTTTACTATCAGCTGGTCATAAGGGACTGACCTCATACATTAACAGGTGTGGAATATTTGGAAGTCTCTTGTGCAGCAATAGGAGATTACATGGGAGTCTGAGCTACCTGTTCATGCAGCTTGCTTGTTCCTTCTGGTCCTGCTAATGCTTGATTCTTGAAGCAACTTCTAACTTATGGTTAGTTGTGACTGAACTTGTTCAACTTTATGACTATGTAAGTCTGATATAATTCATCTCTGATGGGCAGTTCTGGCTATAGGTCATTTGTGTTGTGGTAGAAAATTCCATGTCTAACAAGGTTTATTAGCATGCTAGAGGTTACTAATTTTTTTCAAATCTGTGTAAGTATTCATTGCAGGTGGCCTTGATTTATTTCAAAACATTAGAGTTATACATTACAATTTTTTCACTGGGGCTTGCCATCAATTCCCCCTTAGTGTCTTTTCGATTATTAAAACTCTAACAACAGGGGGTTTCTGGGTCACATGGCTCTAGCTGCTGGGCCACTTGCATTGCAGACTGAACCTGCTCTAGTGACATTTCTTCTCTAAAATTCAAACCTGTCAGTCCTGATTTATGAGTTGGAGTAGTATATATATACAGGTAAAATCCAAATATGTCTACTGGGCATCCTTCTTTATGGTGGGAGGTTCAAAATGAAAAAAATTGTCCTTTATTCTGAAGGATAATCTGGCATGCCCAGACTCTTAGACCCCTACATAATTGACTGATTTTCCAAATACCCGAAACTTTATAAGGTTTACCTCTCTCTACCTGGAGTATATGTTTTACTACATACTCAAAATTACTAATCACTTCTGGTTCTTCCTGAGAAATTTTTATAAGAGGCATGAATATTACCATTAGTGTGATGCTCTGTGGTGTCTTTAGAATATATATTTACAAATGATGAGAGAGCCCTGTGGCAAGACTCTAAATAGGTAATGGTTCCCATTTCAACTGATATAGAAATAGTTTTACAACTTTAACCTCTACATACATTGAGAACCACATTAGACAATGTTACAGTTTTTGCTTCAACCATAAAGCATAATTTAGAAACTCCAAGAGGAAAAGGAAAGTCTATTTTATTTGCTCATGTTTTTTTCTGTTATTTTTTCTTTCCTGATGCTCCAGGATTCATTCCTTTATAATTTCTTTTCTGTTTATAAAACTTAATTTAGCCATGATTTTATGGTAGTTCTATTGAAAACCATATATCTTGGTTTTTCTTCACTTGAGAATATATTGTTTCCTTTTTCATTCAGAATATCTCACTGAATTCTTGGTTGACCATGCTTTTCTTTCAACATTTAAAAAACGTCTGAAAATGTTAGGAAGATGCAGACCTATTCCAAAGTGCCCTGTGGAGGAGCCAGGAAGGGCACAGAAAACTTCTCCAATAGATCTCCAAAGCTGTTCCTTCTTGGCCTGCCCAGCAAATGCAGCCCTGACGAAGCCCTGCAGCTTTAAATCTCCACCGCCTCTGCCCCAGTCCAGAGAAGGTTGAAACAAAACTGCCCTCAGGACTGGGATCCTGATTTGCTAATCAAAATGGGGGATCACTGATTGGACTTGCATACCTCTGTCCTTGGGGAAGAGGATATTTTTTGCCCTCTCTGTTAGCAGCAGCGAGCCAGGTACTGGACCCCGGGATGGCCAGCTGTGAGAGTTGGGGATGGGCACCAGGAGCCTCCGCAAAGAGAGCAACTAATTGTTCTTTACCTGTAATTTATTAGCCTCTTCCTCCCTCTCTTCCCTGGATGATTTACAGTGTTCTTCTGGCCTCTAGAGTTTCCAAATAGCTGTTTCTGACAGTTTATGCATATTTAATATGTGGTTTGGTAGAAGGACTGAGTCCTGGAACTCCCTACTACACAATCTTCTCTGCCAGATCTCCCAACTGCATCTTTTGTTTCAGAAACCTATTTACCCATTGCTATCAGTAATCCTAGTTCTTAATGCCATCTCCTAACATCAGTGTGACCTAAAGAATTGAGTCATAAACAGAATTCTTAGTGGTATTGATGACTCTTTCCCTGGAACATTTCTTATTATTTTGTTAAAAGATGTATTCCTTGAGACTCCCATGGAACTTAGACATTTTATGGAATTTTAAGCCTTATCTATTTTATTCACTATTCAGCCTTTTAGTATATTCTTCTTCCATTACCATGGAAATTCTGGAATTTCTTTTCCTATACAAGTCATCCTAACACTGTGTTTGTACCATCTTTAGAGGGATTTGACGTGATATTTAAGCCTGTATCTTTTTTTAAAATTTTATTTTAAAAGAAGCTTTAGATTACATAAACGTTACATAGAAAATATACCCCACTCATTTCCATTCCCACATTTTTTTCTATTAACAATATCTTTCATTAGTGTGTTACATTCATTACAATTGATGAAAACAGTGAAGCATTGCTACTGACCATGGCTTACAGTTTACATTATAGTTTATAACTTTGCACCACACAATTTTATAGATTTTGACAAAAGTGTAATGGCCTGTATCTGTCATTGCTATGTCAATCAGGCCTGCATCTTTGAGACAGTGCTAAATCTATTTATGTATTATGAACTTGTTATAGCACCTTCAAAATTCAGTTTCAAATAGACTCTCCTAGTTCTTGCCCCTTACATTTTGGCTAGGTTCTTCTGCTTCTTTGGGAATCTGGGAGGCACATCACAGGGCCCACATAACATGAATGTTTCCTACTTATGCCAACAAAAGTGTTAAAGATCCAATCATGTTTCAGTAGAACAATTGAGTTAAAATTATTTTTATTTCAAATTTAAATATGTTAATTTTTTCCTGGAGATCATGGTGAAACAATAAAGAAACAACACTAAATCCATGTGACTATAGTGTTTGCTTGAAATATAATTATTTTTAAATAGAAAAAGTCAGTTCTACAATGTTGAAAAGCCAATACTACATTTCTGAAAATAAGACAACAACATATTGCTTGTATTTTGAATATTTCTGCATGGTGTGTGACAGACTTTACTTAGGAAATTGTAAACAGTTATCAATTTTCCTAATATATTATTAGCTTCCAATTGCAAAACATTTATAAATTGCTTCCCAATTTTTCTCTTTCCATGGGAAAATACTTTTCCAGCATATATTTGTCTTTTCTTTTGATCATCTGTTCTTTGGAAGGTTACAAAAGGAGAGGGGGTGGTATCTAAAGAATTTTTATTCAAATGAATCTTTAGTTCATCAAAGCTGTTTGGTGTGGTTAGCATGTGCTTAAACATTATGGCCTATAATTAACTGGAAAATATTCCACTGGCAAAATATGTCCTTTGGAGATGATATAAAACTTGTGAAAATGCTAAAGATACAAATAGCTACAGAAGCTTAACCTGAAGGAAATGTCAGTTATTAATCCATTCATGAATTTACATAGGCTTTACAAAATGCCTTTCAGAATTAGGGCACTGTGATCGGAGTCTATAGAGGGCTAAGAATATATGTAGAAATAAATAATTGAAATTCAGTGAACATAACTGAATATAAGAAATATGTCACTAATAAGAAGAATAAAAAAGAAAAGATAGAAAAGATGGTGTAGCACAGAGAAAGGAGGGGATAGACCAAAAAGATGCTCAAGTATATCTTCATGGAAGAAGAGATCATTGAGATTTGAAGCACAAAGGTGTATTTTCTGGTCAGAGGTTAGTAACAAGGCTTTCTTACTGAGCTAAGAGCAAAGAGTTATTAAGATGGTATGTTTTGCAATGCAGACAATAAAGGTGATTGGAGTGGTATGGGTATGCATTTGTTCCTAGGAGTGAAATAAAAAGAGGGGAGATAAGGTTCAGAAATGAAGTATCTTATACAAGTTTAAGGAATTTGAATCCTTTTTTAAATATCAGTTTTTGCAAAACTTGAGTGATAGAATTGCCTGCTGAATTATAAAAAAATATAAATTTCCTGGCTCATCTCAAACCTACTGAATAAGAATTTTCTGGAGTGTGGATGGTACTGCCATCTACCAATAAGGGGAATATAAGAATATCAAGTTTATTGGAAGAGGGTGGATAGGTTCGGAGTACAAAGGGTGATTAGAAAAAAATAAACTTGTTATGAAATTTTTGAAGACATTTAGAAAAGTCTTATTTTAGCCAGAACTTCAAAGTAAATAAGAGTATAGTAGTAAGCAGAAATATGGACTCCACAGACATCTCTACTCTAAATCCCAGAAAGAGTGAACATGTAACCATACATGGCAAAGGGGACTTTTCTAAAGTTATTAAGTGCCATGAAATGGGAGGATTTCCTTGTTTATGAAGGTGGACTCAATGTAATCACAAGGGTCCTTAAAAGTAGACAGAAGAAGTGGGATTTAGCTGACTCTCTAAAGTCTACCTTCCTTCAAAACAGTGACCATAATATTCTTCCTTGCACTGGGCTCCATGAATTTCTATTCTGAGACATAATTTGTAAAGTTTATTGTTAAGCTTAATGAGTCAGCCACAAAACCCAGTGATATTCAGTATTCTTGTATATTGAATCCAATTTTTTCATGGAATTTATAAACTGTTATTGCATGTTGACTATTTCCAGAGAGTTAGAAAATGTGGCTATTGAAATTGAAGAATTGAATAAATAAAAAATCAATCAGATTAAGTGAGGAAATTGAACTTTTTATGATAAGACAGTTAGTGATGTAGATTCAGGAATGATGTTATCTAATTTAATAGAAAATTAATAAAAATATACTAATTAACAAAAGAGAATGATACATCATAGGTCTCCAAAAAGAATTTTCATTTCCTATGGTAATGATCACATCTCCCAGCCCATGTGACTTTATGACTAGAGCTTGAGAAATTTAGGTATTCTTCTCAAAAAAACCATTAAATGGTGTCAGTCAAAGAAATAAACAGTAATTTGGGGTGGTTACTCTGATTCCTATACAGAAGCATCACTGATCTATACTCAGTGTTGATATCAGTGATCTTCTTGTTTCCTCTAAGAATCAGAGATGGCAGTGTCATTTTAAAGCTGGGACAGTGAATCTCCATTTCCCCTTTGCCTATTATTTACAAAGAATCACCTAATACAATAATATTTTGACTAGATAGTGACCCCAGATTGCATTTGTCACATTGAAATAGGCTCTATAGTCTACTGGGCCTTGCAAAATATACAGGGATGGATGTATCACCACAAAAAATTTTCCTCTTAACCTATTTTTCTCCATTTACCAGAGAATGCTGGAATAAAACTTTTTTTTCTTCTAATCTACTTACATCTTATTCCTTGGACATTTCCTTAGTTTAGTAATTTTGGTCTAACTTTTCATCATTAACATCAAATAATAAAATTTGCCTTCAGTTACTCGGAAATTCTTCTCTTATCTGTACCAGTCTCTTCAACACAGACATTTCTTTTTCTCCCAATGCCACACAACTTGAATTCATATTTTACTGGGACTGCTCTTCTTCCCACTATATATATTTCCTTGTCTTCCCATCATTACCTCTGGGATATTGCCCCATAATTGACCTATTTTCAGTTGCATCTGCTAATTTTTAATTTTTTTCTATTAAGTACTTCTACTTCTGCTATCTTTATCTTCATTTTATGAAGTTGCTAAGTCTACTCCTATTCAGGGACTACTGGACCACATGGTTCTTAATTATGGTTTTATTTGAGGAAAACAATTTTAAGCTTTTTTTTTTGAAGGAAGCAGTGAGCAAAAAGTAAATTTTTTAATATATTTTGAAAGTAAGATAAGAACTTTATTATAAGGATAAAGAGGAATGGGGAGAAGTAGAATAAGAAAAGCAAGGGGAAAAAAAGTGAAAAATACCATTTAGGAAAAGATACTACAGGAAAAACAGGAGCAATACATAGTATGACATATGAGAGAAAAATTCAATACATAACAAAGTCAGACACACAATAAATAACTGTTTAGGGAGTGGGAAGAGGGGAGTCTAATAGTTAAAAAGAACAAGAATTGAATTAGGAACATGGAAAAGTAGGTTTGGGAAAGGAGATTTTGCTTTGAAAGCACACGTTAAAGCTTTGATTGTTCATTCTGTGAGCTTATCCACAGGGTGCCCCCAAAGCCTTTGGGTGTAAAAATGCCTTCAGTAGATGGAATGGAATGGGCAGCTCGATGTCTGCAGAATGGTCTGCCAGCACTTTAAGCTTTGGCCCCATAGCCATCACACAACGTGCTATTCATAAGTGGCCCCAGTGTTCCCTGCCTCTGAGAAATTCAATGTGTAAGCTTTAGTTAAGAATGAAAAGCCATTATAATTTTTCCCTCCATGCATATGGATAAGCTTTGGTAATAAAGTGAGTGTGTTAAAAAAAAAAAAAAAAAAAAGACTGCATAGTAGATCCTAATAGAAACTTTCACATGGTATTGTTTCAACCATCCATAATTCATAGAGAAGAAATTAGAAGAGAGCAGGCAGACATTGACTTCCTTAAGCTTTTGTTTTAGATATTTTTCTGACTTTTAATTTATTCCTTTGTGGAAAAAAATGATTCTTTTGTACTCTATTGATATTGTTTTGCCTTTAGTTTGAAGTGTCATCCAGGTTTTCTTGTTCAATGTAAAATAATACTTTATATGTTAATTTTACCCTTCATTGTTTGTTGTAAGATTTGTTTTTAATCATCGTCTTTTAGAAAATTTCATTCAGGATTCAAGGAGCCATTATCCTTCAGTGATTCCACAATATAATGAAGCATATTTGCAACACATTGTTTTTCTTAAATCCGTGGATATTATCATCATATGTATTTTCAAAGACTGCTAGAATGACTTCGTGTAACTGAATTAAATATAGTTTAATTAAATTAAGTAAATTAAATTACTCATTACGAGTAATAACTTTAAGCTTCAGAATGCATTTGGATTGAAAAATAATTTGAATACCTGACTTAACAGCTCTAGTGTACTATGAAATTAATTTGCATTATACATATCCTATCTCTTTTCAATAAATGCATACATAGCAAAGAGAATGAGAAAGTTAAGTGGATCTGAAAACCATTTTTAAAGTTTATCAGTCAAAAAGTTATTTTCCATGGTGAGCAATTGAACTAAAACATGATTATTTGTTGAAGAATAAATGTTCTAATCATGTAGTAATGTTAAATAATCATGATTTAGCTCAGAACATTATTTTCCTAGAGGTCGCATTATTTCATTGTAACTCCAATGTAGGCACTATGCCTATTGCTACTAATCCTAATAAATTCAATTCAGTGGGATTTAGTTTATACAATTAGTTAAAGGGGAAGGAAAAAATGACAGGTAATGAGGTCAGAAGTATAACTTTATCACTTGACCCATTTCGCCTGATATTTTTGCTATACTGAATTTGTAAAACCAGAATGATTTTTATCTTGTTTCTTGTCAAGTGAAATTTGTAGGACAAATAGGATCCACCATAAACATCTTATGAAATGTTAGCATTCTTCCAAAATTAAATTTATGTACGACATGCAAAAATAAGGAAATGGTTCCCTTGACTTAATTATATGAATGCAGGAAATATTAAAGTACTAGATAAAATATACAAAAAATTTTTCTGGTTGCATTTACATTCTAAAGATAAAAATCTAATGCTTATTTCTCCTAGTATGTTGATTGTATGATCTTAATTGATCAGTCTGATCTTTAATATTGTAAAATGTCAAATATTAAATTTTGCCTTGAGAAAGGCTAAAAGGGCTTATTTAAGAAAAAAAGGCATTAACACTCTTTGATATATACTTTTACAAAGGAGAATGCTTAACAGTGCAATTGTAAGAAAGGTAAATTCAGACTTCTTGATTTAAAAAAGAAACTAAAACAGACACATACACATACATACACACATAGACCAGGCTGCAAGCAACAAGGGGAAGTGTAAAGGAGAAGGAGGAGAGTATATAAAAGTTTATCATGGGATATTTTGAGAATAATTTGAATATGCATAAATATTTAATATAGTCAAATTTTTGTTTTCATAACTAAAAACCATTCAATTAAAACACTGGTCCTTACTAGACTACCCATTATAGGTATTCAACTCATGTTTATGATATCAGCAAAGATGGGAACCCAAAAGTGAAAGATTTCAGCTTTGATAAATTTGCCACATATGTCCAATTACAAATGTATAATGAAGGGATCTTAATGTCAGCATATATATATAACCATAGTTTCTACTTTGTAATATATAAATGAGGAGGAGGAAAATGGAACACCATTACCTGTTTAGTTCTTTTCCTTTTTTAAAGATTTATTTATTTGTTACCTAGTGAAGAAGTATTTTGATTTTAGTTTGATTTCTCATATAACTTTGTCAACAGAGCATAACTATGAATACAAGTACCATATTATATGTTATTTAAATTAATACATTGTCATTCTGATTTTAATATATTGGTATCTGAGAGCTTATTAATGTAAGTTTTTCACAGATTAGTCTACATAAATGATCATTCTAAATCTTCATTCAAAAGGCTAAGTTCTGGATTTGTCAAGGCAATATTACCCTATGGAGACCTTTAGAAATGCCCAAATAGATTCTGAATTCATTGTACAAATTCTCTTTTTTTTTGCACAGTAAAAAAAATCCACTTTTGCAGTGACAATAACCAAGAAAATTGAGAAGTAGAAGGATATTCAAGAATGTCTAAATTACCCCTTTATTTTGTTAATTAAGCTGATGCATGAAGAAAAAATATACTTTATATGCCACCACATGTTTTATTATAATGAAGCACATATATATGTATATGATGTAAATGATATATGTGTGCTTGTGTTTAATCTTTATATTATCTATTATGATGGACTCTCCACCTACCATCTTCTCTTTGCTAAATTTATGTTCTGATTACACATTTATCACATCACCTTTGTACACTCTCATCTAACGCCAAGGCAATAAGTCATGTAGATCTTAAAGTCTCCTGGGACAACAAAGAATAGGATTACCTTGCATGTTACACAAAAAAACTTTCCAAATAGGACTTTTAAACATCTCTTCTAATCAGCATTATTTGAGAAAATTCTACATTATTGACCCATTAGAAAAATAAATTCCTCAGAGACTAACTTTTAAATTTCAAGGAATCAGGGATCCAGAACCAGAAGGTTGTTACTGCCATAAAAATTAGCTCTCAATGTAAGAATTTCTATTAATATAATTTACCACACTAACAAAATGAGAGAAAAAAACACGGTATCATCTCAATTGACGCAAAAAAGGCATTTGACAAAATATGGATCTCTTTCTTGATAAAAACACTTAGAACACTAGAATAGAAAGAAACTTCCTGAACTTGAAAAAGCCCACAGCAAACATCCTATTGAATATTAACAGATTGGAAGCTTTCCTTCTAAGATCAGGAACAAGACAAAGAAGTCCACAGTTACCACTGCTGTTTAGCATTGTACTGGAAGTTCTTTCCAGAGCAATTAGGCAAGAAAAAGAAATAAAAGGCATTCAAATTGGAAAGAAGCAGCAAAAGTTTTCCTATGGGCAGATGACAAGATCCTATATACAGAAAATCCTGAAAAAATCCACAACAAATCTTTTAGAGTTGATAATTGACTTTAGCAAAGTGGCAGGGTACAAGGTCAACACTCAAAATTCAGTAGTATTTATATACACAAGCAAGAACAATTAGAAAAAGAAATCAGAAAAATTCCATTCATAAATCAACTAAAATAACCAAATATCTACGAATAATTCTAACCAAGCATGTAAAGGACTTGTATGCAGAAAACTACAAAACATTGCTAAAAGAAATTAAAGAAGTCCTAAATAAATATAAGGCTATTCCATGTTCATGAATTCAAAGATGAAATATCATTAAGATGTAATACCCAAAGCAACTTATAGATTCGAAGTAATCCCAATTTAAATTCCAAAAATCTTCTTTTCATAAATGGAAAAGCCAATTATCAAATTTATTTTGAAGGGAAAGGGGCCCTAAATAGCTAAAGCTCTCTTGAGAAAGAAGAATGAAGTTGGGGGACTCAAACTTCCCAATCTTAAAACTTATTACAAAGCCACACTAATCAAAACAGCATGGTATTGGCACAAGGACAAGCATATAGCTCAAATGGAATAGAACTGAGAGCTCAGAAATCAACTCTTACATTTATGGTCAAGGTGGCAAAGACTATTTAATTGGGAAAGAATAATATATTCAACAAATGGTGCTGGGGAAACTGGACACATCCATTTGCTACAATAAAGAAGAAGGACCCTTACCTCACACTATATACAAAATAAACTCAAAATGGATTAAAGACCTTAATATAAGAGCTAAAACTATCAAAACCTAGGAGAAAACTTAGGGAAACCTCTTCAATATCTTGTGTTGAACAGTGGTTTCTTAGACTTTACACCCAATGCACAAGCAACAAAAGAAAAAGAAAATAGATAAATGGAATCTCATCAAAATAAAAAAACAAAAGTTTTATTCCTCAAAGGGCTTTATCATGATATAAAAAGGCAACCTATACAAATCCAAGAAAATATTTGGAAACCACATGTGAAAGTTTGAAGTTTCTTTGAATACCAGAAAAGATCATGTTCTTGGAATTAATCCATTCTTGTGGGTTTGGGACCCTTTGATTAGATTGAATTCAGTTGGGGAACTTTGGAGTATTTCATTGAGGTGTAACCCAGAATGGGTCTCTGTTCTCTTGCTGGAGTGCTTCATATATGGGAGAAGCATGCAGAGAGACACACAGAGAAAGAGAGCAGCTATTTTACTCTGCCATGGGAGAGAGAACACCAGGATCACCTACAGACACAAAGGAATCCTGAGAGACTGAGAGATAGGCTGGAGGCTGGAATCAGTGAAACAGCCCAAAGCTGAAGAGACAGTCCAGGGAGAGATGAGCCATCTGCCTGATTGCACAGCTGAGTTTGGGGAGAAAGAAAGTCTAAAGTAGAAAGTAGAGACAGGCTGCCAATTTGCCTTGCTAGGCTGCAATTTGGCAGTCCAGGGACTGCCAGCAGCTGACTTTTGGTGGTGTAGTATCTATGCTGATGCGTAGATTTGGACATTTTCACAGCCTCAGAATTTTAAGATTTTACTCTAACAAATTCCCATTATAAAAACCAACCCATTTCTGGTATTTTGCATTGGCAGCCTTGAGCAAACTGAAAAAACACACCCCTGATAAAGGATTAATGTATAGTATATATAAACAAATTCTTCAACTGAACAACAAAAAGTCAAACAACTCAATTTAAAAATGGACAAATTACTTGGACAGAAAGCTGTCCATAGAAGATAAACAAATGTCCAGAAAGCACATAAAAAGATTCTCAACATCATTAATTGGGGAAATGCAAATCAAAACCACAATGAGATATCATTTCACACACATTATAACAACTCCAATTAAAGAAACGAAAAATAACAAGCATTGGAGAAGATGCAGATAAATAGGAACACTCATTCATTGCTGATGTCAATATAAAATGGTACAGCCAGGAGTGGATGTGGCTCAAGTAGTTGAGCACCCACCTCCCACATGGGAGGTCCCAGGTTCAGTTCCTGGTACCTCCTAAAGAAAAAAAAAGAGCAGACAATGAGCAAAAAAAACAACAAGCAGACAATGAATAAAAACAATGTGCAGACAAGTACAAAAACAATGAGTGAGGTGGTTCTGGCAGGCTCGGGTCGCCCTTGGACTTTTTGGGTCCCGCGCGTCATAGCGGGTCCCTTGCGGGGCGGTGGGCCTTGGGCTCTGGACCTGCTCAGGGCCCTACCGCGGGTCAGCCTCGCCAACCTAAAACCGAACCCCGGCTCCAGGAAACCTGAGAGAAGACCAAAGGGTCGGAGAAGAGGTAGGAAGTGTGGCAGAGGCCATAAAGGAGAAAGGCAGAGAGGCACCCGGCCCCGACTGGGCTTTGAGGGAGGTCAGACTCCATTTTACATCCGAATCCCAAAATATGGGTTTAATGAAGGGCATAGCTTCAGGCGCCAGTATCAGCCTCTGAGTCTCAGTAGACTGCAGTATCTTATTGATTTGGGTCGAGTTGATCCTACTCAACCTATTGACTTAACCCAACTTGTCAATGGTAGAGGTGTGACCATCCAGCCACTTAAAAGGGATTATGGTGTCCAGCTGGTAGAGGAGGGGGCTGACACCTTTAAGACTAAAGTGAATATTGAAGTCCAGTTGGCCTCAGAACTAGCCATTGCTGCAGTTGAGAGAAATGGTGGCATCATTACAACAGCCTTCTACGATCCAGGAAGTCTGGATATTCTATGCAAGCCTGTTCTGTTCTTTTTGCGTGGACAACCCATTCCAAAACGTATGATTCCACCTGAATGCTTGGTGCCGTTATTATACCGATGCAAAGAACCGTGGTTACCTAGCAGATCCTGGCAAATTTCCTGAAGCAAGACTTGAGCTCACCAAGAAATACGGTTATATCTTACCTGATATCACCAAAGATGAGCTCTTCAAAATGCTCAGCAACCGAAAGGACCCAAGGCAGATTTTCTTGGGTCTCGCTCCAGGGTGGGTGGTGAATATGACTGATAAGAAAATCTTAAAGCCTACAGATGAGAATCTTCTCAAGTACTACAGCTCATGAACTCCCTTCTAAGAAAGCAGAGTTGTTAAAGATTACTGGATGAGAGCCTGAAGTAATAGGTATTCTCATTGTATCTCCCTAATGTGTAATTCTGCAGATGTTGATGTTACTTGGCAGTGTCATTGTATCTCCTTTTCGTTTTTATCTGAAATCAAAATAAAAATGCTAAGTAAGCAAGGACTGTGTAGAGAAACTGAAAAAAAAAAAAAAACAATGAGTGAAAAAAATCAACAGCAAGTAAAAAACAACAAGCAAAACAGATGAGGGAGCCATCGGCAGGGGAGGATATTGAAAAAAATGGTGCTGCCACTGTGGAAGATAGTTTGGTAGTTCCTCAGAAAACTAAGTATAAAACTACCATATAACCCAGCATTCCCTTGACTTGGCATATACCCCAAAGAATTGGAAGGAGGGGTTTAAACATATTTACACGCTGATTGTCATAGCAGCTTTATTCACAATTGCCACAAGATGAAAGCAGCCCAAGTGTCCATCAACCGATGAATGGATAATTAAAATGTAGTATATACATACTATGGAATATTATTCAACCATAAAATGGAATATATTGTTTATACATGCAATAACATGGATGAACCTTGAAGACATATTGATCTGTAAGAAGAAATGAAATCAGGATGCATATGACAACATGGATGAACCTAACGAATATTGTATTGAGTGAAATAAGCCAGACACAAAAGAACAAATATTTCATTGTCTTGCTAATATGAACTAAATATAAGTAAACGCACAGACATAAACTCTAGAATATAAGTTACTAGGGAATAAAATGTGTGTTGAGAATGGGAGTTGATGCTTAATGTATGTAGCATTATTAACAAGGCTAATGTAAAAGTGTGGAAATGAATAGAGTTAAGAGTAACACATTATAAGGAGTATAACTAACACTGCTGATTTTTTAATGTTATTGTGACTGAAAGGGGTTGCCTGTGGACATAAATGTCAATTGAAAGGGAACTAGAGAATAATTTAGGTAATGTATAACATAACATAGTGATTTCAGTTGTGGATGAAGATTATGGTTAATAGTACAAATATAAAAATGCTCTTCTTTTACAAAGTGCTAAGAATATGTTGATACATGGGAAAATTACAACTAATGTAACTTATAGACGATAATTAACAGTAACTAATATTTTGCAGCAATGGCAAGAAAATATTATATTGATACTAAGGGACAATAATAGGGAGTATTTGAGGGTATGAGATTTTTCTGGAGTAATGAAAACATTTTTTTGGAGTAATGAAAACATTCTGAAATTGACTGAGATGATGACAGCACAACTCTGTGATGAAAATGAGAACCATTGAGTGTATACTTTGAATAGAATGTAAAAAGCATAGGATTGTATAACTCAGGGAATCAAGTGGTGGTTGATGGACTGTGGTTAACAGGACAAATATGGGAATGTTTTGTCCTGAATGATAAAAATATATAATACTAATATAGGATGTTAATAATTGGGTGGGTTGGGGAAAAATACACCAAATATAAGATATGGGCTATAGTTAATAGTAATATTTTGATGATATTGTTTCATAGTTTGTAACAAATGTTTCTACTTGCATCTGTAATAACCCTTTTACCAAATAAGGTCACATTCTGATTACCTGGGGATTGGGACTTCAACTTATCTTTGGAGGAACCCAGTTCAACCCATAACATTCTTACATGATAATTAAATACTTTTTGCATGCCTAACTTTATGGTTTGATGGGTCAGATGAAGTGAAGAGCATCCTAGAACCTTGATGTTCCTTGGTGAACATTCATTGGTGAAGGATTCATTCTCTGCTAATGGTTGTTTTTCAAAAAGAGAAGAATTCTCTGGTAAAGGAGTTTTGCTCCCAATCTCAATGGGCTGCATGTTAATTCTACTTTTGGAGACTGATATAAGCCTAGTTTAATTCATCATGTCTATCAGTCATATTCTATTATTCTTTATTCTCAGTGGAAAATAGATCTTCAGGGTCATATGGACAGATAGCAGTGGACTTTTCATGGCAGTGTGTATTTTGAATTATTTATTTGATAGGGAGAGGGTGTTCCAGCGACTTCCACTTGGTCTTTTCCATCCTGATAATCTACTGGTAATGTAAATAATGTGAGGATTATGACAGTTGTAGAATTTTATGTTCATACCATTATTCTAAGAACTGGAGAAATAAACACACAATAAGTTGTAGGACCTAACAGGCACACTGTGTGATGGACCATGGTGAAATCTCTACTTATCCCTTCTACTTATCCTTTCACTTTCAATAACATTTACTCTTATTGGTGGGTAAGAGTAGTATTACTGTTGCCAAGGAATTAGTTTCAATTCAGAGGCAGTGTCTTGTAGTCCCCAGAAAGTTTTGAAGTTTCCCTTTCCCCAGTGAAATCTCTGATAAATAGTTCCAGTTTCCCTTGGAGAAGACTGGGATAGGTATTACTATGTAATTGTCTCAGTTTTCAAGGTTATCCTTTAAGTGTCCCTTGACTCCATTTATTTTAAAGAGATCTCCGTTTGAAACTGGTTCAAGTCTTGAAATTAAAGAGAGGGCCATGGCTTTCTGATTTTAATGTCAAAGAGATCATTACTGCCTTCATGTCTATTTAAAACAGAAAACCAACCTGGATTTTCATTTTTGAGGTTCAGTTTCCATAAAAATACCTTTTCTGGTAGCTAGAGACATACCAGCCATTGTTTAATCTGGAATAGAGATGATATTCTATTAATCAGAAGTATGAAATTTTCATTACAGAGAAATATATGTTTACACAATCAGGGTGAGGAGAATGAAGGTCATGGAAGCTACTACTGAAAATATTTGTTTCCACAAATCTCAACTCTGAAAAGCTTTGACAATCTCCAACTATAGCAGCAAAGTAGATGATATTCAAATGATTAACCTAAAGATGTACAATATTTAAAGTCTTCCTACAAGTGTGTCTGCAACTATCTCTGGAGCGTAATGGCTTCTCCTTGTAAGATGTAAATCTAGAACCATAAATGGAGGAAATTTTGGGAAATGTAGCTCCCAACTCCTCTATGTTTGGAAGGGCATCTAAAAATAGGTATCAATGCAGCTGTGTAAATAGCTAACAATTCTGTACAAATATGAAAATATTGTCCAGAGACTTTCTAGTCTCTTTGAATACTTGGAATTATGGTTTTCCCATTTTTTGTATATTTGCTGTTTCTTAGAACTGATGATCTCAACCTATTACCACTGAATTCCTCTAATCACACTATGAAAAAATTGACCCTATTGTTTTATTTACTTTAAAGATCTGAAATAGTATGCATTATTTAGCAGTCTATATGTGTGCATTTATATACATTTGTGTACATGCATGTATATGAAATTCTGACTGAATGTATTTCCTTATGTGGAACTTACAAGTATCTTTGGAACTCTTTTGCTACGAATTTTCAGACCTAAGTCCAGATAACATTAATGTAAGTCCAATCACTTTTCCCTATAATTTCTTTAGTTCTCGTCAGGCTAAACATCCCCATTTCCTGTAACCATTCATTACATAGATGTTGCCAAATAATTATGCTGATCATTTTCATTTAAATAAACCAAAGTTTATCAGTATCTCTCTGAAATCATGGATCCTGAACAAGAGTTGATAGTTCCAAAGTGTTTCAAGCAAAGTCATGTTAGTATTTACCTTATTCTAAATATTATATAATTTTTAAAAATAAAGCATAACTTGGCAACCACTTCATGTGATTGTTTAATACTGAACATACTATCATGTAAAAAGCAATAAACATAGTTGAGAGATTTTCCTGCTAAGCCCCTTTCTTTGCATCTGCTATTGGCTTTATGGTCCCAAGTATACAGGACTTTATCTGCATTAAACTTCTCTCTACAGCAAGTATGACCATGAGAGTTGAGCTAGAAAACCTCCACAGTCCATTGTAACATTCAGATTTCCTTGGGCACCTAGTTTCTTGATGACAGCAATGAGATAAGTCATCTATGGGCATTCATAATCCATGATAACAAATGAAAAGATGACTGACCCTGTCTATTTTGAAAACTGTGCACAATATACTTGTCATGACAGCAGAATAAGCTCATGGAAGAATGAACTGTAAATTGATAGGAAAGCAAAGGGGGCTCATAGCAAGGAAACTAGATTTCCTCAAATGGATGTTTAAGAGAAAAAGAGAACAAAACCTTGGACATTTTAGCAATTTGAAAGAAACTGGAAACAAAGTTGTTTGGGCTAATATAAGATTTAAAGCATAAGAAAAACTTTGTCTGGGGAATCTTTTTCTGAAAGAAAACCATAATCTAAATAAGGCATAGTTTTAAAATAAAATATGTGTATTATATTACATTGAGTTTTGAAAATATTTAAATATATTTAGTGAATTATAGGCAATGTTCTTTTTTAAACTTTTAAAGAATTTGTCTTCCATTGTTTTAATTTTTTTAACTCACAACTGAATGTACTCATTATAGCAAACATTTTATTTTAGTCAACAGAAAGGCCAGACTTGTATTTCCATTGAGACTATTGCAATTGACAGCAGAGTATTTGGTGGACACACTATCATGTGGCAATACTCAAAGATTCATCTATCCACTAAGAAGTCAAACAGACAAGAAAGTTATTAGGAAAAGAATGGCCTGCATGTAAGCTTTAAAGAAATGTTTCAAGAATATATGTTGTTGATGTATTGTTTTAATAACACTTGATGAGTTATGAAGCTCTTTTAAAGAACATGTCTCTTCTTTCATAGAATATGGCAGATTACAATAATACAAATGAAATTCTATGTTTTCAAAATGCACAGAAATCCCACTGATGACCTTGGTTTAAATGACAGTATCCCAGGGTAGAGAGGTTTGTTTCCTATTACCTGGACATACACAGATGTCCATACCTCCACAGATTAAACAGTTTATAACACTGGTTTTAGTTACTAACTAAATTCAAGGCTACTAAGATAAATGAGTTAAATATAACCTTCACAGAGGCAGTGACTATGATTCCAATGACATTATTAAACTTGAGAGATTAACTGGTTATGTTACAAATAAGGTTCTTATGTAACTAACATTCTTATTAAATAATATATGGTATATTTTTCTTGTATTTTCTGAGTAAGTTATCATTTTCCTTCCTATAGTAGCTCTTTTATCAAAAGCAATCCCTATATTTTAAATTTTGTGAAAGTATTATCTTGTTAATGTCTTGTTATTTTTGTTTTCCTCATTATATCACTAATAAATCAGAAGCACAATAAACGCGAAAGAATTAATGGGTGGGTGAATGAAAGGATTAATCAGGAAAGTTTGAATAATGCTGTGTGTGCTATAATTGCACTTCTTTATATTTATATAGAATTGTAAATATAAGTGGAAAAAGGTATACTCTTAAGCATCATATTCCATAATTAATTAGTAAAATTGAAATGTTTGAAAGATTGGAAATATATATTTTAAAAATTAAAAAATAGTACTTACTCCATCAAAGAATGGAATTTTACTGGAAAATTAGAAGTGTTATGAATGGGATTTGCTTTTTTTCAATTTTTTTTTTTTTTTGAGATACTTAGATTACATAAATGTTACACAAAAAATATAGGGATTCCCATATGCCCCACCTTCCACAACTCCCAGAACCTCCCACATAAACATCCTTCATTAGTGTGGCACATTAATTGCAATTGATAAACACATCCTGGAGCTTTGCCATTAAGCATGGACCATAGTTCACATTGTAGACCACACTCTCCCCCCCCACAGTTCTGCATGTTATATGATGATATAAAATGGTCTATATCTGTCATTGCAATGTCACTCAGGACAATTCCCAAGTCCCGAAAAAGGCCCTATATTACAACTGCTTTTCCTTCTCCCTGCCCTCAGAGCCTCCAGTGGCCACTGGCTCTACCTCAATGTTGTAATTTCTTCCATTGCTTGAATCACAATATGTCTATAGTAGAATACAAGTAAGTCCACTCTAGTCTATAGCTCTTCCCCCTATCCTGAGGAGTCTGGGATGGTGATGTCCACTCCACCTCCAATTGAGAGGGGGCTTATATTCCATGGAGAAGGTAGATGGGATTATCCTGCCTGCAGCTGCAAACTCTCTCCATTCCCTGGGATAGTCATTGTCCATTCCTGCCAGTTGTCCTGGGTGAATCCAATGAGCTGCTCCATCGAAGTTCTGGGTCCAGCTGGTACATGAACAGCACAAAGACTCAAGTCTCTGCACATCCACCTACAAACTCCAGCACCAAGTGTAGGTTTGACTAGGAGGGACAGGTGAGCCATGTGCGGAGAAGACATAGTTGAGTCCAACTCTGCCACTGTCGTGAGCACAAACTCCAAAGTAGGGCCCACTAGCAAGGCACCAAACTCTGGAGCTATCCGCCCTGACATAGGACCTGGGTGTCTCCGGAGCCCTCAGGAGCCCCACTATTTGGGGTGATACCACTTTGAAATTCTATGAGATCCTACTGAGTGTGCATAAGTGTTACCTCTGGGATGACCTCCCGACTAATTTTGAAGACTCTTAGGCATATAAACTCATTTGTCTTTACATTTTCCTCTTTTTTTCAAGGTCTTTTTCCAGTCACATTGCCAGTTGGCACTTGGTAGCAATCCCTTGGTGCCAGGGAGGCTCGTCCCCAGGAGTCATGTCCCACACTGGAAGGAAGGTAATGCATTCATATGCTGAGTTTGACTTACAAAGAGGCCACATTTGAGCAACAAGGAGGCTCTCAGGAGGCAACCCTTAGGCACTCCATAACAATAGGTTAAGTTTCAATTTCAAGAGCAAAGACTCATAAGGCTAGTCATCAATATCAAGGGCCCATCAATGGATCATACTCCTTCATCAGTCACTGCCCCTGCACTTGGGGGACTGTTGCTGCTCCTTTAGAGAATGTGGCAGAGCTCTCCAGGATGGGAATTCAGTATTCTCTCATTTATTGAGTGATTCTCCACCCACAGTGACAATGTCCTATGAACATTTGAACATTTTTATATGCCTTATATTTATGCTCAGGTGAACTTCCTCCCATGCATCCCCCATCCCTGACACCCCACACCAATGATCCTCCCCCATCCCAGTTGTAACCCTTCTGTGATCCAAAATTCTTCAAAGATGAAGCCATTACAATAGCTGAATACAATAAATAGGAAAATGAAATAATAATGGTAAGTTTAAATGTAAGAGATAAAATACATAAAATTTTTGAAAAAACTAAAAATAAAGTAAAATTAAAAGATTGGTAAATATAAAAAAAATTTTTTTGACCTTTTGCCTTTCATCACTGCAATATCTGGTATCCAGTCTGTACCGTGGCACCTTCCCCCTCTCATTCCCCAGTGTCTCATTATTTTTCATTTTGTTTTCAAAGAAGTTTTAGGCCACAGCAAAGTCACACACAGAATACAGGAGACTCTCATATACCCAACATCCTCCCCCTTTCCTTCCTCCTATATTGATACCTTTTTTTGGGGAGGGGGTGGTTAGGGCAAAGGTCACATAAGGTATGTACCCCAGAAAAACATGTTCTTAAACTTAATCCATTCCTCTGGGTGTGAACTCTTATAAATAGGACCTTTTTTTGTTGTTGTTGTTAAATGTACTAGATAAATATAATTTTTTTTTGAATCATACAATATGTTACAGAATATATTTGGTTCATAGTAACACAATCATACAGTATTTGTCCTTTTGTGTCTGGCTTGCTTCAATCAACATAATGTCCTCCAGGTTCATTCATGTTGTCATATGCTTTATGAATTCATTTCTTCTTACAGCTGCATAATTTAATACCTTTTTATATGTGGATAGTAGCATTGTTATAATTGATACACAAATAGTGAAACATAGCTACTAAACATAGTCAATGGTTTACACTATGTTTTATATTTAAGACCATACACTTTATAAATTTTGATGATATTTACCATGTCCTGTGTCCATCACTGCATGTTAATGAAGAACATTTCCACTGACCACTAAATATACCCTGTTTGATCTATTCTATTCCTCCCACCCCATCCCCCAGGGGTCCGCGACGACCCCCTGGCTTGACTCGTTGGATGACAAGATTCATAGTTACATGCAAAAAGAGGTCTTGACACACTGGTTTGTTCTCCCCTATTAAGAACTGCCCTTGCTTTTGAGAGACACCTACCTGACTATTTCTGAACAAATCAGTCCTCCCAAAGATGGGAGTCCATCACCTTCCCGCTCATTATGTGGGTCTCCACCCACTAATACAACACATTATGACAGAATGAACACTCACACACTCCCTAGAATTCTGCTCCAGGTGTGCCCTGTCCTGAATGCCCCTCCAGCCAACACCCTAAACCAGTGACCCTTCCTTGTCATATTGCTATAATAGCATTCCCAACTCTGTACTTTCAAACTCATACCCACATATCCCCAGTGTTCACCTGGTCCCTATCCTAACCTTCCCCCCCATATCCTAGAACTTCTAACCCACCCTTCCCAATCTAGTCACCTGTCAACCCTGCACCACCCAACATGATAATATCACTACCCTTCTGTCTTATCCCTTCAATACCCAGCTACCTTCTATCACTTTACCATAGATTACGTCTGTATGGGTGATGGATCACAACCTTCTCTTCTCTTTCTATTTCTTGTAAACCTTTCTTACAGACAATAGCTCTCTGAGATTGCTTAATTTCCTTATTTCATATCAGTGAGCTCATGTACTGTTCATCCTTCAATGCCTGGCTTCCTTCACTCAACATAAGATCTTCAAGATACATCCATGTTATCCCGTGTGTTAGCACTTTATTCCTTCTTACAGCTGAGTAATATTCCATTGTATGTATGTACCTCATTTTGTTTCTCCATTCATCTGTTGATGGGCACTTGGGTTGATTCCAACTTTTGGCAATAATGAACAATGCTGTTATGAACATTGGTGTGCATATATCTGTTGGTGTCTTTGCTTTCAATTCTTCAGGATATACACCCAGCAGTGAAATCGCTGGATCATATGGAAGTTCTATAGTTAGATTTTTGAGGAACTGCCAAACTGTACTTCATAGTGACTGGACAATTCTAAATCCCACCAGCAGTGGATGAGGGTTCCCATTCCTCCACATCCTCTCCAATACTTATAGCCTGCTATTTTTTTTCAAATATCTGCCATTCTAATGGGCATAAGATGATATCTCATTGTAGTTTGATTTGTATTTCCTAATAGCTAGCAATGTTGAGCATCTTTTCACGTGCTTTTTAGCCATTAATATTTCTTCCCTGGAGAAGTGTCATTTCAGGTCACTTGCCCATTTTTTAAATGGGTTGTTTGTCTTTTTATTTTTGAGGTGTAGGATTTCTTTATGTATGCAAGATATCAGATATATAGTTGCCAAATATTTTCTCCCATTAGGTAGGCTGCCTTTTTACTTTCTTGATAAGGTCTTTTGAGGTGCAGAAGTTTTTTAATTTTGAGGAGATCCCACTTATCTATTGTTTCTTTTACTGCTCATGCTTTGGGTGTGAATTTCATGAAACCATTTCTTATGACAAGGTCCTGTAGATGCTTCCCTGCTTTATCTTCTAAAGTCTTTATAGTCTTGGGTCTATATTTAGATCTTTGATCCATCTTGAGTTTATTTATTTATAAGGTGTGAGATGGTGTTTCTCTCTCATTCTTTTGGATATAGATATCCAGTTCTCCTAGCACCATCTGTTGAAGAGGCCATTCTCTCCCAACTGAGTGGGCTTGGTGGCCTTGTCAAATATCAGATGATGTGAAGATCTATATCAAAACTTTCAATTCAGTTCCATTGGTCAGTATGTCTATCCTTGTGCCAATACCATGCAGTTTTGACCACTATAGCTTTGTGGTATGTTTTAAAGTCAGGTACTGTGATACCACCAACTTTATTTTTCTTTTTCAATATGTCTTTGGCGATTCAGGGCCTCTTACCCTTCCAAATAAAATTTGTAGTTAGTTTTTCCAATTCATTGAAAAAACAGAGTGTTGATTTTTATTGGGATTGTATTAAATCTGTAGATTAGTTTGGGTAGGATAGACATCTTAATGATGTTTAGTTTTCACATGCATGAACAGGGAATATTCTTCCATTTATTTAAGTCTTCTTTGATTTCCTTTAACAGTGTTGTGTAGTTTTCTGTTTATAAGTCATTTACATCTTCAGTTAAATTTATTCCTAGGTATTTGATTCTTTTGATTACTATTGTAAATGGTATTGTTTTCTTGATTTCCTCCTCAGATTGCTTGTTAATGGTGTACAGAAATGCTACTGATTTTTGATCATTGATCTTACAGCTGTCACTTTACTGAACTCCTTTATGAGTTCTAGAAGCTTTGTTGTAGATCTCTCAGGGATTTCTATGTATAGGATCATGTCATCTGCAAATAGTAAAATTTTTACTTCTTCCTTTCCAATTTGGATGCCTTTTATATCATTTTCTTGCCTCAGTGCTCGAGCAAGTACTTCTAAGACAATGTTAAATAATAGTGGTGACAGTGGGTATCCTTGTCTTGTTCCCAATCTTAGAGTGAAAGCTTTTAGGATTTCACCATTGAAAATGATATTAGCTGTGGGTTTTTCATATATACCCTTTACCATGTTCGGAAAGTTGCCTTCTATTCTTATCTTTTGCAGTGTTTTTATTAGGAAAGGGCGCTGTATTTTGTTGAATGCTTTTTCTGCATCTATAGAGATGATCATGTGATTTTTTTCTTTCAATCTTTTTATGTAGTGTATTACATTGATTGATTTTCTTATGTTGAACCATCCTTACATATGTGGGATGAAACCCACTTGGTCATGGTGTTTAATTCCTTTGATATTTTTCAATTAGCAAGTATTTTGTTGAAGATTTTAGCATCTAGGTTCATAGAGAGATTGGTCTGTAATTTTCTTTTCTTGCAGCATCTCTGTTTGGCTTTGGTATTAGGGTAATATTGGCATCATAGAATGGGTTAGACAATGTTCCTTCTACTTCTGTTTTTTGGAAGAGTTTAAGCAGGATTGGTGTTAGCTCTTTCCAAAATGCTTCGTATAATTCGCCTGTAAGGCCGTCTGGTCCTGGGCTTATCTTAGATGAGAGGTTTTTGATGACTGAGTCTATATCTTTACTTGTAATCGGTCTGTTGAGTTCATCAATTTCTTCTTTCATCAATGTAGGCTGCTTGTGAGTTTCTAGGAATTTGTCCATTTCCTCTAAATTATCATTCTTGTTGGCATATAATTTTTCAAAGTATCCTCTTATGACAGTCTTTATTTCTGTGGGATCAATGGTGATATCTCCTTTCTCATTTCTTATTTTGTGTATTTGCATCTGCTCTCTCTTTTTTGTTGCTAGGCTGGCTAAGGGTTTGTCAATTTTATTGATCTTCGTAAAGAACCAGCTTTTGGGTTTGTTTATTTTTTCTAGTGTTTTCTTATTTTCTATTTCTTTTGGTTCTGCTCTAATCTTTATTATTTCCTTCTTTCTATTTCCTTTGGAGTTAGTTTGTTGTTGTTTCTCCAATTTCTCCAGGTGTGTAGTTAGGTCTTCAATTTTATCTCTTTTTTCTTTTTTGATGTATGAATTTAATGCCATGAACTTCCCTCTCAGTACAGGTTTGTCTGCATCCCATAGGTTTTGATGTGTTGTGTTTTCATTCATTCATTTTCATTCATTTCAAGGTAGTTAATGATTTCTTTTGAGGTTTCCTCCTTCACCCACTGTTTCTCAAAGAGAGTGTGCCCAATCTGGTTCTCTGACCCTTAGTGATTTCCAATCATTCCATTGTGGTCAGAGAAATTTATTTGTATAATCTCAATCTTTCTGAATTCATTGAAAGTTATTCTATCACCTAGCATCTGGTCTATCTTGGCATATGATCCATGTGCACTCGAGAAGAAAGTATATCTTGCTGTATTTGAGTGTAGTGTTCTGTTTATGTCTATTAGGTCCAGATCCTCTAATGTATTATTCAGAGTCTTTGTTTCTTTATTGATTCTCTGTCTAGATGTTCTGTCTAATGGTGATAAGGTTGTAGTAAAGTCCCCCACTATAATTGTAGAGGCATTTATGTCTCCACTTAGTCTTTCCAGTGTTTGCCTCATGTATTTTGAGATGCCCTGATTAGGTGCATAAATGTTTATGATTGTTCTTTCTTCTTGAAAGATTACCCATTTTGCTAATATATAGTGTCCATCTTTTTCTCTTACAATAGTTTTGAATTTAAAGTCTATTTTTTCCAATATTAGTATTGCTACTCCTACCCTTTTTTTGGTTGTTGTTTGCTTGTAAAATTATTTTACAGCCATTCACTTTTAGCTACTTGAATAACTGGGTCTAAGGTGGGTTTCTTGTAGACAACATATAGATGGGTCATATGTCCTTATCTATTTTGCTAATCTGTGTCTCTTGACTGGTGAGTTTAATCTATTAATATTCAGTGCTATTACTCTCAAGGCATTTCTTGCATCAGCTATATTTTCTTTGGGTTTATGTATGTTATATGTTGCTTTAATTTCTCTTTTTGTCTTTTTACTTGTCCCTACACTCTCCTTCAACTGTCTCTCTCTCAGGTTTTTTCCTTTCCTACTCTAGAACTTCCTTTAGTATTTCTTGAAGTGCAGGTTTCTTATTGGCATACTCTCTTAATTTCTGTTTATCTGTGAATATTTTGAACTCGCCATGATTTTTGAATGCCACCTTTGCTAGATAGAGAATTCATGGCTGGAAGTTTTTTTCTTTGACTACCTTGACTATGTCATACCACTGTCTTCTTGCCTCCATGGTTTGAGAGGAGAAATCAGCACTTAATGTTACTAAGCTTCCCTGGTATGTTATGGTTCTCTTTCTCTTGCTGCTTTGAGTATTTTCTCTTTGTCTTGAGCATTGGACATTTTGACAAGTATATGTCTTGGAGGAGGCTTTTAGGATTTATAATATTTCAGGTGTGCTGTGCTTCCTGGACAGGTACGTCCATCTCTCTCAATAGGGTTGGGAAGCTTTCAGCAATTATTTCCTTCAACACTCCTTCTGTTCCCTTTCCTTTCTCTTCCCCTCTGGGATGCCTATAATGCATATGTTTGTGTGTTTTGTGTTGTCATTTAAATTCCTAAGTCCCTGATGGATTGTTTTCTAACTTTTTATCTGTCTGTTCTACTAACTGTTTGATTTCAGATGTACTGTTTCCACATCACTAATTCTTTCTTCTGCCTATTCAAATCTGCTATTATGTGATTCCAGTGTCTTTTTGATTTCTTGGATTGTGCCATTCATCACCATCATATCCATTATCTTTATATGTATGTTTAAAATTTCTTCAGTATGTTCTCCCAGTGTCTTCTTAATATCCTTAATCTCTTCCTTCACTTCATTATGTTGGTCCGTGATATTTGTTTGGACAACTTTGATTAGTTGTTCAATGTTCTGTACTTCTTCCCAGTTTTTAGTTGTTAATTGGACTGGTCCATGTCTTCCTGTTTCTGTTTCTTAATATGGTTTGTAATTTTTGGTTGCCCTCTGGTCATCATTTATCTTGATGGGTTTATTCAGTTGATTAGCTTCTCTCTCTGCTCTAGAATTTTGTTTAGCTGCTGGTTTTGTGTGTGTGTTAAGTTTTCTTTTTGACACTTTGTTCTTCTTGTTCTTTTTCCTTGTTGTTTTCTATGTTCCCTTGAAAGAAAAAGATTAGAGCCAGAGAAATAGAAAGAGGTAAGAAAAGAAAAAGGTTAATAGTAATAATAATGAAAGTTACAAGAGGGGCTGTATAAGACTTAGTAAAATGAGTATTTAACTCATGTAAGCTGTGTAGAGTAATAAGAATTAAAAAGTGAAGTACCTAGATGAAATGGGAAACTGAATAGCGAAAAATATATAGAATGATTTAAAAGGTCAGAATGATGAGGAGAGAGAGAAATAGAAAAGAAAGGATAAAAGAAAAATGTTAATAAAAAAAAGAAAACAGAATAAACAAGATAGAAATCGAAACCAGTAAAGTTGAAAACTAATAAAAAATGGTGGAATGTAAGAACCACAACTGAAAGCAGAAGATAGAAAGATAAAGGAAGGAAAAGAGATAGTGTTGGTAGACAAAATCAGTATACACAGAAAATGGAAAATCAACGTAGAAGAAGCACAACAAAGAAGAAACAAGCTAGCAGCATCTAATTAAAAAGGGGGGGGGGGTGGAGAAAAAGGAAAGAAAAACAAGAAACAAACAAACATACAAACCCCCCAAACAAACACACAAGCAAGCAGTCAAACAAAGCTAAGGAAGAACAGTGTTCCTTCTTGAGCCCTTGTGGAGCCTCTCTGGCTGCCTGTATTCATCAATCTATTACCCTGCAGGCTTCTCTCTGCAGGTTTTGAGGCAGGTTTTAGCAAGTAAACTAAGTTAATTTTTTTTTAAGTAAACTTTTCTTTTTGTTTTTTTGGAAAAATAAGGGACCCAAAAGAAGCTAGCACAAAAATAATGTCTATGTTTTCTCTGTCCTATGTAACCCATAGGATCACTATGGGTGGATATCCTGGTGCATCACTACTCTTAGAGGAGCTGGGAATTGAACTAGGGACCTCATATATTCAAGGAAGAAATTCCTTCACTGAGCTACCTTTTTAATTGGGTCAGTTAGCTCTTCAGAATCTATTCAGTCACTTTTCCCTGGGCAGGTTTTACTCTCCTAAGGCAGCTGGGTTCAGCAGGCTGTATGAGCAGATCCCGTCCCCTCTCCTGGTCAGGTGAATTCCCTTTTGAAATTCAAATGGGACCCTGAAGACTGAGTACACTGCACTGAAATGATTTTCAAGCCTCTTCTAGACCACCCCCTCCTCCCAGGGGACCCTAAATAGGCTCTTGAAAACTTATTAAGCACTTCCCACTGCCTGACTCCCTTAGGGGAGTTGAAATTCTGAGAGTCCTCAGTGGGGAACTGTTAAATTGGCTGACTCCGCCCCCTCTCAGGCCAAGCCTCTATTTCCAGAGAAATTAGGTAAATCAGGCTTGCTCAGCAGATTTGCTTCTCCCCTCAGCCTGATGCCACTTCAAGCCAGCTGGTGTGATTCCCAAAGCTCAAAGGGGGTCCAGGCAATCAAACCCACAGAAAGGAAATCCCTCTCCACCCTTTGCCAGAACCCTCCCACTCTCTGAGAATGCTCCCTCTCCTTGGGTTTGGTGGCCTGGGGGAGTTGGGGCTCACCCTGGCCCCCTGCCCTGAGGGTGGGTCTTAGGTGCTGTGTTTTCTAGGAACAGAGTTAAAAACTCTTGGTTTTATCTTGAGCAATCTATTTCCCTGTCCAGCTCCGTCCAGATTGATGCCCCAAAGGCTCCTGCTCTGTGGGCTCCCAGAACATCTCACTTGGGCAGGATCCTGTCCCCAATCAGCTGTCTTTTGAGAGAGAGATGATGAGCATCCACTTAAACCGACACCATCTTGCATTCTCCCTGGGATTTGCATTTAAATGAAACTTGTACTTGTTTATAATTGTTACTTTAAAAAATATGGTCCCCTACCATGTAAGCACAGGAGGTCAAAGGACAACACTCTCCTGTCAGTCATTATTTCCCAGCACCTATAAATATGCCTTAAAAATACTAAGTGTTCCATATATATGTTTGACCAAATCACTAAGGTTATCTGTCAATACTCAACATTTTAAACACAAGCACTGATATCTATACTTTAAATGTTATGGTTACTGTGCTTTGATAGTATACCAATTTAAAAATGAGGTAAAGAAAAATTAAAAAGAAATAGAATCCAATTGATCCCAACATTTACAAATCAAATCCTTTAGAATAATTTAATGCATATTGTTCCATCCCATTTTATATGTAAATGTTAAATTGGAAGGACTTTTACATTATGAAAATTTTTGCTTAAAATGTTATAATAAATGTTTTTGATATACTGTTTAGAAATATATTTTAGAGGGATGACATACAGAATAGTGGCACAGGGAAATCTGTGAGCCTATTCCCAAGGACAGAGCCATAATGAGTGAAAATTTTATACCCATATAAAGGAATTAAAGTCAATGAAAATCATCCTAAATGCATAGAACAAAGGAGTAAATATTTATTCAAGGAATCCACAAAATAGTCTAAAGAACAGTAAGAGTCTTTGACGTTGGAGTCACAAATTGCTTCTTCCCACACACTCCCCACCTCATTTCAATATGATAGAAGAGCCATTCCAGGCAGATGCAGCCAGAAACACAGGACAACCTCTCCTCCCAGAACCCAGTGGAGCATTGTGGTATCTCAGTGAAGAGGTTGCCAGCATTTCTCATTCCCTGCAGCTCTATTATGCAGAAATTAAATTCCAGTGAAGAATGGCTGAGAGGTCTGGTGCTCTCTTCCTCCACCTAGGTCCCACTTGTAGGTCTCATTCCCTACAGCCTCACTCCAAGCATGGCAGGCAGAAAATCCTGGGGCCTTAACACCCTTCACTTCAGCTCACTCATAAAGTGGAGGGTTCAGGTCAGGGGAGACACGAAAGGGACCTAAAATTCCTCTTACCAAAGAATCAGAATGGGCATGTGTGATCACTGATCACAGGTTTTGATTAGTGACCTCAGATAGCAGGGGGCTTGGCTCTGAGGACTGCCATGATTTCAACCTGCCTGGGACAAAATCTGTAGCAGAGGAGAAATTATTAAAGACTCTGCTTCTGCAGGGCTCTGGGGAGTGTTAGTTGAAGAGCTGCATTTGATCGGCAGGCCAAGGAAGCTCAGCACTGGGAAGCCATAGAAGAAGCTCTTGGCACCATTCCTGATCCCCTCCCGAGGGAACTTTGGAATCAGTTTTGCACCTGCTTGATAAGTCCCAGATGTGGTTTCAGCTGGATTGACTTGGGAAAGTCCTCTCTGACTTGCCTCTTCTCCCAGAATTTGCCCTCAGGCAAAAGCTGCTAAAAACATCAAAAGGAATATAAGAAACTATAAAGACAGTCTGGGTCAAGGCTTGCTGGGCTTCAAATACTTGGGAGACAGAGGTTTGTCTTCTGGGAAACAGAGGTGACAACAAAACTCAGTAAAAAGGGGAATCCCCAAATACCTATATAGTGAAAAGCCAAAGAAAAGGCACAGACCCAGAAAGGCTGGGAAAATCCTACACACTGCATTAGCCTTGGGTAGACCTTCATGATAGGAAGGCTGAAGATCAAGAAAATCTGTCTTATCTTCAGCGGGGGCAAAAAAACAAAAACCAGAGTTAACGTTTTAAAATATTAAAATGTACAGTGTGCAAGAAAGAGAACAAAACAAGTAAAGCAAAAGGAAATGATTGCCTATCCAAAGGAGTATGATAAAAATCAAGAAACACCAGTGAAAAAGAAGAGAATGTGGACTTACCAAATAAACCTTTAAAAAATGAAATTAAAAATCTTCAAGGAGATAAAGGAAAACATAGAGAAAGAACTAAAGGTTATCAGGAAAATAATGAATGAGCAATATGAGAATCTTAGTTAAAAAACAGAAATTATAAGGAGAAATGAAACAGAACTATTCAAAAGAAAATAGTGACAGAGAGCATGCCAAACTTAGCAAAAGAAATGAATATGCACATCCAAGAAGCTCAGAGAATAACAAGTAGGATGAGTAGAATATGAAGTAAAATACACCCCATTGTTATTGATCACACTATTGAATGTAAAGGGCAAGGAGGGCGTTCCAAAAGCTGTAAGAGAAAAGCAATATATTATGTCCAATGGAGTCCCAAATAGATTGAGTACTGATTTCTCATCAGAAACCATGGAGGCAAGAAGGCATTGGGTTGAATACTTAAAGTGCTGAAGGAAAACAATTGCCAACCAAGAATTTTATATCTGGTGAGATTTTCTTTCAAACATAAGGGAGAGATTAAGACATTCCCACAAAAACAATGACTCAGAGAGTTCAGCACCAATAACCTACCCTACAAGCAATGCTATAAGAAGTTCTTCAGATTGAAGGGAAAGGACATTAAATATAGGTTCAAAGCAGTATAAAGACATAAAGATCTGCATTAAAGGTAACCAGCTGAGTAATCATGAATGCAAGTATTATTGTAGTATATAGTATGGTATGTGTGATGGTTAGGCTAATGTGTCAACTGGGCCAGGTAATGGTGCCCAGTTCTTTGGTCAAGCAACTACTGGGCTAATTGTAATACAAGGGCATTTCCTGAACTTTAATCATCAGTGAGTTGATTGTGTTGATGGCCAGTTACATCTACAATAAACTAAGGAGATTGCCATCAGCAATGAGTGATATCTTATCCAATCAATTGAAGGTCTTAAAAGGAGAAGTGATTTCAGCATTCAGAGAATTCCTATCTCTACTTTGAAGAGCCAGTATCTCCTTGAGACTCATCAAGGACCTTCATTGTACTCCCTGGCTTACAGCCTGCCCTAAGGAATTTGGACTCATCCTCATGGTTGCATGAGACAATTTTATTAATTCTCATGCTATTTACAGATATCGCCTTTCAGTTCTGTTTCCCTGGAAAACCCTGACTAATATAGCTTAGTACTAAGAGTGGCTCTTGAGAAACAGAATTTTAAAAATGGGATTTCTGAATTGGTTCTGGGATTTTTGCAATTAGCTCTCTACTCTGATCAGATTCAAGGGCACTAATGACTCTATTTCCAATAATCAGGAGGCAACTGACAGTCCATGGCATGAGTTGGCAATAGGGATATGCAAAATATCACCACTAGATATGACTATTTCCATGCTTATAAGATGAAAGGCTCTGGGTGAGGGTGTTTTTAACACCTTAACAGAATTTTGTGAAGTTAAAAGATACAATGATGTTAGCTGGATTTTCCTATACACTGGACACAATCACAAAAGAAAGGGATGAGTTGAAAACTTCAAATATGCAACACCGAATGAATTATGTGTGCCCTGAAAGAAAATCTTGTTTTGTGCAGACACAGATTTGAGATCTCTGATAAGTAAACTCAGAGTCTCATTGTGCAAGTTCAGAGATGCAATAGATATTAAAATCTCAACCTTGAAGGGTGTCTGCTGTTAAAGTGAGGGTGTGGAATCCAGAGGATTGGGATAGAGACACATGCATGGATGGTGATGGCAGTGTGAACATTGAAACCCTAAATTTTCCGAGGCTTTGCCAGATAAACCTGTAATGTTGTGCCTTGAGGAGACAGCCACTTGACATCTCCCCTCTCCTTACCCTGAGGAGAGGACCACTCAACCTACAACCTGGTTCAAGGAATCCTGACCTCCTCCTTGTTTTGAGGAAATGACCACCCAACCTCCACCCTGCCCTGAGGAGACAACCACCCAACCTCCAGCCTACCCCAAGGAATATGCAATCCAACCCCCACCTGAAGAGATTAATCCTGTCTCAACACATGAAACTGCAATGAATTGTCCTGAGGTAATTGACTTGAAAGATACTGCTAATGCTTCTCCTTACCCACCCTACCACCCTTTTTACTTCCAGACCTATAACTAACTAAAGTCCCAATAAGCCCCCTAAGGTGAAGTGCAAAGTATGACCCATGAGGAAGTATGCTATACTCCAAAAGAACTGCATGAGTTTTCCAATTTATATAGATAGAACTCAGGGAAATATATGTGAGAATGGCTATTAAGGGTATGGGATCATGGTGGAAGGAGTATAAAGTTGGATCAGGCTGAATTTATTGATATGGGCCCACTAAGCAGAGATTCTGGGTTCAGTGTTGTAGGTGAAGGGGTTAGAAAATGCTATAACAGTTTGTTCGGGTGGCTGGCTGAAACTTGGACCAAAAGATGGCCAATACTTCTTGAGGTCAAGATTCCAGAATTGCCCTGGCATATTGTAGATGAGGAACTCCAAAGGCTTAGAGAGATTGGAATGTTAGAATGGATTTATCATCTAAGACTTGCTCACCCACCCCAGGAATCCAGAGGACACACCTTTTACCAGCTCTGTGAGGAATAAAGTTGTGAGACTAACTCCATCTTCCCTAGGAGATCAGTGGTTGCTCTTTTCTGTAGGTTAGATATTATCATGGGAACTGCTGTCACAGAACTAAGATCCTTATACACTATGAGGGTGATTGGTTCCCAGGCCAGCAGAAGTCAAATGGCAGCACTTAATTGTGAAAGACAAGGTGGGCATGGCTACCACAATGAAAAGCAGACTCAAAGCAGCAATCAAAATAGTCTGAGTTGCATAGAGTTATGACAGTGGTTAATAGATCTTGGGGTACCTAGAAATAAAATAGGTGGGAAATCTACTAAATTCCAACTTGATCTGTATAAGCAAAAGAATTCTAGGTCAAGTGAACAAAAGCCTAATTTGAATGACAGAAACAGAGGGTCACAGCCTCCTAATCAATTCCCAGAATTGAGGCAGTTTATAGACTCAGAGACCCTTGATTGAGGGGAAGGCCAGGTTCCTTTGGGGAAGAACCCTGTTACACTGCCAAAAATATGTAATGTTAATCTTCCTCCCAGCATTCCCCAAAGTGACCCATGGCCTTTTACCAGGGTAAATGTGCTTTGGGGAAATGGAAATGATCAGACATTTTGGGAATTATTAGACAATGGCTTAGAAATGACATTAATTCTAGGAGACTGTCTTTGTCAGCCAAAGGGGTGCTAATGTGAAATACCAAAAATGGCTTGGTCTTTATAAAGGGTATTTATTTGGGGTAGAAGTCTACAGATACGAAGTCTAAAGCGTTAAGTTTCTTTTCTCAACACGGTCCATTGCCACGTGTTAGAGCAAGACAGCTGCCGGCGTTTGCCAGGGTTCAGGCTTCTGGGGTTCCTCTCTTCCCAGGGCTGCGTTTCTCTCCAGGCTTAGCTCCTGTTTCCTCCACAAGGTCAGCTGTAGACGATCAGGCAAACAAAAGGCTTGCTTCTCTTCTCCTGGGGCTTTCTTTCCAACATCAAAACTGCTTCTCAAAAGACTGCTTCAACTCTGTTCTTGCCTTGCCTTTTATATTCAATTCCTTACCCACCAAGGGGTGGGGCTCAATGCCTTACTGACGTGGCCCAGCCAATGCCCTCATCATAACTTAATCATGCCTAGATTAACAGATCAGTTTACAAGCATGATCCAATTATATTTTTGGAATTCATAATTACATCATACTGTCACAGAGACCCAAAACATCACTGTGGTCTACCAGTCAGAGTAGGGGGTTTATGGAGGTCAGGAGATACATGGGGTTTTAGCTCAGGCCCATCTCACAGTGAGCCCAGTGGATCCCCGGACCCACTCTATGGTTATTTCTCCAGTTCCAGAATGCATAATTGGAATAGACATTGGTTCTCTGACTTGTTGAGTGAGGGCCATTATAGTAAGAAGGCCAAGAAGAAGCCACTAGAACTGCCCCTATCTTGCAAAATAGTAAATTAAAAGCAATATCAGATTCCTGGAGGGATTACAAGAGGTCAGTACCACCATCAAGGATCTGAAGGATGCAGGGGTAGTGATTCCCACCACATCCTCATTCAACTTTCCTATTTGGACTATGCAGAAAATAGGTGGATCTTGGAGGACAATAGTGGATTATCATAAATTTAACTAGGTGATGATTCCATAGCTGTTCCAGATGTGGTATCATTTCTTGAGCAAATCAACACATCCCCTGGCAACTGGTATACAGCTATTAATCTGGCAAATGCTTTTTTTCCCTCTCAATTGCCATTAGTAAGGACCACCAGAAACCATTTGCTTTCTTACAGCCAGGCCAGCAATATACCTTCACTGTCCTGCCTCACAGGTGTATCAACTCTCCAGCCCTATGTCATTATATTGTCAGCAGGAAACTTGATCATCTTTCCCTCCCAGAAGACACCACACTGGTCCATTATCATGTTGATATCATGCTGATTAGACTTAGTGAGCAAGCAATAGCAACTACTCTAAACTTACTGGTAAGGCATTTGGGTGAAAAAGGATGGGAAATAAATCCAACAATAATACAGGGGCCTTGTACCTTGGTAAAATTTCTAGGTGTTCAGTGGTATGGGGCATGTCAAGATATCCTTTCTAAAGTGAAGGATAAACTGTTACATCTGGCCCCTCCTACAACCAAAGAAGAGGCACAATGCTTAGTTGGCCTCTTCAGATTTTGGAGACAACATATTCCTCAATTGGGTATGCTACTCTGGCCTATTTACCAAATGACCAATAAAACCTGCTATTTTTGTGTGGGGACTGGAACAAAAGGAGACTTTGTGACAGGTCCAGGCTGCTGTTCAAGTTGCACTGCTACTTGGGCTATATGACCTAGCTGATCTAATGGTTCTAGAAGTGTCAGTGGCAAATAGAAATGACATCTGGAGACTTTGACAGGTCCCTATTGGAGAATCTCAATGCAGGCCCTTAGGATTTTGGAGCAAAGCCCTGCTGTGTTCTGCAGATAACTTCTTTCCTTTTGAGAAACAGCTATTGGCCTGCTACTAAGCTATAGTAGAAACTGAATGCTTAACCATGGGCCACCAAGTTACCATGAGATCTGAGTTGTCTATCATGTGCTGGGTATTATCTGCCTGCCAAACCATAACATTTGGCATGCACAGCACATTCCATCATAGTAGAAGTGGTATATACAAAATAGGACTCAAGTAGGTCCTGAAGGCACAAGGAAGTTTATATACAATGCAATATTATTAAGCTGTATAAAGAAATGAAGTCCTGATATATGTGATATGGTTGAACCTTGGAAACATCATGTTGAGTGAAATTAGTCAGGCTAAAAGGACAAATATTGTATTATCTCAGTTATTTGAAATGATTAGACTAAGCAAACTCACAGAGTTAGAATCCAGAATATAGGTTACCAGGGGTAGGGTTGGGGATAAGGAATTGGAAGTTAAGGCTTAAAATGTTCAGGGGTCCTGTTTGGATGGAAATATTTTGATAATGGATGATGATGATGGTAGGACAACATTGTGAACGTAATTAATTGCAGTGAAATATATATCTGAATGTAATTCAAAGGGAAAATATCAAAGGGGAAATATAACATAATGAAAATTAATGAAAAATATCCATGAAACTATACACAAACACAGTCAGCCCTAATTTATACCGTGGTCAATAGTTTACAGTTCAATTATTAAAATGTGCTATCATCACCCATAACAAGTATTCTACAACAATGCAAGGTGCTTATAATAAGGTGGTATATGGTAATCCTGTATTTTACGAGTAATTTCTGTAAACCCACAACCTTTCTAATATCGTTAAAAGAAAGAATAATGAAAATTTTATAGTGCCACAGAGAAATATAGGACATTATAAGCATACCAACATATTCATAATGGGATTACCAGAATGAGAAAAAGGAAAAGAAAACTTATTTGAAGAAATAATGACTGATAATTTCATGAATTTGATGAAAAATATTAATGTACAGACATCTGAGACACTCAATGTGTCTCAAGTAGGATAAAAACAAAGAGATCCCAACACAGATACAACAAAGTCAACTGAATCTAAAGACAAAGAGAAATTCTTGAAAGCAGAATAAAAAAATGAATCATCACAATCAAGAGGATCCTAATGTTAACTGTTGGCTTCTCACCCCAAAAAAGGAAGCCCAGATTGCAGTGAGATGGTATATTCAAAGTGCTGGGGGTGGGGCAGAGTAAATAAAAACTTTCAACTAAATATCTTAAAACTAACAAATTGATATTTTGAAAATGAAGGTAGAAGTATATGGGAACTCTATTTTCTGCATGATATTTCTGTAAATCTACAACTAATATAGTAAAAAAACAAAACTAAACTAAAATTAAAAAATAATGAAGGAGGTAGCCAAAAGGTTAAAAAAGACAAAAGTAAGACATACAATGGAAATCCAAAGGATACAATGGACATAGCAAGTAAGCTTTTACAGTAATAACATTGAACATTAGTAGATTGAACTCCCCAATTTAAAAAAATAGAAAAAAAAAATTAGCCTCCCATATGCTGTCAGCAAGAGACTCACTTTAGTTGCAAGGACACAATCAGGCTGAAAGTGAAAGGTTGGTAAAGATATTCCATGCAAATAGTAACCAAAGATGATCTGGAGTAGTGATACTAATATTGGACAAAATAAGTTTTAAATACAAAACTGTTAATAGTGATGAATAAGGTCATTATATATTAATAAAAGGGACAATTCATCCAGAAGAAATAGCAATCATAAATATTTATGCACCTAACCTGGGTGCCCCAAAGTACACGAGGCACACACTTGTGAAATTGAAGGGAGAAATAGACATCCTTACAATAATCGTTGGAGATTTCAATATACCACTCTCATCATTAGATAGAACATCTGGCCAGAGGAAAAATAAAGAAAATAGAAAGTCTTAATAATATTATAAATGATCTAGACCTAACAGACATTTATAGAGCATTGCGCCCCAAACAGCAAGATATATATTGCTCTCAAGTGTTCATGGATCCTTCTGTAGGATAGACCATATGTTGGGTCACAAAATAGGTTTCAATAAATTTAAAAAGATTGAAATTATACAAAGCACTTTCTCTGAACATATGGAATGAAGACAATCAATAACAGGCAGAAAAGGGGGGAAATTCACAAATATATGGAAATTAACATACTCTGAAATGATAAGTTGGCCAAAGAAGAAATTACAAGAGAAATCACTAAATATCTTAAGACAAATGAAAACAAGAACACAACATATCAAAACCGATGTGACACTGCAAAGGCAGTGCTTGAAAGGAAAATTTATAACCCTCAATACTTACATTAAAAGAGAAGAAAGACCTAAAATTAAAGATCTAACTGCACATCTGGCGGAACTAGAAAAAGAACAAACTAATTCCAAACCAAACCAAAGGAAAGAAATAGTAAAGATCATAGCAGAAATAAATGAAATTCAGACCAAAAAAGCAATAGACAGACTCAACAAACCAAAAGTTGGTTCTTTGAGAAGATCAACAAAATCAACAGATAAAAAAAAATATATATATATATATATATATGTATATATATATGAACCACACATATGCTGTCTGCAGGAGACTCACTTTAGATGCAAGGACACAATCATTTAAGGGTTCTTAGCTAGACTGACAATGAAAAGAAAGAAGATTCAAATAAATAAAACCAGAAATGAGAGGGGGGACATAACTACTGACCCCACAGAAATAAAAGAGATCATAAGAGGGTACTATAAATACTGAATGCTAACTAACTATACAACCTAGACCAAATGGAAAAATTCCTAGAAAGAAACAAACAACTTATACTAACCCTGGAAGAAATAGAAGACCTCAACAAACCAATCACAAGTAGAGAAATTTGAAACAGCCATCAAAAACTCCCAAACATGAAAATCCCAGGCCCTGATGGCTTCACAGGTAAATTCCACCAATCATTCAAAGAAAATCTATACCAATCTTGCTCCAACTCTTCCAAAATGCTGCACAGTTAGAGAATGGTACAAAACTCGTTCTACGAAGTCAACATTACCCTAATACCAAAACCAGATAAAGATACTACAAAAAAAAGATTACAGACCAATTTCTCTAATGAATATACATGCAAAAATCCTCAACAAAATATTTGCAAACAGAATTAAAAAACACATTAAAAGAATTATACACCACGATCAAGTGGATTGTAACCCAGGTATGCAAGAGTGATTCAACAAAAGAAAATCTATTAGTGTAATATACAACATTGATAAATTGAAGAAGAAAAACGGCATGCTCATCTTGATTGATGCAGAAAAGGCATTTGACAAAATCCAGCATCCTTTCTTGATAAATACATTCTGAAAGAAAAGAATAGAAATTAACTTTCTCAAGATGGTAGAAAGCATATATGAAAAACTCACAGCTAACACTATACTCAAGCATGAAAGACTGAACGCTGTCCCACTGATATCAGGAACAATACAAGGATGCCCACAAACACCACTGTTATTTAATATTGTGCTAAAAGTTCTAGCTAGAGCAAGTAGAGAGTGAAAAATAAAATAAAAGACATTCTAATAGGAAAGAAAGAAGTAAAACTTTCACTATTCACTGACAATATGATCCTATATCTAGAAAATCCTGAAAAACATGCAACAAAGCTACTAGAATTAATAGATGAGTTCAGCAAAGTGGCAGGATACAAGATTAATACAGAAAAATCAGTAATATTTATATACACAACTGATGAACAATCTGAAGAGGAAGTTAGAAAAAAACTTCTATTTTTAAGTGACTAAAAGAATCAAATATTTAGAAATAAATTAAACCAAGGACATAAAGTACCTAAATTCAGGAAACTTACAAAACATTGCTAAAAGAAACCAAAGAAGACCTAAATAAATGGAAGGACATTCCAAGATTATGGATTGGAAGACTAATATTTAGATGTCAATTCTACCCAAACTGATTTACAAAGTCAATGCAACCCCAATAAAAAGTCCAACGGCATTCTTTGCAAAAGTGGAAAAGCCAATTATTAAATATATTTGGAAGGGTAAGGGGCCTGAACAGTAAAAAAATATCTTAAAAAGGAAGAAAAAAGTTGGAGGAATCATACTTCCTGACTTTAAAGCATATCAATTAGCCACTGTGGTAAAAAAACAAAACAAAACAAACAAAAAAGCATGCTATTGGCATAAAGATAAACATACTGACAAATGGAATTGAACTGAGCATTTGGAAATAGACTCTCACATCTACATTCAAGTGATTTTGGACGTGGCTGTCAAGTTCACACATCTTGGACAGAACAGTCTATTCAAAATATGGTGCTGAGCAAACTGGATATCCACAATTAAAAGAAAGTGGACCCCTATCTCAGACCTTATACAAAAATTAACTCAATATGGATCAAGGACCTAAATATAAATCTAGAACCAAAAAGTTCCTAGAAGAAAATGTACAGAAATATCTCCTCTGGAAGACAGTTTGAAGGTACCTCAGGAAGCTAAATATAAAACTGCTATAGGATGTGGAAATCCTGCTACTAGAAATTAATTCAGAAGAACTGAAAGCAGTCATGTGAACAGATATTTGTACACTGATGCTCATAGTGGCATTATTCACAATTGATAAAAGAAGGAAACAACCCACGTGTCTATCAACCAATGAATGGGTAAACAAACTATGATACATACATACGATAGAATACTATCCACCTGAAAGAAGAAATTAAGTTGGGAAGCTTATAACAACATGGATGAACCCTGAAGGTATGTTGAGTGAAATAAGCCAGGCACAAAAGGACAAATATTATATGGTCTCACTAATAGGTTATTAGGAGATAGAATGTAGGCTGAGAAGGGGGAGCTGATGCTGACTATAGTAGAATGTTTAATAAGATGGATTGTAAATGTGTGGAAATGGATAGAGTTGAGGGTAACAGACTATAGTAAGTATAACTAACACTGCCTATTTATAAATGTGACTGAAAGGGGTAGTCCAAGGAGTTTAAAAAATGAAAGAGAGAAACAAATGACAAATATTATACACGATCCTGGATTGGATCTAATAATTGTCCCAAAAGGAAATTTTGGGGGCAATTAATAAAATTGGAATATGAACTGTATGCCTTGTAGCACTTTAAAATTTCTTAAAATTGATAGCTATATTTAAGGTGGTTACAAAACTGAATGTCCCTATATTAAGCAAATATACATGGCAGTGTTTACTATTAGAGGAGAATGATGTAGGCAAACCGACTCCCAAATGTTCAGAAGATAGATAGATGACAGATAGGTCAGACAGATACAGACAGATAAGTAAATATAAATGACAGGTAGATATAATTAGAGCAAATGACATACCAAATGCAGCAAAATGTTAATAGTTGGTAAATCTAGGTAACTGCATAGGGGCCCAATGGAGTTCTATGTATTGTTTCTGTATTATTTTTGCAATTTTCCTCTAAGTTTGAAATTATTTCAAAATAAAAAGTTTAAAAAAATGAAAGCAAAAATCAATATATTTCCAGATAAACAAAAAGTGACACAATTTATTGCTAGCAAACCCACTTTACAAGACACACTAAAGGGAATTATTCAGACTGAAAGAAAGTGATTCCAGACAATAATAAGAAGTCCCCCAAAAATGGGTACTAGGGAAGGTAGAAATGTAATTATAAAAGACAATATAAAAATATAATTCTTATCTTTCTCTTAAGTGATTTTAAAAGCAATTATAAAAGCAATTGAATATAATTGTATTGTTGGACTTATAACATAGAAATTTTTTGTGACAATAACAGCACAAAAGAAGTGGGGAGAGTTAAGCTGTTTAGGTGTAAGGCAACGACACCAGATGGTAACTTAAATCTGCAAGAAGAAATGAAGAGAACAAGGAATTGTAAAGAAAAAGTTTAATATAAAAAACTCCATACACATATACTAGCTTTCTTTTCTTTTCTTAGCTTTTTTATATGATTTTAAATTATACAAATTACTAATAATGCCATTATCTTGTTGGATTCATAACATCTAATAGATGTAAAATATTTAACAATAATAGAGTGAAAAGGAGAAAGATTGAATAGAGCAATATTGAACTAATGTTTCTATATTTCACTGGAATTAAGTTAATGTATATTGGGATTCTGTTAATGATGTATATGGTTACTTCTAAAACAACTGCTAAGAAAATTGCTTAAAAATATAGTGAAAAAAGCATTATATGAATTAAAAGTTACATTTAATGCAAAAGAAAGCAGTAAAAGACAAAAAATGGAAAGATATTAAATATATAGAATACAAAAAACAAAACAGCTGATGGAAATGCAACTACATCAATAATGACATTCAGTGTGGATGAATTAATAATCCAAACAAAAGGAGAGAATGTCAGACTGGATGAAAAAAATGCAAGATCAAACTATATATGTTGTATATAGGTGAAATAGTTTAGATTGAAAGATACAAATAGGTTGAAAGCAAAAGGTGGAAACATATATCATGTAAACAGTAACTGGATGAAAGATTGTGTGCTATATTAACATCAGATAAAGTACACTTTAAACCCCCCCCCCAAAAGTTACAAGCGATTAAGAGGGGTATTTTATAATGAAAAGTTGTCAATCAATTAGGAAGCCATAAGAAATATGTATACCTAATTAGAGAGTTCCACACTACATGAGGTGTAACCTGACAGAAATGAAGTGAGAAATAGGCAATTCAACAATTATATATGAAGATTTCAATACCCCACTTTCAATAAATGGATAGAACACTGCAAGAGATCAGAAAGGAAGTAGAAGACTTGAATAACACTTTGAACCAATTAGACCTAACAGATATGTACAAGTCAATCCACTAAACATTAATAATGACAAATCTTCAGTTGCAAGAAAAAAGACAGACTATAATTACTAAAACCAGGAATAAATGAGGAGCCATTATTCTTACTTAACAGAAATGAAAAAGATTACAAGTGAATACTGTATTAACAGTATGCCAACAAATTAAAATAACTTAGACAAAATGAGAAAATTCATAGAAAGACACAAATCTTTAACAGACTCAGAAGAAATAGAAAATCTGTAGAGACCTATAAGAAGTAAAGAGATTGAATTAGTAATAAAAAGAAACTTCCTACAACTAAAAGTGCAGGACCATAGAACTTCACTAGTGAATTTTACCAAACATTTAAAGCAGAGTTAACAGTAATGCTTTACAAACAATTCCCAAAAATAGAAAAGGAGAGAATAGTTTCAAACTCATTTTTGAGGCCAGTAATATATTGCTACAAAACCAGACAAAGATCACAAGAAAAGCAAACTCTACAAAAAAACCACAACCAAATACTAGCAAACTGAATCATACAGCATATAAAAAGGATTATACACATGTTACAACATACTAGAACCTTGAAAACATTACATCAGGTGAAAAAAAGTACTCATAGAAGACCATATATTGCATGATTCCATTATGTAAAATGACCATAATAACAAAATCTATAGAGTCAAAAAGTAAATTAACAGGTCCCTACCACTGGGGAGATGAGGGAAAATTGGGAGTTGCTGCTAAAAGATACAGGATTCATTTTGGGAGTAACAAACATTTCCTAAAATTTATTGTGGTAAAAAGGTTTTAGTATAATGATATATACTAAAATACATTGATACATTGAATTACATATTTTGAATGAGTTAATTGTATTGTATGTGAATTATATGTAAATAAAGCCGTTAGGTAGAAAAAAGAAATATATTTTGTTGCATGTAAATAAGCGTCATAAGCCCATTTCAGTTACTTGAATACAATCAATGAGTTGGCAAAAAGGAGAAAAAAGAAAGGATGCATATGAAAAAGAAATAAAACAATGTTTTAAATATTCTAAGAGAGATTATCCCCACCATCTCGTTTGATGATCTTAAGTCTTTTGTGTGTTTAAGAATATATGTATGAATGTACTACTCCTTCAGTTGGTCTCTATTCTCACATGCCTCATATATATGAGCTGATCATCTCGGCATGGGTAATCCTAACATTTAAAGATGTCTCTCTCATACCCATATAACAGAACTATAGCAAAATTTTATTTTTCAAATATTCTGTTACATACAATACACTACTATTTATATTATAAATATATATTTAACATTAAGGATTACATATACAGAACCTTATAAATGCTGCATTCCATGAATTTCTTTTCTTTTTTTTTTTTTTACTCAAAGGATTTAGAAAAGTCAAAATTTTATGTAACAAGCCAGGGAAATGTATCTCTCCCAAATAATATAGACAGGAATTTCACAGAAAAGAAATCCAGACTATCACTAAAGCATGTTAACATGTTCAAACTTAACCCAATGATATATATATATATATTTAATACATATGTGTACATATGTACACCCATGTATATATACTAAGCACATTAGAAACACTTGACATATCAGACAATTTAAAGTATGGAAGAGGAAGTTGAGAAAAGAGAACTCTCCAACATTATTCAAATGTGTATTAATTGGTACAACCAGTTTAGAATATAGTGTAGTCTTGTTTCAATAGGCTTAGACTAAGTTATTGTTAACTTACCAGGATGTATAGGTCTATTGAGGGTGATGGGCCACACTTGTGGGAGATGTTTGTGTGGGATGTTGTGGGAGGTGTGGGAAGTGGGGAACATGGGAATCCCTGTAGTTTCTGTGTAATATTTAGGTAATCTAAGCACCTTTAAAAAAAAAAAAAAAAAATATATATATATATATATAAAACATTTTTGTAAGCAAATGCACATATATGCATATATATTTATATATCATTTTACAAATATTGGTATGTATTGTGAAAAATTTGATTTTTACCCACAATAAAAAAAAAACATGAAAAAATAAATAAATTAATTAAATAAATATGTTTATCTTCCTTTTTACTCAAAATCTGAAATGTTCCTTTGCTTTCTGACATTAAATGCTGCAAAAATTTAGGACTCCTTGTCTCAGTGGACAAAAATAGCAAGCATTTGTTTCTTGCTCATAATGCATGTCCATTGTGCATTGGTTATACAAATGTTTAATATTAATATAGTATGCTTGGTAAAAATTGAATAACACTTAACTTCCCTTTTCAGTCCTCCTTTCTGTAAAATGAGAGAGCTCCAAAACCCCATTGCAATAAAGCTTCACCTTATATCAGGCTTATTAAGTAGCAATGACAAAGGAAGGAAATATCAATTAAAGAACTGGACTATTCGACATAATCTCTTTTCTATTTGGCACTTTAGTGTATGGGTCTCCCTCAACTTGTGGCTAACATAAAATGAACAGGAATCCTAAATAAGTAAATCTGCCTGAATTTCAGGGGTTCATTTAACAATAACTTAGTCGATGAATTTCTTAACCACTTAAGCCTGGATGCTGTTACTTTATCATCAGTAGTGTTTTGTTTCAATGTCTTATGTGACTACTTCTCATATCTTCAGTCTCTCATCTGCAGGAGCATTACTGTCAGCAAATATGGCCATACCACTTGTATGCTGAAGTAAATCAAACAACCATCCCTAATTCTGGATACACCCCACCTCTATTCTGAGTTCTTGATTTCTACATACAAATACCTAACACCTGAAATATCTTAAACCTATATTGAACTCAATATTTTAAAAACAATTTAATGATAGTTATCCAAATATGTTTCTTTTTCTGTGCAACATTATTGAATTACACCACCATAAAACCAATCATACAAGTTATCCTTGGGATCATTCCTCTTCTCACTTTTTATATTCCATCTATCCCCACTTCCTACAGATTTATCTATAATTTTTTAATCCATCTAATCCTTTCCTTCTGCATCATCACAACTTTAGTCCAAGACATCTGATTCCCTTGGCTTGATTATTATTGCACAGACCTCTAAAACTTACACCCACTCTGGCCCATCCCCACTTTCCCCTTCTATAGCCATACTTAATTTTCCAATGCCGTAACCGTTTTATGCTACTCCCTTCCCATCCTCATCCATATGCCTACTGACATCATTCAATGACTTCTTATTTCTTTTAGGATAAAAAATTAAATTTCTTAACATGGTTTAAATTCTCTTTATCACTAGGTCTCTAACCACATCTCTTACTTGTTCATATATCACTTCACATATACCCATTAGACTACTTTCAATCCCTCAAAATTACCTGACCCTCCTGTTTAAGTCAAGGCCCATATAGACTGACAGACAACACTGTGATACCTCTCCTTAACATAATATTACAAAATTTGCCATGCTTTATTAGATGGTGTTATTATTAGATTAACAATATCTTATCCACAATAGACTATAAACACAATGGAAGGTAGGAACCAGGCATTTTTTCATTTATCTTATGGCAGTGCCTGACATATAGAAGAATCTCACTAAACATTTGTTATATAAATTATGAATAAACAAGTGGCTGAGCTTCATACACCTTAAATATTGGTGTTCTTTAGAAAAATCTCTCAAGGCCCATTAGCATTTTCACTAGTCCTGGATTACTTGGGAGATCCTACCAATTTCCCTGATTTTATGTATCACTCAAATGCTTGTTTCCCCTAAATCTACATCTTCAAAATCACTCTCTATCCTAAGCTCCATACTCAAGTGTCTGTATTATACTCACTTCTATCTTGATTTTCCATAGGTAACTCAAACTCAACATTTTCCAAAATTCATTCCTGAACTCCCTTTGGATTCCTCAAGCCTGACTTCTGCCTACAACTCTTGTCAATATCAATGACATTTCAGTCTAACCGGTAGCTTAAACTAGAAACCCATGAGCCAATCTTGATGGTGTCTTTTCCTCCATTTCCAACCTTTAATATGCTATTGTAGGTTAATCATAAACGACATCAAAAAAGATGTCCCTTTATCTATATCACTGTCTGTAGATACAGACATAGACGTAGGAAATATTTATAATAATATCATAACTTTTAATTTTCCCTTCTAATTCATTATTCATGTTGCCACCAAAGTGATCTTATAATACACAAATAAGAACATTATATCTGGTAGCCTTTTGGCAGTTTGATGTAATTATGAATTCCAAAAATCTATATTAGATTATGCTTGTAAACTGATCTGTTAATCTGGGCATGATTAGGTTATGATTAGGGTGTTGACTGGGCCACATCAGTAGGGTGTTCAGCCCCACCCCTTGGTGGGTGGGGGAATCAAATATAAAAGGCAAGGCAAAAGACAGAAGGAGCAGTTTTGATGTTGGAGTTTTTGATGTTGAAGTTTTGATGTTGGAGAGAAGGCCCCAGAATAGAGACAAGCCATTCGCTTGAGAGTTCATGGTGGCCTTGTGGAGAGAGGCAAAGCTTAGAGAGCCTCATAGTCTACAGCTGACCTTGTGGAGGAAACAGAGGAGTTAAGCCCGGAAAGAATCTCAGCTCCAGAAAGAGAGGAACCCAAGAAGCCTGAACCATGGCAAATGTCGGCAGCTGTCTTGCTCCAACACGTGGCAATGGACTTTGGTGAGGGAAGAAACTTAGGCTTTATGGCTTGGTAACTGTGGACTTCTACCCCAAATAAATACCCTTTATAAAAACCACCCCATTTCTGGTATATTGCATTAGCACCCCTTTTGCTGACTAATACATATCCATATATATAAACATCATAATCCTTGCCTTCTCCCTACTCTTCATATACTTTATATTTTAACTTTCTCAAACTCCTACATTTTTTTATATCAGTTGGGTACCTTCCCATTCTTTCCTTCTGTACTGTTCTTTGTTGATGAGGTTTCTTCTTTATGTCATTTTTTAGTTTAGAACAGAACAATAATCATCCTTCAGTGCAAAACTCAAATTTCACTTTCCTGTTAAATATTTTCCAGGTCCTCTGAAGAGTTATTTTTATGTTGAATAATTTCATATTTTCAATTCAAACATTGTGGTGTTTGTAAGTTGAAATTATGAAGTATATATACCCAAATTCAGAATTTCTTTAAAAAGAACAGTTACACTTCTTATTTAACAAATAAATAAATAAATTTATGGAACCTACCATCAGCATGAATTCCTAATGTGATATAGCAAATGTATATATTCATATGTCATACATGCATATATATGTGTGTATGTGTGCATGTGTATCTGTACATATACACTTGATTCTAAAAGAACTATAATATTTTGATTTATTGTCTCAAAAGGTAGTCATCAAATTATAAAAAGCATTTTTAAAAGGATCAGACATTAAACAGCATATATTTGTCAAAGGCCTATAGACTAGCTGAATTATCAAGGAGAAACTAAACATAGAAGAAAACTAAAACAGGAAATCTGTGCTTTTGACAAAAGACTTGGGAAAATGCAAAACAGATTTTACTTAAGATTGGAAATGGATATCCAAATTCATCTCTGGCATCTCCATTTTAGTGGCATAAGTGAATAAACCAGATTGAGAACATCTAAATTGGGAGACTCTATGCAGCAGCCCCTTCCAAGAATGAGACCCCAGTTCTACAGGATCTATTCAAGGTAACACACATCCATATTTTCCTGATGTTTAAGTGTTTACTATTCTTTTTTAAATAAATATTATGTGGGCTAAATAGAATACATTTCCCAGGACACAATCACAATCATTTGGCACCTTCACTGCCTGATTTGTTGCTCATAATCTTGAGCTACAACACATTTCCAAAAGTATCATATAAATAAAGCCTAGTGTACTATTCTTAGGACAAGAATCTGGGATTTCCTAAATAACACATAATCACTCTTGCCATCATACTGTATTGTCTCATGTGATGTGGCCTGGCCATACTTTTTGGAAAGGTATAGAAAGTCCACAGAAGCAAGCTGCTGAATGTCTGCTGAAGAGTTTATATCACTATTGCTATATAGATATTTCTTCTGTCCTTCCATTTCTTCATATGTTTCCTTAATTTTTATTTTCACCTTAAGATATATTTAATCATTCTTTTTTCCTGGAAAATAACATTTTTCAAAAATAGTTTAATTAGAAATGGAATGAACATGGAGAATTACAGGTTTGTCAATTTATGTAAGTTCTGGAGAGAAAGACTCTGTTGTCTGCCTTTAGGAATGACACACCAGAATTAAACTTTCAGGGGAGCTACAATATTTAACATGATTAGAAAACTGAAAAATCAGGTACCTGCTGTTCCAACTGCTATCTTGCAAACCACATGGCCCTTGCTATTATCTGGGGACTAGGAAGCTACTTCCAAAACTATGGAGTCCAGGGCCACACCAGTTTAGCCACGATCCTCTACCAGCAAAAGGAATGTCTTATGCCATGCTAGAGCTTGCTAACAAAACACAACTGTGAAAAATAAGAACATTCTCCACTCCATAATTTCCTTAGAAACCTCTTGCTGGTCTGTCTGCTTGGTAGAATCTGTGCCACAATCAGAAACCAAGCTGAAAACAATTCTTTGGATTTCTGGCCCCTAGCATGTACCGAGTTCTTACTACTCAGAGTTTCTTCCACTAAAGATTAGTGGCACATGCATCATCTGAGAGCTTGTTAGAAATGCAGAATATCAGGTCGCAGACCAAAACTACTGAATCAAAATTTGCCTTTTAACAAGATTCTCAACTGATTGATAAACACGTAATTTGATAAAGACTGTAGTAAGACAATGTACAAAAGGGTTGGAAGGGATTGTGTGAGTCAATCAGCCATATCTACCATGCATACCTTAAAAATGCAGTTGACATATATATAAATAATTTACCAATTTTTTATTCTTAACTCTTCAAGATTATTTCAAGATGATACTCTTCTAACTTCCAAATGGCCAGTATAATTTTGTAGGTCAGGTCTCTGTAAATTTTAATTTATAGAAACCCAACATCAACAGGCTCAAGAAAAAAAATATGCTGGTGTTAGAACTTGCTTCAAATATAAAAGGATACTTGTTATAAAATGACATTATGAGAAATCCATCTATTTATTTATCTTAGTTCTGCTTTCCTGTATTTTGTCTTCATTCTCAAATAGATTTCTCATAAGTAGTGACCAAATAGTCACCAAAGCTCCAGCTTGGCAACTCCAGTAAAAAAAGAGATTTTCCTTTCTATAAGTTATCATGAAATGTTAAGTACTGATGCTAATTTCATTTGATGGACTGAATTTGATCAATTACCCATCTCTGAAAAAATTATTGTTGCCAGGTAATGGTACTCATGTCCACTCATAGAGTAATGAGGTTGAGTCAACCACACTTAAAGAGATTTGCTGAGCAAGAGGAAGAGGTGGTTCTGCAAAGGGAAATCTTGGTACTATTATCAGATAATAAAAATTTGATGAACTGGAAAATAATAATAATAGATATCCATTATTATTTCATAATACCTAGATATAGAACTATTTACTAATTGTGTTTTTCCTTCTTTGGAGAAACAAGTTCATAGATCTAGACTGGAATGTGGATAGTTAACACTCTTGAGAATTATGTAGAGTTATATCTTAAGACTACAATGTGGGCAAATAGAATTAAAGTTCTATTTTATATTTTTATGTAATTTATAAATAATATTCTTTGATTCTTTAAAAATGACACATTCATGGCAAATTTTAAGCAGTCAGGTATTGATTTAAAGTGGCAAGATTCAATATTTCCAATGCAGCATTTTCCTCTACTATGTAGGGGAAGAGTGTTGATCATATGTCTTTGTTTGTAATAAAATAATTCAAAAAATGTTTGCACCTCTGGAGCATAAGTAGCAAATATACCTTACCAATTTTCACTCTCCTAAGCAGTTAATTCAAGATTAAAAGTTATTTCCCCCTCTGCCTCACATGAACACTGGTCAGTTTCTTACTCATGGGAAATTATGAAAAACATAAATTGAAGAAAGACGTGTAAATCTTGACTCCTTGTACATAAAAAGTCCACCATTAAAGAAATTTATTTTTTCCCATTTTTTCAAATATTGTTTTTAATAACCTCTACTGGATATGTTCAATATATAGTACTTCTGAAGAAGTATTAGACTATTCTCCAGTGGATTCAGTTTCTTAATGATAAAGTGAATATAGGGTTTTCCTAGAATTTAGCCTTTAGTTATATTTCTATCAGTTACTACATTCTGAGTAAACAATGTTTGGTACCCTAAAGGCATTTTTAAGGTTCATTTTGTAAACCTATTATAACCCCAGTGTGCAAAAAAATCTAAATCTGAAGCTTCAGTAGACTTATTAAAAAACCGATTCACAGATCTACATATAACTTGTTAGCATGACTAAACAGATAAGACTAGTAAAAGAAATCTTCAGAAAGGAACTGATTTGAAGAATGTTTTGTGCCGAGCAGACATTTTAAACACCAATTTCTATTTAAAGGCATTTCCCAATTTGAATTAGAGAAACTGCCACACAATGACTTTAGCCCTGACATTTTGGTGGCTGTTTTATGGTGGAGAAAGTTTCATGGTTCACAGTATCCACATAGGGATAATTTTGAAGAGTGTGAGTAAAAATGCATATATCCACAGGGATGTATTTATGGACAACATTTTTCTCTCTCTTAGGAAATCAAGCAAGCATTGTTTCTGAGACTAGTGGTAATTGTGTTCTGTCATTGTTGTTTTTAAACTATGTAAATCCAAGCCCTGAAATATTTTGATGGTTGTTAATCACAACACTTCCCTAACATGGGGTTGCTCTAGAAACACTTTCTGTATCTGGTAAGTTATTCATTTTCCAGGTTTGATTTGAGATTGTAAATGAGCAAAACTAATATTATTGTTTTAGAAGGCAGATATGTTGTGCTTAGAGAAAGGTAACTCCAAAGACTTCTTGCTTTGTCTCTCAGGGAATGTATGGCAGCAGGTGCCTATAATTCCATCCTTACATGAGATTGGCAGAAGTGATTAGGAATTTTTCTCCAGCACTTTTTCCCTTGAGCTAATGGAATGGTATTTTCAGGCATTGAGTCACTACCTTCCTCCTACCATCTCTGCTACCCTCTGGAATCTTTTCGTTACTATACCAAAGAAACTCATGTGTCTTGAATTCCATCTTCTCAGGGATATTATCAATGATCAAAAGTCATTGATATCAAACTTCTAGAAAGCATAAAATTTCTAAACTGCAAGCTACCTTAATGCTAAACCTGTTTTCATATTGAAGGTCTAAAAATGTTCTATAATTTGTCATAATTTTGTCACTAAGAATCAGCAGAATCATGAACGGCCAAAGATTTGAATTTTTATTCCCCATACATTTCAGATGTAGAATCTCTTCCATAGATTCACAGCTCAGATTAATTGGGAGATTTTAATATTGGCTCTGGAAATGGCATCCTTATCTTTGTTGCATAATACAAAAGAATAACTCTAAGAAGGGAATTTTGGGCAATTTTAAAAAGAAGTTCCAAGATATGGGAGACTATTTGGGAGTCTATTAAATAAGGTGAATGAGTTGACCTAATGTAATAAATGATTCACATTGTGTCTTGAATATATAAAATGCCCTGTGAATGAATTTTCATTGCTATTATTATTTATTCTTTCTATTAAATCTCCAAGTGAAGGTAGGGCCTTATTTTGATGTCTTGTCTACATATTAAGTTACCAAATAAAAATTAGCATCCATGAGATTAACTACTTAAATTCCAGTTGCTTTAAAGATTTTAGTCCAACAGATATAGTAGAAACAACAACAACAAAAATTATTTAAGAAAATTAAGCAGGTTACATTTTGGAATAATTTTTAAATACCTGAAAAACACTGATTGATTCTTAGGATAACTTATCTGCTATAATTGTATCTAAGTGAGGAAACAGTTTGGGTTCTTATATTTTTATTATATTATTAAATGTTCAAGTTCTACATAGCCTTGAAACTTTATTTAATTCCTCTTTGAGTATTGAAACCCCTAATCATGCTAAACAAAATACTTCTGGCAATTATAGATAAGCTTTCCATGATGGGAAAACAACTTTGAGTAGCATGATCAAACTGACCTATATTGAAGAAAACCACTGTCACTTATTCTGTCTGATAAATCTTAGTTTTTGTTACCTAGATTCTAGGAAGAACCATTTTCCTTCATCTGGGTGGCAAATGACTTTTAAAGTTTTCTACTCTCCAACCCCCAACCCTTGCTCCATAGTGTCTCCTACATAATACGGAGGGGGTTGGCGGACATGAAAGGCTGGAGGATTCTAGGTAATGTCAGGCACTGGCTGCCTAACTGGAATTCTAAGAAAAAATTTGAGTCTACAAATAGCAATGTGGTTTCCAGAATGGGAATTACTGCACAAGTAATTTCCCAAGGAAATAGTATAATTCTCTGAATGCTTTTCATATGTAAGAGGTCCCATTATCACTTTATACAAGATAATTTGTACAATGATGACAAGAAAACAAAGTAGAGAAGAAAAATACCGACAAAATTCCCTCAACATTATCACAAAATCATGCCAAAACACTCAGAAAACTAGGCAGAAAGAGCAAAAGAGCACATTATTGTTCACTATTAAATGTCTACATTATTCTTGGCATGGTGAAACATCATTACTACTTGATAATGTTGATAAGTTTCAAAGACTTGTAGGAAAGAAGAATAGTGTCTTTTCTAAAGGTTTTCAGTAAGGGTTTGCTTGTTTTGTAAATAAAGGCTTTTAATAAGGGGTTTTGTCAGGAATTACGTTTTCTATAATCATGCATGGCAGCATATTTAGAATATAGGAGACCCAGGATCATATTTAGAACTGTTGATTTAAGTTTGTGGATACTTACTCCGCTGTGGAAGTTTAAAATATTCTATTCTGTCCTCCTTTTCTGTGTCATTGCGTGGAAGAATCTAAATGTTGGTTCTATATTAGATTATGTAAGAAAGTGAACTAAAAATTTACAGAAACCATTTCAATTCAAATGTCATTACCCTACAATTTTTAAAACAATTCATTTAAGATAAGTACTTTTTCAGGAAGATCAAAATTTAGAGGAGACAATGGCAATATAATATGTTTTTATGTTATGAGCAGGTAACATGGGCTTGTGCCAGTAAAAAGTACTCTTTGAGCTCTGTTAACAAGGCCTCACTTTTGTTCTAAAAAACAAATTATTTTTCATTTACAAACATAGTTACTTTCTTAATTGCTTATCATCTGTACATGAGGAGATATTGCAAAGGTATCTGAATTCAGCATCTTCCTAAATACAATAAATAATAGAGAAATTACAAATAAAAAATAGAGGTATCTAGGGTATTTGGCAGTAATAATGAGACTATAAAGATTTGTTTCTAAGATTTTATTTGGAAATGTGATACATTTGCTAATCCACTGGATGATGATGAATTTTGTCATATTCAAAGACAACCTCAAACTGCTCCTAGTGGAAAAGAATAATATTGAGGAAGGTCCTTGGGACAAGTTGCATTGTAAATACCTACGTATCTTATTTGAAGTATAGTGAAGAACTAATTTAATTAGAGAAAATTCACTACTTTAATTGGGCGTTTTGTCAACTTGTATCCTCAGGAGATGACTTGAACGTAGAGTTCGTGTCAAGTTAAAGAAAAACAATGAACTCTCAGTTGTGCCAGAAGCTGATCATTCAGTTTATATACCATGATCCAGGACATTTGATTATCTGCCTTCTTCCTCTGGCTTTCTTCCAATGTTTGTTTTATTTTTTGTTAGTATCTCCATAAGATAAAAATCAGGAAGTACGTAATAGAAGGAAAAGTATACCAGGTAATTAATTTCTTTGATGGCAGCTCTGATAAAATAATTCATAACAGAGGAGGAGACAAAAGACACAGTGATACCTTCCCAGTTCTTCATTAGAAAGTATAGTCAAGATTTTTCTCTCTATTTGCACCATATACAACACACACACAAGGAGGCATATACACACAGCCATAGAAAGTGGAAAGAAAAGAGACAGATTGGTTCTTCCTTTCTGTAACTATCTATGCAGGCCTTCATTCATGAAGACACACATTTGTGTTGTCCATCCTAAATCTATTCCACAGTGCATATCCCTGTGAGATAAACTTCCTTAAACAACGCATTTTTATTCCAGTATTATAGTGGCTTTCAAACCTCTACTCAATCAAATCCAAATCCTTCTCATGACTTTTAATGACCTTCATATTCTGCTGCCATCCATCTTCTCCATTCTCATTTCAAAAAACACCCTGAAAATCACTCAAATTGTCAGACCAGATGCTCTTCACTGTCTTACAGAAGTTTGTGTTGATCCATACCATGTCTGGCTCTGACACTTTCCCTCCTTCTCTCTACTCATCCAAATGCTGCCAATAATTCAAGTTCAAATAAGGGTCTTTCTCTTAGATTCGGTTACTGGGAACCAGACTCTGAGACTATGATCTGTATGCAAGAAGTCTGTCAGTAGCAAGCCCCATCAGTGAATAGGGGAAGCAGTACTGGGCAGAGTGAAGAGGTAATTTGCAATGTAGTCACAAGAATGACATCATCTGATCTCATGGGGAGCATAGAAACTAGAATGGCCTTTCAGAGATATCTGTAGTTGAAGCAAGGGTGATAAACATTTATGCTCATATTAATTAGTGATGCAGTAATGAATGAATTACAAAAATGAATGGGAAGAACTCAATTGTGAGCTCTCAATAGCAAACACTTCAGACAGCTAGCGTAATGAGTTGTTCTAACCTGAAGGTAGACCTGAGCAGAGTACTATGGCCTTCACTACTGTCTTCTTGCATTTTTTCTTTTTTTTTTTTTTTTTTTTGACTTTGGCAGCTCTCGGAAATTATGATTTTTGACTTATTTCATGTTTGTTGGACTTTTCTCATCCACAGAATTTCAAACTGATGAAATAGAATCTTTCATAGAATCTAGTGCCATCTTGAACCCAGAAGGATTCTGTAAATACTACTATAAATGGATGATATTTTCCTCTCCAACTTTTGGCTATGATATGGATTAATAAAAGGAAATAGAATTCTCAAGATACATAATATTTCAGGCACACCCATGTACTAAGTATCTGTATCAAAATAAAACATACCTCTACTTTGTTTAAACTAAACAGATCTATTGAATGCAGGAATTTAGTAAGGCTAGGATTTTGTATCAATTGTAGTTTAATACATCTAGATAAAAATGTTTACCTCTACTATAGAAATCTCTCATATTTTACTTGAAAACTGAATAAAAGTTATTTTTTTTCATTTATAAATGAGAAAAACTGAAAAGTAAAGATTGTAAGTGAGAAATATGGCAGTCATTTATTTCATATATATAATTATTTTTAGTGATGAATCTGCAAAAAGCACTATTGTAGATATTTTACAGGTAATACCTCTATATTTAGTACTTAGATGGCTTGATTTCAAATGGCAACTACATTAGTAGTATGTAAAAATATGTATCAAAGAACTTTAGGTGGAAAAATGGCAGACTATATGAAGAACTAGAGTAACATATTTGAGAAATATATGGAAAACTTGCTTTGACTGCATGACGTATCAAATTTCATTATAACCTACTAATACAAACTATTCAAGTTTGTTGAGTTATTTTTTATATCTTACTTTTACATGAAATAACAAACAGCTAAACTTTATGCTTGCTAGATATGATTTAAAGGATCTTGTACTTGGTCAAATGCAAAAGTAAGATCAATAATTTCATCTCTGTATCAATTTTATATAATCCACTGACTACTCAGAAGCTTGAGAGAAATAAATACTATCAAAAACATTTTAAAGGTTTAATCATCAAGGATCATTGAAAAGAAAAAATGTATGCTTTTAATGTTTTCCTCTTTCATTAATACAAGATAAGATACATTATGGTTTGCATTTGAAAAGATTATCATTCTTCTTAAGGGATTTATTTTAAAAAGTATGCTTTACTTTAACTTATTTAAAGCTGTTCTTTTAAGAACATTTATTTTACTACCTTGATTTTTTTAATGTAAAAGAACAGACTTACTTTCAAACACCCTCTAAGATTTGTTAGTCTTTAAAAATATTGAGCTATGTTAGCTATTCACATGTCATGTCCACAAATGTTTCAGTTCTTTTTTAAAAATTATATTTTTGTTTTTAAAAAGCTTTAAATTACATAAATGTTACATAAAAAATATAAAGGATTTCCAAGGTGGACACAGCCCTGTGAGTGGT